>JBBBDQ010000514.1:6735000-6910000 GCA_037127315.1 Ascarosepion bandense
TTTTTGTTTTTTTTTTTGTTTTTTTCAGCGATTTAGTGGAGGTACCTAAATGTCTGTCCGCCACAAGTCGTAATATAAATAGTCAGTTAAGTGCCATACGTGATACATGCTTTGGGCAATCATGTTTCTTTCAAGACATAACTGACTGGGGAGAAGATTATCCCACAGTAGGTTGCCATTACTATCTGCGGTAGATTGGTTGCCAGCCAAGGCTATAGAACCCAGTCTGTCCTATTATTTAACTCATAACTAGAAAGAAGAGACGGATTAATACCTTTCCCAAGGGTATTTGTGCGTAAGTGAATGCCAGGAATTCAACTGGAATTCGAACTCGGCTCCCCGATTTGTCGTTCCGAGTCGATATCCATTGCACCACAACGCACATCCGTTAAGAAAATAGAAAAGCGTTAAAAGCATAAAATCATGTTACTGTAGTGTACAATAAATAAGAATAACAATATATAAAATCATAAAAATAATTAACATAAATTATTTGGTTTTCTACTATAACAAAATAATTTTAATAACTGTATTTGTTAATGTTATTTAACCTTACAAAACCATTTTATTTTGAAATGTCTTAGAGAAAACTACAATCACAAATAAACATCTGCATGTATGTACGTACACATGTATTCGTAAATTTAGATTATTTTTTTCTGTACTATATTAAAAACTAAAATTTATTTGCTTGTAAGCTTAAACTAGATCCCTATTGACCATACATTATTAAAAATGCGTTTATAAATATAATATCGAAATGGGAATGGTTATTTGTGGTTTAGCCTAGTGACAAGTAAATTCGACGTAAGCTGATGTATACCTGTATTCAGTGCAAATCTATCTAAACTTATTTATAAATGGAATTTAGTGTGTGTGTCCCCGTTACCTATAGACTCCAAAACGGCTGAACCGATTTTCTTGAAAATTTACACAGTTGTACTATAAGCGTCTGCGAGTGTTCTTAGTTAGGTTTTGTGTCGAGATACACCCGATCAATATCGAAAATCGATAATCGAAAAAATCGGGTTATAGAAGGAGTGGTCCAATTTTAATCAAATTTGATACACTCATAGACAAAGACATTAGAAACGATATTCAGAAGTTTCAAGGTTGCAGTTCTTACAATAGTGCAGAAAATCGATAATATATATATATATATATATATGTATAAAAGGCAAGATCAAAATCAGTTTTTCAGCCCTTTTATTTTAGTTTTTGCTTCGGGTTTGGCTCTAAGTAGCTGTAATTGTAGTTCTCAGCCATAATACCATTTACTCAGAGGACTTATTTAGCCTTCAAAATTCAGTTTACGACGAAAAAAACTTATTTGATATCGATACCAGGACATCAAAATTTGACTTACATCCATTCATTTTTCTTTCATTCTACGGTTTCGCTTTAACTGGAAACAACTAATGCTTTTTAGTCTTTCGTGCCAACGTCCAAAGTGTCTGAGCTCCAGGACCATGGATTAGTTTTAAAGCTTTCATTACACCCGAGCAACGCCGGGCTATACTGCTAGTTTTCTATAAAAGAGGGTCCTGTTTGATAAATATTGATTTTAATTCGTCGGGGACTTGTTCTTTTGACTCCGGAAAAATAGGATCTTTCGAACCTTAATTTTTACATAGAAAAATCATTTCATCTTTTATAACACAGATTTTGACAATTTTTTCTTTGTCATTTACCTTGTTTCAAGGAATTGTGTGTGTGTGTGTGTGTGTGTGCTTCGAGGATTTGGAGGTTCCGTTTTTATTCAGGTTTTACAGGATGAGCGTACTCTCGATTATAATTGGTGTAAATACTGTTTCTAAGACCTACATATGCAAATGCATGGCACTGTTAGTTTTATACATTTATATTCCAGAGAATGTAAATAAATTTAAAAAGACATGCCTGTGTAGCTTATCAGTAGTTCATTGTAGGTTATTTAAAGCCAGAAAATATTTTCAAGTTATAAGAATTTTTTTTCCAGAAATAATAATTGTTTAGTGATACAAGTGTTACTAATTAATTAGCTCATAGGTAGAAGCGAAAATAGGTGGATTCATAATTTCCCCAAGGATATTTGCGTATGAATTAATAAAACGTACCCAAGTGGAATTTGTACTCAGTTCTCAGATTTACAATTCCGAGCCATTATCGATTACACTACTTGCACATTTAAACTTATAGCATATGATATTACTAAGCTGTCACCCATTTAAGTACTAAACCGGCTCGACTTTGGTGATAGTTTGGGGAACGGTGCTTCAACGCTGAACATTAGATAAATATTAAAGAAAAAGATGCGTCCATCGGCGGAAACCGACTCAGCAACGCCGAATAGTGCCCTTTTAAGCACAAATCCTTCTCACTCCAGTTTTCCGGAAGAAAATGCTTTGTTTAAGCCATTCTAATGTGCGTTGTGATGCAGTGAATATCGACTCGTAACGAGATATCGGAGAGCCGAGTTCGAATTCCAGTTGACTTCGTTGCATTCACTTACACACAAATAACATTTGGGAAAGGCATTAATCTGTATCTTCTCTTCTATAACAAAACATTGGGTTAAAAGAGAGGACAGATTTGGTTCTATAGCCCTGGTCGACAATCAGTCTACTCCAGAAAGTAATGGCAACCTACTGCGGGAAAATCTTCTGTCCAATTAGTCATGTCTCTTTCTATGGTACTTAATTGAATGATGAAGCTTTTAGGTTAACTTAGACGAAGTTTACCCAGAAATTTCTACTGAAGCTCTGAAATTTTCGGGCAACTTTGAAAAAGACAATTATGTTTAACGAAAATATGGAATGATTAGGCTGTGATTATGTCTACCATGATCGACTATGAAAAACATGTACTCAAGTCCTTCAATTTAAGTTTGTTTTTTTTTTCTTTTGTAAAGAGTAAGTGTAAAAAAAAACTATTCCTTTTCCTGTATATTCGTTTTTACTTGGAAGCAGTTAAAATTTTCCTGCTTTTTCTTTTCTATACGACACAATTTGTCTCGTTGAAAAGACTGCTTGTAATGCCAGTGTTCGCTGTGTGAAAACTCTTTTTAGTGGCAAAAAAATCAACTAGAATTCATCTCTTTATCACGCTTTCTTCGAACAGTTGACCTTCTTCTCAATGTTTGTATTGATTAAAATCTACTGACGTCTTGAGGTTTCTAATTTGGAGGGAAAGATTCCGGGGGATGGAAGTTAATCGCTTCAGTCCAACAATTTGAAACTCGCTTCTGATAGTCTATTTATATGGGTCATTCTCGCCATTTTTTAATGTGGAGATTGATTTTTTTTTTTTTTTTTGTATTTATTTTAACATCTGACAACTGCCGATGGAGGCTTCTCTATCAATGAATTCGGTCTTCTGTACATTTTGCGTTGTGGTGCAGTGAATATCGGCTCAGAACAAGAAATCAGAGAACCGAATTCGAATTTCAGTAGAATTCATCGCATTCACTCACACGCAAATACCCTTCGTCTCTTCCCTCCAGCTATGGTCAAATAACGGGACAGATTGAGTTCTTCAGCCTTGGCTAGCAACCAGTCTACTGCAGAAAGTAATGGCAACCTACTGCGGAAAAATCTTCTGTCCGGTTAGTCATGTCTCGAAATAGATATGATCAGCCAATCGTGTATCACGTATGGCACTTGACTGACTGATACGTTTTGCGCTCAGTATTGGGCGCATGTGCGTTGTGGTGCAATGGATATCGACTCGGAGCGACAGATCAGGGTGGCGAGTTCGAATTCTAGTTGAATTCCTTGCATTCACTTATGCATAAATACGCTTGGGAAAGGTATTAATCCGCCTATTCCCTCCAGTTATGGGTTAAATAATAGGACAGGTTGGGTTCTATGGCCTTGGCTGGCAACCAGTCTACCTCATAAAGCAATGGCAACCTACTGCGGGATAATCTTTTGCCCAGTCAGCCATGTCTCTTTCAAGACATGATCGCTCAAAGTGTGTATCACGTATGGCACTTAACTGACTGATTGGTTCAAAAGAGCTCTTTTAAAGCAACAGTATTAACCACATTATTTGAAAACTATCAACAGCAGCAACAACTAAAATGAATGAAAAAATAATGACGTAATTGAAGTTTTTGATATTCAACACTATGTATCATAGCTTCCCTGTGTTTTCTACTTTTTTATTTATTTATTTATTTTTTTTTGTACCCTGTCGGTGTGAATATAAGCGTGCTACGGGATTGACATCTTGGTCCCACTCTTTCACCTTTGAAATAGTTAAATGTAAACTCACGTCTATTCGAACAATTCCTTTATTTGCACTTTCCAACTGTGGAACTCTTTTCCATTTACTTGCTTCCCTGATAGCTACAATCTTCAAAAATTTAAATGCAACGTCAATTGCCATCTTGTATTTTCTTGAATCCCGTTCTTTTTTTTTAATCATTTCTTTAATACCCCCGTACTCGGTCTTTTCTCTCACTGTAACCTACCTGCGCAACAGTGGCGGCCCCGCCTTGCTTGGAGTGAAATGATTAGGAAATACCTGCCCACACACTCTTATCAATACTGGAAAGGGCGACAGCAGTTACTGGATTTAACAAACCTGTTTTCCTTTAAAAATGTTCTAAGACAAAGATTTTATAAATTCTAACCGGCCGAAGTATTGACAAACTTGCCGTATTTCCTGCCGCCAAAACTGGGCCTGAAAATGTAATGCCCTATATTTCTTTAGATGCGCCCTCTATATTCTCTCGTCCAGGCCTGCACGTTAGAGAGGTCACCCAAGTCTTGCTCACCAACCTTATACAAAAGGAAAACAACTTTGCCGTCGCGTTTTGTTCCCTTAAGGACTATATCAAGGCAAATGCAAGGATTTTATTATTTATTTTTATTTATTTATTTTGTAGTTTCCTAATTTTAATTAAGGTTTTGAGGATGGTGCCCGAAGTTGTGGATAAACCATTGGGTTCATACTTTATTTTATTCAAGTACTTCAGGTCTTTGCAGTCATCAAGAATCAATGTGTTGTCCATGTAGCAATTAGAATTCTTTCGTTTATATCATCGTATTCTTTGGAAATCTGTGTGTAGACACATGACAAGGATTTATGATACCACGTGGTCTAATTAAATGCAACGTCAATCGTCATTGTCCTTCTCCTTGAATCGTGCTCTTATTAATGACTTTTCTTATATTCTTTCTCATAGTAACCTTTTGCGCCTGGATGGCTTTATCGTCTTGCACGAGGTGAAATTTTCCTCAAAATACATTAATTCCATTGCAGACTACCATAAATTCGTGTGTTTGTATTTGTGATAACCTTTTGTTTAAAATCCTGGAGGTTTCTCCTATGTATTCTTTGTAACAATTATTACAGGTGATAGAGTAAACTCCTTCTTCAGGTTTTTTTTTTTTTTTTTTTTTTTTTTTTTTTTTTTTTTGCTTTAGAAGTAATTGTAACTAATATTATATTAATCTTAGATGAATTCTTTTCAGGTATAGTTCTGATATTTTTAAAAATTATATATAGTGGATTTAACTGATAACATATGTATCATAACATATAACTTTGTATATGTCAATAGTTTTGGGGGAAAAACTGACATCAGTGGGAAAAGTTTGTGTGGCGCGTTTTGTCCGTTAATACTTCATCGGACGAGATTCGTTTACGTTGATGCGACTAGACATAAACAAGAGACGTTGGGAATTTTAATTTATTTTTTTATTATATAATACAGTCATTTTCATTTAGAGATTGTTTTTCTTTTTATTTCCATCATTTTTGTTATTAGATATCCCATATATATATATATATATATATAGTCATCCGCAGACAGATCTGTTTCGCTGTATTACAGCTCATCAGTACGGCTTAGACTCCGGTCGCTTCCTAACCCAGGATTGAACTCCGACCGAATCGGCGGCGATTCTACCTCTAGGCCACGAGCGTCCAGTAGAAGAAGGCAGGCTTTTTAGCGCGTATAAACACACCCAATAGCTAGAGTGCTCCAATTCATTATCGAATGAGCGGTGCGTAAATGCCGGAGTAGCTACTGTGTATATGTGTGTATATGTGTGTGTTCAAACGGAATACCTATTTTATCACGTTTGTTAACTTTTTTTAATTCTTCTATTATTTTAACATGCCTTTTACTGGAGGTAAGGAATGTAAAAATGTTCCGTAATTATTTTTCCAAGCACTTTCAGCTACCTCTCTGGCCATTTTCAAAAGTGTTACGTTTCTGCTGTGGATATTTTATCCTTATGTTTTGATTGTAACATAATTTTTTTTTTCTTTTTTTTTTTTTTTTTTAACGAACCTTCCTTCCAAGCTCACAGGTGCCGCGCGTGACTGGAAATCGCGTGTGCATTTTTCTATTAAATATAAAAAATAAAACTACACCATTTCCATTATTAAATAATAAGGTTGATAGTAGAAGAGAATTGTTTGATATATAGGGCCTTTCTAGTGACGTGATGCTTTTCATTTTGTGGAGTATTCTGGTATTTTCAACCAAAATTTTCTTTAAGTGTTCTTGTAAATTATGCACACACATACAAAACTCGGTAACTTCAGAATATACGCCTGACAAATAGTTTCCTCAGCCCTCTAAGGCTACGGAAAATATTCAGTGTGTTTCGTTTCTCTGTTTTTGACACGTTGGAAACAACGTATTTTAACAGACACTACTTTTTCGTGTGTGTGCGCGCGCGCGTTCAAATACGTAGACCCAGATAAACATAGATCCACGTTTTTCTTTTATTTATTTACTTATCTTTTATCTTATTTTTTTATCCATTTTTATTATTGTTTTTTAATATATATATATATAATGCCTTTCGTTCTGCGAAAATAAACTGCATATGGTTCCCCTTGAACTACACGTACACATCTGCCTATAAAAAAATTACCCTTTAATATTAATTAAATGTTTTATGATTTTACTTTTTTAATTTTATGTTTAAACTTCAGTATAAATTAAATTAAAATAGACATTAATGAATTTAAGAACGGTATCTCAGATTTATCATAAGAAAAATGAACAACGTAAGAACCAAAAATAAAGAAATCAAATTTATAAATGGTCAGTTCATAATATGCACCTGATGATTGCATAAAGTATGAAACCCCGGGTCGTGCTAGAGGTGTGTGTATGTGCGTGCGTGTGCGCGACGTTGTGCAGTGGAACAACAATTCGAATAGCCGAGTTCGAATTCCAGTTGAATTCGTTGCATTTACTTACGCACAAATACCCTTGGGAAAGATATGAATCTGTCGCCTTTCCCTCCTTTGTGTTCTGTAGCCTTGGCTTGCAACCAGTCTACCCCCAGAATGTAATGGCATGACTCGAAAGAGATACGATCACCCAAGCGTGTATCACGTATAACACTTTTTTTTAAAAATGATTTTTAATCATATCACCCCGAGCAAGGCGGTAACGCCACTGATGTGCAGGGGGCTACATAGGAGTGAGAAGATTGGAAAAGAGAAAACCGGAAACCGCATCCTAAACAGGAAACAAGGGATGAGCCTCTTCGCCTGTTCAATAGACGTGGGCGGAGTGTTCTTAACTGACTTATATATATATATATATATATATATATATATTGTAATTTGTGTACAACTCCGTTATGTTCAGGCAAAGACTTGATTTCTGTCAACCTCCCCTCCCGGCATCCCGCCCTTGTGCATGTTGGGCGTTAAGGGTGGGTGAGGCTGTTAACTTTTGTGGATTATTCCCTACCCTTGTTGTATTCAAGTTTCTAGCCTCGCTGACAAGTTTTCTTTTGTTGAGAAATTCCCCCAACCAAACCTTGTTCCCTTTATAGTGCTTAGTGTGAGTTATTTCTCCTAGACTGAAAAGACCCCCCACCTCTTTACCACCCCCTACTGGAAATTAGGCTGCTTGCACCTCATGATTCTCTATAATTTTTTTTTCGCCTTATTATGGGTTCACGGAGTGGCAAGTGGCTTAGGGGAGCGACGTCCTTGTCTTTCCATCTGGGATAATGAAGTCGGACGAGGAGACTAAAGATGGCCTATTTTGCTCTCTTCGGCCAAACGTCTCACATTCTCTCCCTCCCGCTATAATCTCCATTTATTTATTTATTTTTTTATTACTTGGTCGTATTTTTTTTCTTACTTTTTTTATGCAGCTTCCGCCTCCATTCAACCGACCCTCCCCCTTTTTCTGCCTTGATTATTAATTAACGCGTGTGCATTTAGAGATGGTGCACCTGCTTATTCACTGAGATCAGCCATGTGCAGCGTTCGCTTCTGAGGTAATTATGGGTGGAGAATGAATTGTTTGGCTTGCAGTGGTCAGTCTTGTTCTTTTCTTTTTCCGGATTGACCCAAGAACGAAAACAAAAATTAACAGTTGGAAAGCATTATTTAATGAGCAAGTTTCTCTTTCTATATTGTCGTCACCACTCCACTCTCTTGTGATCTCTTTCTCTCTGTCATTTGCTTGCCCTTCTCTCTCTCTCTCTGTCTTGCGCTTCGCCTCTATATCTCTCTGCTTGCCCCCTCTCTCTTTCCGTCCTCTGCTTGCCCCCTCTCTCTCTTTCTGCCCTTAGATTGCGTCCTTTCTCTTTCCCTGTGTACTCAAAATCAGAGTGCCTCTTCTCTGTGTCTTCTGCATGCCTCTTCTGCGTGCCTCTTCTCTGTGTGTCTTCTGCGTGACCTCTTCTCTGTGTGTCTTCTGCGTGACCTCTTCTCTGTGTGTCTTCTGCGTGACCTCTTCTCTGTGTGTCTTCTGCGTGACCTCTTCTCTGTGTGTCTTCTGCGTGACCTCTTCTCTGTGTGTCTTCTGCGTGACCTCTTCTCTGTGTGTCTTCTGCGTGACCTCTTCTCTGTGTGTCTTCTGCGTGACCTCTTCTCTGTGTGTCTTCTGCGTGACCTCTTCTCTGTGTGTCTTCTGCGTGACCTCTCTTCTCTGCTGTGCTTCTGCGTGACCTCTTCTCTGTGTGTCTTCTGCGTGACCTCTTCTCTGTGTGTCTTCTGCGTGACCTCTTCTCTGTGTGTCTTCTGCGTGACCTCTTCTCTGTGTGTCTTCTGCGTGACCTCTTCTCTGTGTGTCTTCTGCGTGACCTCTTCTCTGTGTGTCTTCTGCGTGACCTCTTCTCTGTGTGTCTTCTGCGTGACCTCTTCTCTGTGTGTCTTCTGCGTGACCTCTTCTCTGTGTGTCTTCTGCGTGACCTCTTCTCTGTGTGTCTTCCGCGTGACCTCTTCTCTGTGTGTCTTCCGCGTGACCTCTCCCTCTCTTACTCTCCCTCTCTATTTCTCTCTCTCTCTTTCTCTCCCTCTTTCTCTCTCTCTCTCTCCCTCAACCTCCGTCGTTCTCTCCCACTCTCTTTTTTATATATATATATATATATCTCCATATATTCTCAATGCCCTCTCATTTTCCCTTTTTCCGCATTCTCTGCATCCACAGCATTCTCCCTCTCTCAAACTCCCTCCTCGGCATTCTGTCTCTATCTCTCTCACACTCCCTCTTACATCCTTGGCATTCTCTCTCACACTCCCTCCTTCCTCCTTGGCATTCTCTCTCACACTCCCTCCTTCCTCCTCGGCATTCTCTCTCACACTCCCTCCCTCCTCCTTGGCATTCTCTCTCACACTCCCTCCCTCCTCCTCGGCATTCTCTCTCACAATCCATCCCTCTCTCTCACACTCCATCCCTCCTGCTTCGGCATTCTCTCTCTATCTCTCCTCCTGCTCGGCATTCTCTCTCTATCTCTCTCCTCCTGCTCGGCATTCTCTCTCTATCTCTCTCACTCCTGCCAGGCATTCTCTCTGTCTATCTCTCTCCTCCTGCTCGGCATTCTCTCTCTATCTCTCTCTCCTCCTGCTCAGCGACCTCTCTCTCTCTCTCTCTCCTCCCTCTGCTCGGCATTCTCTCTCTATCTCTCTCTCTCTCCTCCTGCTCGGCATTCTCTCTCTATCTCTCTCTCCTCTGCCTCCCGGCATTCTCTCTCTATCTCTCTCTCCTCCCTTTCAGCATTCTCTCTCTATCTCTCTCTCCTCCTGCTCAGCATTCTCTCTCTCTATCTCTCTCTCCTCCTGCTCGGCATTCTCTCTCTATCTCTCTCTCTCCTCTCGGCATTCCCTCTCTCTCTCTCTCCTCTCCTGCTCGGCATTCTCTCTCTATCTCTCTCTCCTCCTGCTCGGCATTCTCTCTCTATCTCTCTCTCCTCCTGCTCAGCATTCTCTCTCTATCTCTCTCTCCCTCCTGCTCAGCATTCTCTCTCTATCTCTCTCTCTCCTGCTCGGCATTCTCTCTCTATCTCTCTCTCCCTCCTGCTCGGCATTCTCTCTCTATCTCTCTCTCCTCCTGCTCGGCATTTCTCTCTCTATCTCTCTCTCTCTCCTTTCTCTCTCTATCTCTCTCTCCCTCCCTGCTCGGCATTCTCTCTCTATCTCTCTCTCCTCCTCGGCATTCTCTCTCTATCTCCTCTCTCCCTCCTGCTCATTCTCTCTCTATCTCTCTCTCCTCCTGCCTCGGCATTCTCTCTCTATCTCTCTCTCCTCCTGCTCGGCATTCTCTCTCTATCTCTCTCTCCCTCTGCTCGGCATTCTCTCTCTATCTCTCTCTCCTCTGCTCAGCATTCTCTCTCTATCTCTCTCTCCTCCTGCTCGGCATTCTCTCTCTATCTCTCTCTCCTCCTGCTCAGCATTCTCTCTCTATCTCTCTCTCCTCCTGCTCGGCATTCTCTCTCTATCTCTCTCTCTCTGCTCGGCATTCTCTCTCATATCTCTCTCTCCTCCTGCTCGGCATTTCTCTCTCTGTCTCTCTCTCTCTGCTCAGCATTCTCTCTCTATCTCTCTCTCCTCCTGCTCGGCATTCTCTCTCTATCTCTCTCTCCTCTCTCTCAAGCATTCTCTCTCTATCTCTCTCTCTCCTGCTCGGCATTCTCTCTCTCTCTCTCTCTCCTCCTGCTCCGGCATTCTCTCTCTATCTCTCTCTCCTCCTGCTCATTCTCTCTCTATCTCTCTCTCCTCCTGCCGAGCGCCTTCTCTCTCTCTCTCTCTCTCTCCTCCTGCTCGGCATTCTCTCTCTATCTCTCTCTCCTCACACACTCGGCATTCTCTCTCTATCTCTCTCTCTCCTGCTCGGCATTCTCTCTCTATCTCTCTCCTCCTGCTCGGCATTCTCTCTCTATCTCTCTCTCCTCCTGCTCGGCATTCTCTCTCTATCTCTCTCTCCTCCCTCTCGGCATTCTCTCTCTATCTCTCTCTCCTCCTGCTCGGCATTCTCTCTCTATCTCTCTCTCCCTCCTGCTCGGCATTCTCTCTCTATCTCTCTCTCCTCCTGCTCGGCATTCTCTCTCTATCTCTCTCTCCTCCTGCTCGGCATTCTCTCTCTATCTCTCTCTCTCCTCCTGCTCGGCATTCTCTCTCTCTCTCTCTCTCTCCTCCTGCTCGGCATTCTCTCTCTCTCTCTCTCTCTCTCCTCCTGCTCGGCATTCTCTCTCTCTCTCCTCCTACTCGGCATTCTCTCTCTCTCTCTCTCTCTCTTTCTCTCCCTCTGTCACCCGTGTGTTCTCTCTCTGTCACCTCTCTACTTTGTGTGCGTGCTTTTTTTTCTACTTTCTCCCTCCCTTCTACTCATATTTCCCCTTTTCTGTGTCATCTATGGTTTACTTCTCTAAGAAACTTTTCTATATATTCTTCGACGAGTCTACAGTCAGTATTTTGTTACTAGGAACATTTCAAATATCTTCAAAGCAAAAGAATTACTAATATATGGAATAACGAAAGAGGAGGGAAACAAAAAATTAATAAAACAACAAGCACTAAAAAGTAGAAACCCTGTCCGTTCATATACGATTTTTCTTCCTGACCTGAAACCAGGATATATTGTTTTATTATGTCAGCATTTTGCTTGGCAGTTGCGAGAAATTCAGTTTCTTGCTGACACTTCCCACCAAAAAGAAAGAAAAATGATGAAAAGAAGAAGCCAAATGCAGTGTATTCATTTCTTGTATGAAGTCTTCAACTTGGTGTTGGAAACTTTGTCCATTCTAGCATCTCTGCCTCGTTGTCTAGAAACTGCCTGGCACGTTTCGCTACTAATAGCAGAAACACCCTCCCCCACTCCAACAAAGAACTGACAGACCTTACATATGCTGGCAGCCATCCAACATGAATTTCTTTGAAGTCTCTCTCTTCTCCCGAAGAGGAATAAAAGAAAGTCACTTTGCAAAAACCTGTCTTACCTTCAATCAGTCACAATTCCCCTCCCCCACCTTGGAAACCCCCGGATTACAAAGCTTATTAACTGGTTTCCCCTCAAAAAGCTCTTGCACATATTCATAAAAATCTGCGGCGCACTCTCTCTCTCTCTCTCTCTCTTTCTCTTTCTGTTCTTTTTTTTTTTTATTCACACACACAAACATGCTCTTTCTCTCCCTCTCTTATTTTGGAATCCAAATCTATGATTGTCAGTTGGGTAGATGGTCATTTTTGCTCTCCCCAAACACAACTCTTCTTACTCTCCATAGCCATTTTTTTTCCGTTACTTTAGCTCTTTTGTTTGGTATTGCATCTGTTTTTGGGAAGGAGCCAGGTGCCTTTGGCTTTATTGGCAGAGGAAAGAGAATATGGTATATGAAGAGGACAAACGTGGAAGGAAACAGGTGGAGGTGCGAAATTGAAATAGCCAAAGGTGTTGGGGAGAAGGGTATAAAAGAAAGTTGTTACATTATTTTTCTTGAATAACGGTACATGTGAAATACACACGAGCGTTATGCGATTTGTACAAGTTACACTCACACAAGTCAATTATCTGGTTTCTATGCTCGTCATATATATGTATATATATGTTTTTGAAATCATTAAAATAAACTGATGATAAAAGTTTATATATTAGTTATAAATCCAAAAAGAAACAGCTTGAAGGTAAATCCCAAATGAATCCTATTGATATAAATGATTAAATATTAAAACTGATCCAGCCAGAGGGCTCGAAATAATATTTATTACACATAAAAAAAAAATCAAAATTTTCAAAAAAATGTATGGCCATAGCAGTTACTGCTGATAAGACGGGTTTCAAATTCATTTGTTGAAATGACCATACGCTTACAAAAAATTTGAATTTTCTTTATTCATGAAATATATATATATATATATATATATATATATATATATATGACAAATGGGAAACTATTCTTTGCCAACATGTTTTGTCCGCCAATGGAATTTATCAAGGCAAATGTGAGAATTTTATTTTGCAAAATGTATTTATAAACAGAGCTAAAAACATCATCAGGTTTTCAAAGTTTTAAAAATTTAAGACTGTTCAAAAATATGCTTCCTAAATCACTCAATGTATATTTTCAACTTTTGGATGAATTTTATCACTGGCTGGCATGCACAATTTAAAGAGGCCATTTGCCCACACTATATTAGCATTTTATCTTTTATCTACAGAGTCGGGCACAAAAAGAGGGACAAAAGGGTTATTTATTTCGTCTTTACATGGTTGTTTCTTTAAACTTGCTAGAGAAGGTTCTGTAAATTAGTTTAGCTTTGAAGGCTTCTTTCGATATGAACAGATCGAGATATCATTTACTTTCTTTGTTTTTTGTTTTGTTTTTTTTTCAATTGGAGTAGATAGACTAAACTATCGCCCAGTTCACACTCCACCCACATCTATTGAACAGTTGAAGAGGCTCATCCCTTGTTTCCTGTTTAGGATGTGGTTTCCGGTTTTCTCTTTTCTAATCTTCTCACTCTTATGTAGCCCCCTGCACATCAGTGGCATTACCGCCTTGCTTGGGGTGATATGATTAAAAATAAAATAAAATATCATCTGACCAAACTTGTAGTGTTCAGTCTTGTTGGTTTGAGTTTGCACTTGAATCTACACTTTCTAGAGAAACAGTTTCAAATCACTGGATAATTCAGCACACAGATATCCTGAAAATACCAACTTACTGTGACAACTGTCTGGGATTTGCAGGGTGACTGTTCCATCTGGTCTCTCACATCTTGAACATGCTTGTGTCCTTGCAGTGAACTTTGGGCCACAATGCCCATTGTTATTGCTACCAACACTTCCAATGTTTCTAAATTTTTCTACCAAACATCTGATTGTGTGGCAATGAGAAATTTTCCTTCAAGAATCTTTGCAATGAAATTGCCTGTGAACAAATGTAAATGACTTTGTTGCAAAATACAGTTCCTCAATCTTTGTCCTCTCTTCAACTAAAAACTGCTTGTAGGTCCATCTTTATATCGGTTAAAACCTACAGCTATGCTATGTAACTCACTTGAAAAAGAAACAATTATTTCTTTAGAAAATATGTGCCTTTACTTTTGTCCCTCTATTTGTGATCCACCCTGTATATTTTATCATGTAGCATTTTCTTTTAGAGGTCACCAAATAGAATTTACCATCCCCTCCACCAGCAATAAGATACACCAGGTTTGACCCAAAACTATTGGGATTCTTGCATTGATAAACTGAGCTAAAATAAACTGAAGCCACTTGATACAGATTGATACATACCAAATTATAATGTTCTCCTTCACTTTCATTGTATATAGCTGTGCTTGGAAGGAAAGTGCGTAGAGTGTGGTTGTCTCACCAAGCTATAACAGTTGCATCAGTGAACTTGGCTTGTGCAGCAGTTTTTGGTCGACCATCATATTTTTTAAATCTTTTCCCCTTCAAAAATCAAATCTGAGTTGAGAGGAACAAGATTTCAAGATGTTGAAGGGATCAAAGAGAATTTGACAAGGTAGCTGCTCACTATTTCAGAAGGGGACTACTTCAAAGGCGATTAAATGCAGAATTGATAAGTGTTGTATGTTTTTTGTCTTAATACTTTTTTTTTTCTTAATACTTTTTGATCCAATTTCATATATCACACATGCACATAACATACTTCCACCTTGCTTGGATAATGCTCATTGGTGTCAATATCTCTCTTGATTGTTGGAATTTATCATGTGTTTAACACACACTACCTGCACTTGAGGTTCAACCATGTTTGTACAGCTTCAAGTGGCTGAACTTTGGTTCAGAGTTGTGCTTATCCTAAACTGGTTGCCAACAATGTCTAAAGTGCATAGTCTGTCTTACTATTTAGCCCATAGCTGGGGATATGGATTCATACATTTCCCAAGATCATTTGTGCAAAAGTTAATCTCTCAAACACAACCAGAATTTGAACTTGATTCGCCAGTTTCATTTTCTTAGCCTATGCACATTGAAAATATATGTAAGCAAAACTCTCTATGCACGTACATCTAGAATATATGGTTTGCATATGCACATACATAAGTACATCTATAAACACATTCTTTGTGTGACAGTTTCTCCATGTTTGTGTCTCTCTCTCTCTCTCTCTCTCTCTCTCCAACATATATTGTTTTTCTGTCTTTTCTATTGTCTTGGTGAAATTAAAAGTAACATCTTTTCCTGACAGCTTTTCCCTGACTTCTTGTCTTCTAATTTACTTTCACTGCCTGCTGCTGCTGCTGCTGTCGCTGCTATTGGCCTCTCAATACCCACTGTGTCTTGTGTTCTTTCTCAAAACAACTGAGACAAAGTAACCAATAGACCTGCATTCTTTGTCTGGTTCCACACCCTCTTGTTTGTTCCATTCCACAATGCATTGTAGAGTTTCATGTTTGCATAGAGATATTTCTTTGTTTTACTTTTTAAATTAACCAAAAAATAATATTTTTAAATTCAGTATATTGAAACGAGCAAAAAAGTTTTTTTTTGTTTTTTTTTTTTCATATGTCCAGGTAGAATAGTTCTTGACCCACTTAAGTTACTGTGGCAAAAGGTCTATAAAAATAAAAACAATGTGATTCTTGCTTTCAATCCAGTAGTTGACGGATTGCGTACTTTTCTTCTCCCTCAAAATTTCCTCTTTCACTTTGGTAAATTTTTTTAAAAATTTGGATCATGCTTGCTTCTCAAAAGTGAAAGGCTCAAATTTTAAAAGTATGTTTTATATCAAGTGGGTGCATTTCGTTAACACACTTCATGTAAATTAATCTAAAACAAGAATTAAGGATGCCTATTTTGACGTGTATTGTGTTGTAATAAATATCAGCTGAGATTAAGACGTCTGAGCTGAGTTTGAATTCCAATTCATTGCATTCACTTATGCACAAATACCTTTAGAAAAGGTATTACCCCATCTCTTCTCTCTCTAGCTATGGATTGAATATCGGAATAGATTTGGTTTGCAGCTGGTCTATCGCAGAAAATAATGGCAACTTACTGTAGAAAATCTTCTGCTTAGTCATTCATGTCTTGAAAGAGACATGATCACCGAAGCATTTATCAGAACTAGTTCTCTTTCAGTATTTACATTATTCGGAATATTGTCCTCATCTTCGTTGCCATTTGTACGGCATTTCAGCCGTTGCATGCTCCGGCCTTCTTCAGGTGCTAGGAATTTAAAACCAAACCCTTTATTACAATTACTGGGGTATATGAACTCCATTCCTTGCATAGTAGTGTCTCTTTTGGAAGGCATGAGTTATCTCCCTCTAACCCTGTAAGTTACTTGTTCACCACTGCTCTCGCTTGGTATTGAACTCACAGGAACTAACCAATGTCTGTATCACTGGGTCACGTATCGAAATTCCTAGCACCTGAAGAAGGCCAGAGCATACAACAGCCGAAATGTCGTACAAATGGCAACAAAGATCAGGACAATCAACAAAATCATGTTATGCTACCTACAACCACATAAAAGACAAAACAACTTTGAGTCCATAAAATTTTTATTATAGCATTGAATGCTAGGCAATCACCTTGTCAATGAAGAAAATTAAGGTAACAGAAATGTGGTTCTACAGAATACCATGACCTGAGCATTTTAAGTAAAATGAACAAAAACAATGCATCTATACAAAATCAGAAAACAGCTGAAATTTCTACAACACATAAGGTTTTGAGAATTTCATGGGACATTGAAGCTAAAATAGACAGGGGAAAAGCAGTAGGCCACCAACCAGTCAAGCTTATGTGAATAGATTGCAGAGTGGGATGGGTAGTAAATTAAGCATTACTAATATAAGATAGGAAATTGTGGAGAGATATGATTACTTGCATTTTAAAGAGATATGACACATAGAAAATACCACCAACTTCAGAAGTCCCCTTACCGAACTCAATCAATTTTACCAAACAACTTTTTGTTTTCTGCAGTTGTGCGTTGTTGTGCAGTGGATACCAGCTCAGAACAAGAAATCGAAGAGCCAAGTTCAAATTCCAGTTGAATTCGTTGCATGCATTTATGTGCTAATAACTTAGAGAAAGTTAAATAATCTGCCTCTTCTCTCTCCAACTATGGGTTAAATAGCAGGGCAGATTCAGTTGCCCTGGCTGGCAACCATTCTACCTCAGAAAGTAATGGTAACTTACTACGGGAAAATTATGCCCAGTCAATTATGTCTCTTTTAAGACATGATTGCCAATGTGTGTAACTGACTAATCCTTTTTCGGTGACCCTATTTCATTTGACCCCTTAATTTGTCATTCAAGTTTTTTATTGAGGCACAATCCAAATAAATTTTCTGCCTTTGCCTGTCAGGTAATTTTTTTTTTTTTTTTAACCTTAGGGTGGCAATTTTACAATTCTGTGAAAGTGTAGGAGGGAGCCAAGGAGAAGAGAAAATTACAATAGATATGGGGTGAAGAGATGATGCTAAAACCAATCAAATCTTGTTATGGCCAGGAAACCCTCAGGTGTTGGCGGGGTAGAGATAAATGCCTCATTTTTCCCCACATTGAACCTCCTCTTCAACGACTTTTCTCCTTTGCTTCCCCTTTCTACCTGTATTATTTCTACTACCTGTATATAATTAAGTAACATATCTTAAGGAATTTTTTTTTATTCCAGATCATTATGCATTTTAAGTTCACCTGCCTGGAGAAATCTTAGCTAAAGACAATGCTCAATTATACCAGGAATTGGTGAAAAGTTCTTTGGACTTGACCTAAGCATTGTGAGTGAAATTGGGTAGATAGAACTGCAGTTGATGGTTGTGTTAACACAGTCACAAGTTCTCATGACCAAAGAGTTGAAACTTCTTCCAAGCCATTTTATTGATACAAGGTCTAACTATCGGAAAGAAGACCTGGATTCATACCCTTTCTAAAGAGTATTTTGCATGTAAGTGACTATAATGAACCTGTCTGCAGCTGGAACCCAGTTTTTCAATTTCAAATTCAAAGCCACCACCTGCACATCCAATCTTACAGCACTGGTATTTCAAAGTGGTTACCCATGTAAGTACTGACCAAATTTGAGGTTGGTTCTCATACAATCACAAAGATTAAACAGTGTTTTCGATGTGATATAGTTGTAAGCATGTGTATCATCCAAAAGAAATGATGGCCTGATGGCTACAAATGAATGATGACAGGTGTGGATTGTTAAGTGCACATTTGAGTTTAAAGTAAAATGGTGAAAGCACAGACAGACAGACATATGAACACAAACAATACTTTGAAAAAATTAGACCCATGATAAATTGCTGATACCCGCTGAAGAGTGGGTAGGAAGTCCTGTCTATGAAACTCTGGAATCGGAATGTTGAAGATAATAAATCAGCTAAGTGACAAATCCTGTGTATATATATATATATATATATATCTAAACTTATTTATAAATGGAACTTTGTGTGTGTATCCGTTACCTATAGACTCAAACGGCTGAACCGATTTTCTTGAAAATTTACACAGTTGTACTATAAGCGTCTGTGAGTGTTCATAGCTAGGTTTTGTATCGAGGTACCTCCCAATAAATATTGAAATTCGATAATCAAAAAAATCGGGTTATAGAAGGAGTGGTTCAATTTTAATCAAATTTGATACACTCATAGACATAGGCAACGATATTCAGAAGTTTCAAGGTTGCAGTTCTTGCAATAGTGCAGAAAATCAATTATATATATATAAAAGGCAAGATGTTTGTGTCTGTTTATCTGTCTGTATGTCCTTTATACCAATCCACAATTTTTACCCGATTCTCACCAAACTTCACACAAATATTCTTTAGGCTGAGTCTGAGCTCCAGGACCATGGATTAATTTTAGACCTTTCATTAAACCCGAGCAACGCCGAGCTATACTGCTAGTATATATATATATATATATATATATAAACTGTTGATTGGATGTAGCTACTGTGAAGCTGCTAATAAAAAGTTCTCAATATGAAGCAGATCATACAAAATTACAATAAAAGTAGAGTATAAAAATCCAAACGACTTCAGCTTCAATCTTGAAGTGTTGTCAGGCCAGCTTCATATTTTAGTCCCTAAAGCAAGACTAAACTTTCAACCTGACTGAACATTTTCCTTACTTTAAGTGTTATTAATTAGTGGATACTCATATTTGAAATGGACGACCTCATTTTTATTTGTACTACTTTGAACAATGTATATTGCACTGTGGATTTGAGAAATCTTATTGAAAGAGTACTGACCAAGGCAGAATCACACCCGCATCCCCCTTGGTAGGAGAAACCACCATTTGATCTGGCATGCTTTAACCACTCGACCTGGCTTTTTCTCCTTTTAAGGAAAGGATACCTTCCTCACAAAGATATCTCTCTCAAAAGCCCCCATCTTCTTGGATGTGTGACCTGAAGATTGCATTCAAGTATGAAACAGGCCCTCGCTGTTTAGTGTTGATCTCAGTGTTCACTTTTATGTTTACATTCAGCCAGTTAAGTGCTATACGTAATATATGCTTGGCTGATCATATCTCTTTTGAGACATGACTGAGTGGGCAGAAGATTATCCCACAGTAGGTTGCCATGACTTCCTGCAGTGGACTGGTTGCCAGCCAAAGCTGTAAAACTCAAACTGTTCTATTATTTAACCCATAACTGGAGGGAAGAGATAGATTAATACCTTTCCCAAGGGTATTTGTGCGTAAGTGAATGCAAGGAATACAACTGAAATTCGAACTCAGCTCCCCAATTTGTCATTTTGAGCCGATATCCAGTGCACCACAACACACATCCTATTTATATTAACTCTTAGATATTGAGCACTTTCACCAATAAATATGTAGCATAGTTTAAAACGCACACACACACACACACACACATACATACATATATATATATATATATATATATATATATATATATACACGCACACACACACCAACTATCTTTTATATATGTGATTATAGATATTTTCAGAGCTTCTTTGGTTAAAACAAACCACTGGAAAATTAAGTCTCTTTCTTTTCTACACGATATTGATTTTTTTTTTTATTCTTTGTAATTTTTCCTTCTATTTATTTTTTTTTTTTATTATTTATTTAACTTTTTTCTTTTTTTTTTTCACAATTTCAAAACCTGGCATGTATCCAGGCAATTCTGTTTTTCTTCGATTTCAAAAAGATAAAAATAAAAAACCAAAGCCTTCTAACATACTGAGGGAAAGGAAAAAAAAATGGCTTTTTCTTATTAAAAGTTCCATTGGAAGAACTCTTAGAGTGAATAATAAATTGGTGCTGTTTCCTCCCAAGGTTATTTAATACTGTTAGAAATCTTCAATTTTTACATTCCATTCTATTTGTTATTGTTCTTGGCCCTGATTAATATTGCATTGAAATATGTCTATACGTTGCCGTTTCGATTATTTTCTGTCTGTCTGTAAAATTATTATCATTACAAGGTTTTTAGTTTAATTTTTAACAAGTTGCACGTGTTAAATATTTTATTTGGTCAATTCTGTAAGGATTTGGTAGAGTCAGTTATTCTAAGTTGTCATCGTAGAAAAAAGGGTTCAGCTTGCATTGCCTGGTACATGTCGAATAATGTTAGGGCTGTGGGGAGTAGTAGCTTGCATGGTTAACTCTTCTTATTTACTTTTTTCACTTTTTTACTTTCTTTCTGTTTAAGACAAAGCATTATTTATTCTTGACAGGTACTAGTACAACCTCTCTTTCTGCACCTACTAAGATCTCTCTCTCTCTCTCTCTCTCTCTCTCTCTCTCTCTCTCTCTCTCTCTCTCTCTCTCTCTCTCTCTCTCTCTCTCTCTCTCTCTCTCTCTCTCTCTCTCTCTCTCTCTCTCTCTCTCTCTCTCTCTCTCTCTCTCTCTCTCTCTCTCTCTCTCTCTCTCTCTCTCTCTCTCTCTCTCTCTCTCTCTCTCTCTCTCTCTCTCTCTCTCTCTCTTTCCCTCTCTCTCTCCTCTCTCTCTCTCTCTCTCTCTCTCTCTCTCTCTCTCTCTCTCTCTCTCTCTTTCTCTTTCCTCTCTCTCTCCTCTCTCTCTTTCCCTTTCCCTTTCCCTTTCCCTTTCCCTTTCCCTCCCTCCTCTCCCTCTCCTCTCCCTCTCTCCCTCTCTCCCTCCTCCCTCTCTCTCTCCTCTCTCTCTCTCCCTCCCTCTCTCTCCCTTTCCCTTCCCTCCTCTCTCTCTCCCTCTCTCTCTCTCCCTCCCTCTCTCTCTCCCTCTCCTCTCTCTCCCTCTCTCTCTCCCTCTCCTCTCTCTCTCTCTCCTCTCTCTCTCTCCCTCCCTCCCTCTCTCTCTCTCCCTCCCTCCCTCTCTCTCTCTCTCTCTCCCTCTCTCTCTCTCTCTCCCTCTCTCTCTCTCTCCTCTCCCTCCCTCCTCCTCTCTCCCTCCCTCCCTCCCTCCCTCCTCTCTCCCTTTCCCTCCTCTTCTCTTTCTCCCTTTCTCTCTCTTTCTTTCTTCCCTTCTCTCTCTCCCTTTCCCTTTCCCTTTCTCTTTCTCTCTTTCTCTCTCTCTCTCTCTCTTTCTTTCTTCTTTCTTCTCTCTTTCTTTCTTTCTCTCTCTTTCTTTCTTTCTTTCTTTCTTTCTCTTTCCCTTTCTTCTTTCTCTCTCTTTCTTTCTTTCTTTCTTTCTTTCTTTCTTTCTTTCTCTCTTTCTTTCTTTCTTTC
Source organism: Ascarosepion bandense (assembly GCA_037127315.1). Taxonomy (NCBI): domain Eukaryota; kingdom Metazoa; phylum Mollusca; class Cephalopoda; order Sepiida; family Sepiidae; genus Ascarosepion; species Ascarosepion bandense. Next base: position 6,756,864 of record JBBBDQ010000514.1, read on the forward strand.
TTTCTTTCTTTCTTTCTCTTTCTTTCCCTTTCTTTCTTTCTTTCTCTTTCTTTCTTTCTTTCTTTCTTTCTCTTTCTTTCCCTTTCTTTCTTTCTCTTTCTTTCTTTCTTTCTTCTTTCTCTCTCTCTTTCTTTCTTTCTTCTCTCTCTCTCTTTCCCTTCTTCTTCTCTCTCTCTTTCTTTCCCTTTCTTCTTCTCTCTCTCTCTTTCCCTTTCCCTTCTTACTCTCTCTTTCCCTTTCCCTTCTTCACTCTCTCTTTCCCTTTCCCTTCTTCACTCTCTCTTTCCCTTTCCCTTTTTCTCTCTCTCTCTCCCTTTCACATATTTTCTTCTTCTTCTTTCCCTCTCCCCCTTCTCTCAAAAATCATCTTAACATGTAAAGGTCAAGTTGTAGAGAGAAGTTTGCCAATCCTCATGAAATCCTCCCTCCAGTCATAAGATACAGGCAATTACAAACCCCAGACATAGAAGCCTACAATTATCATTAATATGTAATAAATACCGTATCATACCATATATTGTTTGTTTTTCTTTTTTCAGGATAACCAGTCCATAGATTTCTACTGGAACTTAAGTCTTGCTTATTAGGCAAACCATATGGTATCTTCACAAACACCAACACCAATCATATAATACAACTTGACAGTTGCATTTCATACATATACTAAGAATACCAGCCTTCTTACCACACTTCTAGTTTGGTCACTAGGCCTACCGTTAATTGCAAAATGTACTATCAATTGCCAGTACCTACTATCTGCCCTTAGGACTTTGTTTCCTGAATTCCAGTGCTAAACTATTGAAAATCTAATTGGTAATCAGTCAAAGATTTGATAATTTGATGTAACAGAAAGAAAGAAAAAAATTTCAGTGTAGTGTAGAGACTTTGACTTGCTAGTATGGTAAACTAATAAAATTTTTTTTTTTTAATTTTTTTTCCCAAAACTTAACAAAAGCAGTGTCCTTACCCCACTGGAATTGCTACATACACCTTTATGCAAATTAATTGAAACAACTACTTTAGTTTCCTTTAATCACACTGTCAGTTTTAGACTCACTAGAGTGACGGGGTGAAATTGATTTCTAGTTTTTTTTTTTCTCAGGTTAAGTCATGTGCAGTAATATAAATCTATTTTCAGAGTGTATGATGAAGTCTGTTTGGCCTTGAAAAATATTGCATCATCTGTGATTGCGGAAGATTTTCATCATGCTTAATTAGTTATCCTTCCGCTGTTGTCTCTGATGGACATTACTTCAAGGAAGCGTATAAAAATTGTAACGCTGCACAAACACACTGGCAAGCCTTACAGAGAGATTGTCGATATTGTTGGTGTCAGCCTTGCAACTGTAAGTCATGTCATTCTTTGTTTCAATTATCTTGCACAAGGTGTGTGTGTGTGTGTATATATATATATAGTCCCATATATATAGTATACATGTGCAGAAGTAGGTATACAGTATAGATATTAAACATACAAATAAATAATGGCATGATACTATGTTTTTTGTTTTTTTTTCCCAGTCCTGTGTATATATTTTTTAAAAACAAAATAGAATAAAATAAATTACTACATAACAGTCAAAAGATGAGGGGAAATAGTAATAGCAGAGACATTAATACCTTCAAAAATTATTATATAAGTGGTCGAAAGTACTTGGGATGATAAAAACTACAGATAGTTTATATATTCTTCATTTCCAGCAAAACGAAAAAAATTTTAGAATGCTGGAAAAACATTGAAAAATCAATTAAATCTTCCTTGCCTGTCCTATTCATTAAAAGGTATTTGAAAGGAAGGTTGCTCTCCAAGTAATATATATCTTCTGTGTGGTTTGTCCCTTCAGGATGTAAGCAATCATGGCCTTCCACACATCTCCATATCCCTAGTGGCTCTTGACATGCTTTCTCCTGTTACCCCCACCCCATCCCCACCATCTATTTGCTCAAGCCCATCAGATATGTTAAATGTTGCTTTTCCTTGTCTCTCTTTCATTCTATCTGACCTGTGATATATGCTCAGTAATATTATGTAGAATTTTCATTAGATCAAATATTATACATCATTGATTAGAATTTTTCATATTTATTCCAGTTGCTTTGTTTCCCCCTATAATAGTGAGAGAGATGTCAGCTCATACCTGAGCAACATTTGTTACCCCTTCAAGTTATGGGGTTTTTAGTTCTTCCATACCAGCTGGGAATCCTACTTACAGAGAAGCTCTGCTATTTGGATTCCTGGGCAACAACCTCGTTTAGAAACCCACTCCCTGGAGTGGCTTTTTTAGTCTTGTATCGGCTAAAAAATTAGTAAAAGCTGAACAAATTGAAAGCAATATTTGGAAATTTTATTGGATGAAGTATAGTCCATCATTTTCATTTCAATTGCTTTATTCCCTCTAGTAATAGTACAATAGTACCGTATATACACTTAAACTTTCTTCAAAAGATAGGGGTGCTACCACACATCTGTAAAACTGGAACTTTTTAGTAACTGTCATTGCAGTAACAAGTTGATCTAGATACAAGTACCAGAATGTGTACATTAAGCATTGGAAAACTATCCTCTCCCAGTCAAGTATGAATTTATCCTACTAACTCACAGTATTATACTAATCTGATGCTGTTAGAAATATATATATATACTATAGTCATCTGCAGACAGATCTGTTTCGCTGTATTACAGCTCATCAGTATGGCTTAGGCTCGGTTGCTTCCTAACCCAGGATTGAAACCCGACCAAATCGGCGTCAGTCAGCGATTCTACCCCTAGGCTACGAATGTCCGGTAGAAGAAGGCAGGCTTTTTAGCGCGTATAAACATGCCCAATAGCTAGAGTGCTCCAATTCATTATCGAATGAGCGGTGCGTAAATGCCAGTGTAGCTACTGTTTACAAAGTCTCCCACTCTTCCAGAGTGCTCAATCAGGGTGTGAAAGCGTAAATACTATAGTCATCCGCAAACTATAAAATTGCATAATGTTCCTGTTTCCAGTCCTCGTATATTTGACACTGTTTCTAGCTGGAATTATGATCTTGCTCTATATCATGTATCAAGTATGCATATTTGGATACATTTTCACACTTGGTATGGCTGCTGTTTTACGCTCCACATAGGCTCGTATTCCAAGATTTCATGGAGTAACAGAGTTGTACTTTGAGCATCTGAAGTAGACTGGTGTGTATCAGTCGTCCAGGCACGTACCAAGCATAAGGGAGAAATAAAACAAACTGACCAAACAAATGCAAATATTTGACAGTGATGATGACAAAGAAGAATTTGAGTTTCAGTCCTGATGAAGTTTAATAACTATATCTGAATGAAGAGACACTGTTCTTGTGCTTTAATATATGCAAAGTTTTAAAATAATGGTGAATATTTGAAAATATTTAAAAATATTATTTATACTTAGGTTAAAAAAGAGCCATGTAAATCCACAAATTATAGTGCGACCTATCTGCAAGTTGACTACAAATAGCCATTTTGACAATCCCAAACTTATGGTGCAACCTATCCACAAGTATATACAGATTATGTTAGAATGAGCATTGTCAACCATTAAATAATATGTAGTGAGAGGAACATCTTCCTTTGACCCTTGTGAACTCATGCTACAAAATCACTAAAGGAAGAACTATACCAAATAACAGGAACCATATCTTTTGCACATTTTCAACAGCGGCAACAGCTAAAATGCTTAGCACTTGTAACGTGAAGAGAAAAATGATGACATAATCATGATTCTTACCTTCCACACTACATCAGACAAAAAGTTAGGAAGGAAACCCCCTTCAATACTGGAAAGAGGAATAATAGTTACTAGGCTACAGAAACCTGTTTTCCTGAAATAGTTGTTTTAAGAGAAAGGTTTCAAAGAAAAGCAGCACTAGCTGCTTAGTTAATGAATGCTAAATGCTTCCTTTTAAAGACTTTTATCTAAAACTTTCTCGCTCATTTTTATCTTCTCTTTCTCATCCTTACTTTTGGCCTTGTGCCACATCTAAGCTCCGCTTAGAAAATTGCCTTCCTCATCCTACTTGTTTGTTTGTGTGCTGTATTTATTAACCTTTCACACTTCCCTTTCCACTGTATTTTTTTCAATGGCTGCATCCTCATTGTTAATTTCACTCAAAGCTGTTTTCTGTTGCCATAGCAGGATATGACATAACTACAAAATTCAAAGATCTGTCATCTTCAGTGGAAGGATAAACTTTTTGTACAACAAATTAAATCATGTACAGAGTGATAAAGGTTAAAAACCCACCACTTTTTATAAGAACTAAAACCAAAAGAAATTAGTTGCTTTTATAATAACTGTATGATGATCATTAAACAGTTTGTATTGTCCTAGCTTCATCTTGGAAAACCTGATTCAATGTTTCTTAACCATTTTTGAGTTATGGATTCCTAATAAGAACTTGCCCTTGATAGACAGACAGATACACACAGTCACTTGTACATGCATTTCTCTACTACACCCTCAAGTACATGGCACACACATTACTTTTCAGCCACCCATGCTTGAAAGAACTTAGTCAGTTAATTGTCACTAATACATGAGAAGATAATCAAGCTGTGATAAACTGTGGATAAATGTGAATTATCTTTTGTTGTTATGGATTAATAAAAGATGGCAGTCATTCAGTGAATGATGACCGACATTTAAATGGTAAACATTGACTCAACAGTAAGTCAACTTACACCTAGTATTCAGTAGTGGCTGAGGACTTTTTTATTTAAATCAGTAACAGGATACATTTTCTTTTACTACTTGCATTAGGAAATGGTCGATAAGGGCTGTATAGCAAATATGTTAATTTTCACCTCATCCACATGGGCCCCTGAAAACCAACCATGGATCTTCTCAGGTGAAGAAGCCTTGACCTAATCACTTTTGTTTTTATTTCACCTCAAGGAAGGTGATGATAGAAATAAAACTCCAAGGATTACAGGGATTGAAAATGGGGAGGATTGAGGAAAGAAAAAGGGTTCAAGAAAAGAGAAGATTGCAATTGGTGTTACATTTAAAATTTTATGAAGATGAGTTATTGGAGAAGCTAGAAATCGGAAGGAATTCCACAGGCGGGAAGTGTGAGAAAATCTGTTAGAGCAGAAGTGACAGTTGCATCTGTCTATTTTAACAGTAAAACAGTGGGACCTAATTACCAATCTAGTCAGTGAGTTACGTGTCATACGTGATACACACTTGGACAATCATGTCTCAAAAGTGACATGACTGACTGGTCAGAAAATTTTTTCGCAGTAGGTTGCAATTACATTCTGCGGTAGACAGGATGCCAACCAAGGCTAAAGAACTCAATGTATTCTGCTATTTAACGCACAGCTGGAGGGAGAAAACAGATTAATACCTTTCTCAAGAGTATTTGTGCATAAGTGAATGCACAGAATTTGACTGGAATTGGAACTCGGCTCTAATTTCCTGTTCAAAGCTGATATCCACTGCACCTTAATGCACATCCGTGTCTATTAATGTGTTTAAATTCATATAGTCAAGGCACATATGGGTTGGGTAGAACTCTAGTGTAGTTGCCATTTGTCTTCATGTTCTATCGATGATGAACTATATTAATCTCAAGCTTTGTTTGCTAGCCTTTCTTAAAGTCTACTCCTAGTGCTCTAGTGATTACCAGTACCTTTCCCTTTCACAATCCATTTTTCTGTTAGTCTTCCTTTTGTACAGAACTATTACTATTTGTTCAACAGCTGTTATTTTCATGTTTATTAAAGACAAGTTTTGATCAGTTATTGGATGTCTGAAAAAGGCAATGGCTTTTTATTATTTTTTTTTTTCTTGATTTTCATTAATGCATAGACTTACGGCCTATCACGTTGAATACACTGGTTCTCGCTCAATCACCGAAGTTAAGCAGCGTTGAGCCTGGTCAGTACTTAGATGGGTGACCACTTGGGAATACCAGGTGCTGTAAGCGTTTAGTGACGGATGTGTGTTGTGGTGCAGTGGATATCAGCTCGGAAAGAGAAATCGGTGAGCCAAGTTCAAATTCCAGTGCATTCACTTAAGCACTGGTACCCTTGGGAAAGGTAGTAATCCGTCCCTTTCCTCCAGTTATGGTTAAATATCAAGGGTAGGACTTGGGGACCCTGCTCTTAAAAAACAAATCCCAATGAATCTTGATACTCGAAAAAGAAAAAAGTATTACTAAACACAAAACTTATATAAAATCAACAATAAATTGTTGAAAGAAAAAGGTATTACCAGCAATAAATAAATTAAATTTAGTTGGCATTAAATGACCCACCGAGGTGTTGATATGCCATAAAAACAAAACCAACCAACCATCGTTAATGCATAACCATTCATCCTTCTGTGAATTTATATTTTGGGGCTGCATGAGTCTCTGTTTGTGGCTGGCTCTACATGGATGGTTTTGTTTATCTGATTTTGGTGTGGATATGTTGATCCGTTCAGTATACACATTGGTTATGCAGGGAGATATGCAACATGAGCATGGAGCTAAATGATTAGAATGTTCTTCCCAGCATGCAGTGCCTTTGGAAAGTTCCTGAAAATCAGGCAGTGGGTTGACCCAAGCCTTGTGAGTTAAGTTGGGTAGGCAAAATTATTTGGGGAGGCATAGTTGTTTGTGATAGCATAAAATCACAATTCATCGTAGCTGAGACTGGCCTATTTCAGACTATTAATCCTACTCTCAGAAATGTCCACTCAGCATAGTTGCAATATAAACCACAGGTGGTTTCTCTGGGTGTTGGACAAATACAAATGTGCCTGAGCAATAGGGATTGCCTAGCTGCCAAAGCAACGGGCATACTTAGATACGAGCAGCTGACCATTAGTATATATTACATGTGTCTGCACAAAAGTTTCATCACTATATTTTTTCCTCCTCCTCTTCTTAGACTCTATAAAAAGAAAACTGCATTTTGTAATATTACTTTTACACATATCTTGTTTCCTTTTATTTATATATATATAGCATAATGATAATCCACGTATACTGTCTTAAATATGTATAGGAAAAACTACTAAAAAGTTGTAAGTTAAAAAACTAGAAGCATCCATCGTGAGAAGCGAAGGACACTTCTAGTTTAAAATCATTTGTTTCTAATGAAAGGCCGAAGCCGGTCTGAAATATCAAATAAATATATATATATATATAATCAAAAGAAACATTTTTAACTTACAACTTTTTAGTAGTTTTTCTTTATATATATATATACACACACACACACACACACAATGAGGAAATTGTCTGCTTTCTACATTTTTAATTTTGTGCATTTGTTTTTGTAAACTACCCATTATAGTTGGATCAGTTGGGCACTATCTGTGAGGAAAAAGGACACAAACTCAATTCACTCTGCCAGAAATTTGGAAATGGCAAGTTGCACTGTTTGGCATTTGCACCAGAAGCTTCAATACAAATATTTAAGGGTTTTTGGGTATCAATTTGAGGACAGTGCAGATGATTCAGAAATAGTTGGATGAGTCTGATGGTGATTACAAAAGTGTTTGGAGTGATGGCAAGTTTAAACCTCCAGTAGGGCCTTAGATTCAACATGTAGGTTTACATCACATGCCTTGAGGCAGTAGTGTCGCCCTCGATGAAGAAGGTGGCTACTAGATGACCCTATATCTGGAAACAGGACGCTGCACCATACCAGACAAGCAGGAGAACCCAGTCATGGCTGTCAAACAATTTCCATGACCTCATCACTCCTTACATCTGGCCACCTAACTCCACACACTGCAACCCCCTTGATTAAACTGTATGGGGTGCAGTTGAGCAAGAGACTAGCAAAAATGTCTTGTAGCACCAAGGATTATGATACCATTCATCAACTTAAACAAGGAGACTATTCAGAAGAGTTGCAAGAGATTCCAAAGTCATGTGGTTGAAGCTGATGGGGTTGTTTTATATTTATTTATTTATTTATTTATTTATTAAATAAATTTACAAATGAGATGTCAGTGTTATATTCATTTTTGTATAATTTTGACAATTCAGCCATCAAATCCTGTGTGTGTCATTCATAATGCACACACTTATCTAATTTCTTGTGTGTAGTTTCACTCCTTTATGTACACGTTCATCTCAGATATGCATTTAGTGATATATATCTATATATTATTTATAAAAGTTTTTGCAATAAATTTTACTAGAGAAGATTGCTGCTTTGAAAGTTGTTGAACCCACTGGAAATCTTTGCAGAATTTCTAAATATAAGGGGAGTAGATAGTGGCAGGGAACTTTTTTTTCCTTTTCTCTCTCTCTCTCTCTCTCTCTCTCTCTCTCTAGCAATTGTTTGAAATTTTAAAAAGTTTTAATATTTTTTTTAACTCCTCATCCCTCTTCGAGCACATTTATTTCATTTTATATTTTTATTTACTTTATTTTTTTAAAGCATTTGTTGTAAGCCTCAGGTCGAAGACAATGTTTCCTGCTCTGTCGTTATTTCAAATCATTTCTCCTTTTTCTCTTCACCACCAATGGAAACCCCACAATTTGTAATGCAAGCCTGTCATTTGTTTGGTTTCTAATGTAAAATAAAGACTCTGGATTTTATACATCACTCTTTCCTTAACAACGGACGGGAAGAGCCCAGGTTTGGGTGTGAACGGGGGATGGAATTTGGAGGCTGAAAAATCGTTTTCACTATTTTGCTATGTATGACTTCTTTAATATGGTGATTCTCGTTTACTTTTCTTTCTTTTTTCTTTTTCTTCTTCCTTCCAAAAAGTAACTTCAGGGTGAGACTTTTTCCTGGCTAATGTGTTGCAATAAAATTCAATTGTTTCCTACATATCTGCTCTCCTCAAATAGGTATCTACATTTTATGACTTGTAGCAAATATTAACCAATTACTGGAAAAGCTGCATTCCTCTTCCCAACACTCGTATATGCACCTAGTTATTTTTTATTTCTGAAAAATCAAATAATTATCACGTTTAAATTGATCAGAACTGGCGGCATCTATCATTATTTTATTTTTGTTATTATTACAGTATATTTTGTGTGTGTATTTGTTATTTTTTTTTTTTTATTTGTTTTTTTTTGGGGGGGGGGTTTCTTGGAAAGATTGAGTTGTATTTTAAAATATTTAATAGAATTTTCAATTTACTGCTTGAAAATTTAGTTTTTGAACTATATTTAAATTTCTCTAAAGATTTTACGTTTTTTTAAACTCATTTTAACTGATTTTTTCGTTTAATTTCTTATAAGTTCATGGAAGCCATGCTCACAATACAATGCTACTTCCGATGTGAAACACATCTGTTTACCTTCCATCCTACGTCATTGATAACATTCGCTGCGAGCACGTTGTGTATTGGTTAATGATCAAAAGCAAACGCTTTTAACACAATGTTAAAAATCTGACTTACACTTGTGAAAAAAAAAAATAAATAAATAAATCACAATCTATGCAAAAAAACAATACCCTGTCCAGTAGGGCAAACTGCTGGTGACACCAAGGGTGGCAGTACTACCTTGGCCACTGAAACTGTGTTATTTCCCCTGGTTGACAGCTGATAGGAACAGGGCATTGCACATTGTATGCAAAAAATATACTTTTTTTTCTTTTCTTCTTTTTTTCCACGTTTTCTTTAAATGTTTTATTATTATTATCTTAGGAAAATAATTATGAATCTTTTTAACTGTGTTTATGTGACTATCATATATTCAAATTATTTTTTAAATATTCGCAATTAATCTAGATCATACAATTATTTTAGATTGTACTTTAAGGTTATTGACTTATTGGCATAGTACTCATAAAAACACGGTCATTTATGGATTGAGACTTCTACCTTCTACTGTAGAGTATCTCTGAAAATGGTTTCATGTAAACTTATAGGAGATGGTGGGAAGAAGTTTTCATCCTGATCCACTTGTAAATTCTGATCAAATATGGGTCATTTCAACCAGATTCAGAAAGGGTCTATCCCGAAGGTCCATCCAGCTTTCATGAGAGAAGTTGATCCTGAAAATATCTGCATGTCAAACAGATTTTACTCCACTTTGATGATTCTAACTTCCTTGAAGACGTCTCACTGAAAACAACTCAAATCCAATTGACTAATCACTCTCTTGTCATTCTTCTGCAAAAATCCCAACTGAAATTTTCATAAAATGCACAAAAATCTATTTCAGCACCTTGTATATACTTTGCATTCACTTTAACGAGTTGAGCTAATGAGAAAATGTTGGAATTTCTTTGTAACTCAGTTCATGCAAAGAAAGAATTATTAAGTTTTTATCAGTAGAGTTAATCACTCTAAACTTCTAATGTCTCCACCTAAAATTGTGAACTTTTATTCATAGGTTTTGTTTTATTTTTATTTTTTTCTCAATAGGAGTAGATATGGTTATATATTTTCTCTTCTCCCTCCATCTATGGGTAAACAGCAAGACGGACAGATTGGGTTTTATAGCCTTGGGTTGAAACCAGTCTATTGCAGAAAAAAAATGACAATCTACTGTGGGAAAAATCATGCCTAGGTGATCATGTCTCTTTTGAGACATGATCGCCCAAGTGTGTATCATGAAAGGAACTTAAGTGACTGACTGACTGAAGGTTACCTATCATCCAGTTCAAACTCTTCGCTAGTTTTTGAACACATCAAGGTTTATCCCTCTTACCCTGTTTAAGATTCCTTCTAAAGTTTTTTTTTTCACTCAATAAAAAAATGCCTGAAAAAAAAATCAAAAAAATTATATTTACTATACTGAATGAGTAAATATGCAGCTATATATAAGAAATGAGCAAATCTGTATCACCAAAACACTCTGCTGTTGTGGAAAATTAGAAACTGTGTGATGCTACCATTGTAGCTGCTCAGCAAATTAATAATGATAGTTGTGGGGGAAAGGGGATCAATACCTTGAGGGTTATCAAACCACAGAATGCCCATTTAAAGAATTTGGACCGTAAGGATTACCATTTGTGTGCTGGATTATCATAACTGTTCTTTTTGTTTGGACCATTAGTGTATTATCGGTGCATTTTGATACTTACTAAATCTTGCATGTTCACACATTTTTTTTATATGCATTTGGATTATGTTCCTATTATAATTGTGTTTACCCCAGTCTTTGTTAGTTTGCATGACTACTAACTTTCAATATCTCGTAAATAATTCCATTTTCATCACAGGGCAGAGGAGACACTCAATCAGTTAAAAGCCATACGTGATACACGCTTAGGCAATCATGTCTTGAAAGCGACATGACTGACTGGGGAGAAAATTATCCTGCAGTAGGTTGCCATTGCTTTCTGTGGTAGACTGGTTGACAACCAAGGCTATAGAACCCAATCTGTCCTATTATTTAACCCATAACTGAAGGGAAGAGACGGATTAATACCTTTCCCAAGGATATTTGCGCATAAGTTAATGCAAGGAATTCGACTGGAATTTAAATTCGGCTCCCCGATTTCTCATTCCATTGCACCACAACGCACATTGAGGAGACACTACTTGGTTTCAATGAGAAAATTAAAGAAACAAGGGAAGATAGAAATGGAGAGATAGAATCTGATTAAGCTGATAAGAACAGATACTACACTTTGATATTTATATTTATTTGCAGAAAAGGTACAAAATGTGTCACAAGGACTTAAATAAGTGAATGGAAAAGAATAGTCTTACTTAAAGCAATGACATATGTTAAAAAGTACCATTTTTCAGATGCTCAGTATCAAATGACAGAAACTGCATAAGGTAATTGCCAAAACTCCAGTTATCATAAATTATTTTAAAATTAAATTGGTTGGTTGCTTGTTTCGTTTTATGGTGGGTCATTTATTGCCAACTAAATTTTATTTATTTAATTGCTGGTAATACCTTTTTCTTTCAGCAATTGTTGTTTTTATATAAGTTTTTGTGTCTAGTAATACTTTTTTCTTTTCGAGTATCAAGATTCATTGGGATTTGTTTTTAAGGGCAGTGTCCCCCATCCTACCCTGTTATTTAGCCCATAACTGGAAGAAAGGGACAGATTAATACCTTTCCCAAGGGTACCAGTGCTTAAGTGAATGCAGGGTATTCAACTCGAATTCGAACTCAGCTCACCGATTTCTCTTTGAGCCGATATCCACTGCACCACAATGCACATCCGTCACTAAATGCTTACAGCACCTGGTATTCCCAAGCAGTTACCCATCTAAGTACTGACCAGGCTCAACGTTTAAAATTAAGAGAAATGTTTGTAATATGGGTATTTTGCTTGAAACAAGAGAAGATAGATGTTTTTCTCCTGTCAATAATGGATACTTTGATTGTGTAGAAAAACAACAATATGAAAAAAGTGACTATAGAAGTGTTTAACAGCTGTTTTAAAAGAAATGAGAAAACATTTACATTGTTTGAACTGTTATCCTCATCTTTATTGCAATGTTTACAATGCTTCAGTCATCATACACTCTGGCCTTCTTCAGGTGCTAGGAATTTCAAACCAAACCCTTTATTTCAATTACTGGAGTATGTCATTCTCATTCCATTTGCAATGCCACTTCCAGATGCCATGTAGTTATCTCCCTTTAGCACAACTCTCTAAGTTATTCCTAGCACCTGAAGAAGGTCAGATGAATATGGTAAATACTATCTCATCTCAGAAGTATAGACAAGAAATGAGAAAAGTTGTCAATATCAAATCTTTTCATTTGTACCCACTTCTTAAAATAATGTCTAACATTTATATTTGATATTGCAATATTTTGTTCAAGTTGTTAAGCTTAAATATTTAATGATATGATACCTGAATTTCTACGGATATTTTGTGGTTGTAGAACTTGCCATGAGCTTATTCAATCATTAACTGAAGAATTTTCTGATGAATATTAATATAAAATTCAAATAGGAAAACTATGAAAATTTCATGGGTTTTTCTAGTTATTATTATTATTATTATTATTATTATTACTGTTGTTGTTGTGACTTACGATGATTAGATGTTAATTATTAGGCCATATTATTACTGTCGGTTGTTTGGTTATTGTTGCTTTGATAAAAAATTAATTTAGAGAAATATTGGCTCCTAACAGCAAGTTTTTTATTTTCTTATTTTTTTCCCTCTCAGCAGTTTTTATTCTAATATTATCGAGAAAAATTGTTTGCAATATTTTAGAAAGAACAGCAAAATCTTTACATTGGGGTAGGGAAGAAAATCTATCATGGCGCCTCAAGGAGAAGTGTTTAAAAAAATGCTTAGAAATTTTTTAAATTATTTTGCCAGCCGCCTTCGTTATCAACTAAAAGAATGCCTCAACATCTGAGTCAGTCTTTTCTCTTTTCACAACAAATGGTTTCGGCTAGTAAACAGGAATGACTTGTTATTGCCTTTCTATTAAAAATCTTGCAAAATAAATGTAACAGGATTTAGATATGATACTGTTTTAAAGTAAAAGTTGAAACCAGTTTAAGAAAGACACAGTCATATATTGTCCAAAAATTTATAGTTTACAAGTTTATAATTAGCCAGGTAGGATTTATTAACCCTGAGTTAGTCAACTTAGATTACCGAAAATGAATTGTCCTCTAGTGCTTGCTTCCCACTAAAATTGAGCTACAACTGAGCTACACAGTCTCACTGAATCAGGAGCGTAGTTGGAGCGAGGAAAAGACCAACTCGGAATTACAAGTACTTGAACGGGTAACGAATGTCCCACGTAACTAAAACGGTTAAATATGTCAATATTTTCATGTTTTGACAATTACATATATCATAACATAGCAAATACTACAAAACTATCACTGTAGGGTTTGCTCACCTGTGAAAACTGAGTGGCAGGGTTGCCTTGTCTGTTACTATTAATGTCAAATAGTTCATTAAAAGAATTCTAAATTTTTATCCATTCTCCTGACTGAAATTGAAGTGATTAAGAAACTATATCTCTCAAAGAACTGAACATACACCACTTACTTCTACCTACATATCAACCACAGTGGTCTTTTTAGAAAAAGCAGTTGCAAGTAAGTGGTGTGTGTTTGGTTCTTTAACATATTGTTAGCTCTGCATATTCAGTTCATTTGTTTTGAATGTTCATTGAGTACTTTTTCAATCTACTGTCTGCCACTATTTTACTGCCTCCTTCTACTGAGCGCCCGCAGCTCAGAGGTAGAATCACCGACTGATGGTCGGGTTTCATTCATGGGCAAAAAGCAATTGGGTGTCCAACCATACTGATGAGCTGTGATACAGTGAAACAGATCTGTCTGCGAATGACTATATATATATATATGACAGACCTGTAAAATCAAAGAGAATAATAAAAAAACATATATTAAATAGATAAAAATAGAAATCTCAATAGATAATATCCAGAGCAATATTATATACAGAAAAAAAAGCACTAAACACATGATTAAATGGTTATAAATTCAGAACTTATTTTGGCATTTGTAAAAATTACAAACTACTTTCTTCATACCTGAAGAATCAAATTGTTTAATTTCACTCAGAATATTGAAAAACTTTTTTGTTGGCACAATGAAATAAGGTTAGGTAAAGAAAACACATGCTTGCTGTTAAGCATTAAGCAATATTCGTACCAAGAATGTCACAAAAATAAAGGACATACACCAAATCACATATATACAAAAAAGCTTATGCAAGAACAAACAAGAGAATAGATATCACCACACACAAAAAACATGTGCTTATTGAAAAGCCATTTATGCATACAATAATATACATACAAATATACACAAAACTAAAAATAATAAAAAAGAAATACAAATTAAAAAGAACAAGTGCCTATATAGTATAATATAATTAGTCATGAATAATTAACAATCACAAAAAATTTTAAGTTATAAATAATAATCTATAGAAAAATTAAAAACTCACAAGGAAAAATTTCACAAAAATAAAGATTCACAAAATATACTCATAATGATAAAAAACATGACAAAAAGGAAAAATAATATATATATAGTGTAACTAAGTTGTTGAACTTGTAGGTTTATTTACCTTTTTGTTCATGCATTTACTTTTATAAAGAGTGCTCGATACAAATGTAGAGCGTTATACTGTAATGGTTGTTACAATGTTTTTAAATTCATAGTATCACTACACAAAAAATTTCTCATGTTTCGAAGCCAGCCCATTATGTTTTGGCTTCATCCTCAGGTGATTTTTTTTTAGAAATGAGAATTATCTAGTTGAAAAGACCGTTTATTTGTGTTGGATTTGTTATTTTTGAGTGTTAGAGGGGTTGGTCTGTATTTTGAGTTCCGTTGACCTTTTTACTGGTCTTAGGGTCAAGTGTTTGTGTAGTGATACTATGAATTTAAAAACATTGTAACAACCATTACAGTATACTATATATATATATGAGTGACCAGCTATTATATATATATATATATATATATATATATAATAGCTGGTCACTCATATTTGAGGATACACATCTACCAGGGCAGCTTACAAATGCTTGCTCAGACACACTTGTTTGTTCAACACCCACAGAGCCCACCTGGGGTTTATACTGCAACTATGCTGAACGGACCTTAGTTTCTGGGAGAGAGCACATTATCTAGGGTGAACAACAGTCTGAACAAGGCCAGGACGCTCAAACCCTCAGTCACAATAACTTGTGACTTCAAACTAGTACAACCATCAGTGGCTCCTCAAAGATAGCTGTCTACCCAAATTCAATGACAAAGCTCGGGTCGACCCATAGTATGGTTTTCAGGAACTTTCAAAGGTTCCGCATGCTGGGGTCGCCTTCTTCAAAGGGATAGCATCAAGAAGTCAGCTTTCTAACAATCAGTCATAGGTAGATTCAAACCTAAGCTTCATGGTCTGAAATCGAACATTCTAACCACTTAGCCATGTGCCCATCATATTCACATATATATATATATATATATAATTTCAGTTATTTAGTTTTTAATCACAATTAAATTAGACCATTATACAGTTGTATTAAAGTGTTCAGTGCAATTATATTCTAGAAATTTTGAATCTTTTTCATTTTTAAAGAAGTTATTTCGTGACCCATGTTTCAACTTTTAAGTAGAAAGGTCTACATTTTCCCATTTATTGAAAATAGATAGAAAAATGTAGACTGTGCCAGGAAGAAAAGTTGGTTATTATGTCTTTCCTAAACAAAAAAGAATTACTAAGTGAAAAAACAGAAATTATGACCAAGTGTAAGCATATGAATAAATACCTACTAGGATCATACAATCGTGGATGAAAGTCTTCTAAGACCTTTAAGTCACTTCTCCTAATTTTGGAAATTGCATTCATAAAAGATCCCTGTTACGTAAGCATTTTATTTTTTTATTTTATTTAATGGTAAAATCAGTTATTGTAAATCACTTCTGGATCACGAAATAACATGTTTACAAATTAAATACGGAGATGAGCAATTCTAATGATTTGGCATATGTAGGTAAGGACTTAAATGTGGAATAACAACATTTATGAGTGCTGATAAGGCCAGCTACTCCAAAACCGTCTAAATGACAAACTAAGTAATGTGCATTCCTTTGATAGGTAACTGAGCAATGTTATTAGACATACAGTGATGCTTATGTTAAATTCTTAACCATTGACAATCGTTTTCTTCCCAATATTCATATTTTTCTATAATAAAAAATTGTTAGGCATGTATTTCCATTATGCATATTTTATTCCATCAATAAGATTTAGCATAATTCCTGGCCTCTGATCAACGTTTTTTTTTGTTTTCTTTTTTTTTTGTGTGTGTTTGTGTGTGTTTTTTTTGTGTGTTTGTGTGTGTTTTTTTTTGTGTGTGTGTGTGTGTGTGTGTGTGTGTGTGTGTGTGTGGTGTGTGTGTGTGTGTGTGTGTGTGTGTGTGTGTGTGTGTGTGTGTGTGTGTGTTTTTGTTTTTTGTGTGTGTGTTTTTTGTTTTTTGTGTTTTTGTTTTTTGTGTGTTTTTGTTTTTTGTGTGTTTTTATTTCGTTTATTGTGTGTTTTTGTTTCGTTTTTTTTGTGTGTTTTTTTGTTTTGTTTCGTTTTTTTTGTGTGTTTTTTTGTTTTGTTTCGTTTTTTTGTGTGTTTTTTTTGTTTTGTTTCGTTTTTTTGTGTGTTTTTTTGTTTTGTTTCGTTTTTTTGTGTGTTTTTTTGTTTTGTTTCGTTTTTTTGTGTGTTTTTTTGTTTTGTTTCGTTTTTTTGTGTGTTTGTAATTTATTTCCCCATCCCACCTTAATTTTTTGTCATTTCTATTATAAAAGCATTATTAGTAAATTTCTGGTATACACACCAGGGGGTGCTGAAAATCTTCAGCTCCCTCATTATGCACAGTCTGACAGAATAACAATATTTGTTGTTTGGACATGGATGTATTTATTCTCAGAAGTTTGGTATCAGGTGGAGCAGGGAGGGGTCGATATCATCCATACTTTGTCTGGTCCAAAATTTTCCAGTTCCTTTTGTACATATCTGTCAGTAATTTCTGATCATTGACAATTCCTTTCTTCTTGGCTTTTCCAGTCGCAGTAAATATTTGCAGTGCCTCTCATTGTGTGCCCATATAATGTATCTATTTGTATCTATAAATGTAAACTTTGACTTGGAAGGAGATGAGTTTTTTTTTTTTCTTCCTTTTATCTTTGTCACATTTTTTGGTGTGTATATATATATATATATATATACGCACACACACACACAATTAAATTTACCTCGGTTATTAACCTGAGTGATCAGAAGCCGTCTTGGTAAGCAGATTTACTTTTGTGTAACTTTCTTCCGTCAACAGAAATTGCTTGTAATGCAGTTGATGAATAGATGGGAAAATGTTTGGGCAAATTGCTCTCTTTCCCCTCTTAATCTTATCTCTCGATTTCCTTTTTTTCTCTCTCTCTCTCAATTTCTCTTTTTTTTTGTCTCCCTCTCTCAATTTCTCTTTTTTTTTTGTCTCCCCCTCTCGATTTCTCTTTTTTTTTTTTTTGTCTCCCTCTTTTTGTTTCGTTTCTCTCTCTCTCTCCCCAGCTTTCTCTTTTTGTTATCGTATCTCTCTCTCTCTCTCCCCCCCCGCCTTTCTTTTTTTTTCGTCTCTCTGTCTCGTTTCTCTCTTTCTTCTCTCTTTTCTTGCTCTCTCTCTCTCTTCTCTCCTTTTCTCGCTCTCTCTCTCTTCTCTCCTTTTCTCTCTCTCTCTCTTCTCTCCTTTTCTCGCTCTCTCTCTCTCTTTTCTCTTTTCTCTCTCTCTCTCTCTTTCTCTCTTTTCTCTCTCTCTCCTCTCTTCTCTCCTTTTCTCGCTCTCTCTCCTCTCTTCTCTCCTTTTCTCGCTCTCTCTCCTCTCTTCTCTCCTTTTCTCGCTCTCTCGCCTCTCTTCTCTCCTTTTCTCGCTCTCCTCTCTTCTCTCCTCTCTCTCTCTCCTCTCTCGCTCTCTCTCTCTCTCTCTCCTCTCTCTCTCTCTCTCTCTCTCTCTCTCTCTTCTCTCTCTCTCTCTCTCTCTCTCTCTCTCTCTCTCTTCTCTCTCTCTCTCTCTCTTCTCTCTCTCTCTCTCTCTCTCTCTCTCTCTCTCTCTCTCTCTCTCTCTCTCTCTCTCTCTCTCTCTCTCTCTCTCTCTCTCTCTCTCTCTCTCTCTCTCTCTCTCTCTCTCTCTCCTCTCTCTCTCTTTTCTCTCTCTCTCTCTCTCTCTCTTTTTCTCTCTCTCTCTCCTCTTCTCTCCTTTTCTCTCTCTCTCTCCTCTCTTCTCTCCTTTTCTCTCTCTCCTCTCTCTTCTCTCCTTTTCTCTCTCTCTCTTCTCTTCTCTCCTTTTCTCTCTCTCTCTCTCATGTGTCTCTGTCTTATTGCCTCTCCAACCAGCAATGCTTTCATACTCACACCTCAAGTGTGACACAGCAATACACATATCCCATCATGCTCTGCTCTTTTTTCTATAGTGCTGGATTACTTCTGAACATGGCTGTCATGTTCAACCAAAAAATGAATGTAAATAATAGAACATTTTAGATTTTTTTTTTTTTTTTTTTTTAACATTTAATATTCCTTTCAAGCTCTCCTCTTCCTTGCTCTTAAGTCTGGTTTTCCCTTCCCATGGTCCAACTGCCCATATTGAGCCTGCTTGGTTAGTATCCACAGCTTTGTGATTCTTCTGTAGTTTCTATTCATTTGGGATGTCATGCAATATTCGCACATCAGTGTCACTTCAGAAAGCAGGGTTAAGGATGCCTTGATTCACTCCCAATCCCTTTTGGTCACAAATCAGACTCTTCCTTTTTTTCCCAGGAGTCAAATCCCCCCAACACACACACACACACACACAAAAGCTTTTTTTTCTTCTCAGCCTTGTTCTTCCAGACTCCCACTTCCCTCTTTACTATTAACTCTAGAGATAAGATAACTGGACACCCAGCAAAATCTGGACATTCTCTTGTTATTTCCTGGCAGAAACAGCTAAGGAAACACATTTGAAAAATGAAAGGACCTATTATTTTTATTATTTTTTATTATCATAAAAACTAAAAAAATTATTGATGAATGGAAGAAAAATAAATAGAAAAATAAATCTAAAATCTTATTCTTGGTGGGAGTGAGGAAACAATACTTATTCATGGAGACAGGTCAAAGGTTCATTTCAGTGTCTTGTCTTTGTATGAGGCAACAAAAAGATTGTCTTGTTCACAGTTGTATGAAATTAATTGCTCACTTTAATATTGCATGACATCATGGAGCAGAATTCTCTGAATAATAAAATAAAATAGATGTTTTATGCTTTATAACCCATGATGATTTTGATGTATCAATCTTTACTAAGATTAAAATAATAAAAAACTGTGTGTGTGTTGGGTCATAAGTAATTTCCGTTTTTAGGAAGCACTAATATTTTGAAGATTAAAGTTGATAATAAAAAAAATAAAAACAAATTGTGATCAGGCATGGATCACCATTTTTTGGGTCCCTGGCTGCTTGCTACTAAAACACACACACACACACACATTTAATGTGGAGAAGCATGTCACTTTCTCTACAGAGAAAAAAAATTAAACAACCCTGAAGAGTGAAGACATTACAGAAATGCCCTCACAAAACTTTGAAGTTGTCATAATTGAAATAAAAACATTCAACTAAGTGACAACTTTCTCCGCATTAATTCTATTAATTTTGCTATCCTTACCTAGGTATGAAGCACTTTATAAAGAAAAAAAAATCTGCTTGCTGAAAATATCTTTCCACCAGTACACTACTGAGAGAGAAACAAAACTCAAAAAAACAGCATTGGCACTAAACACCATTACAACTTAAAACCTTTATATATATATATATATATAAAAAGTTAAGCCATAAATAATTTACAGAGTATCTATTTCAAATGATGGTATCCTCTAAAAATTAAATTGAATTAATAAAAAGGTTGGATTAAAAATAAATACTTTAATTCTCAAAAAAATTATTTCATTTACATTTTGGATGCAAAATGTTCCACAATATTGTTTTCTCAAAGGTTCTAAAAAATTTTTGGTATATTCCACTTTCTTGATTTTGTTTTTTGTTTGTTTCTTTTTTTTTTTTTTTTATTTCTTGTTTAATTTTTTTTTCTTTTCTTCTAACAAATTTATTTCTGTGTTTTTTTAATCCAACATGCTTTTATTATTTTAAGTGGATACCCACATTTGAGTAGAGGGTCTATGTTAATCAGTATTTTTACCTCTCTCTATCCCCCCACCCATCATCCAGCAGGATTTGAAGGTTCAAATCCTGCCAGATAGTATATTTTTCTTTTAACAAGATTTCATGAATCTTCAGGCTTGTAGTGGAAATAAAATACTGGTTAAAATAAACAAAATAAATGTCTACTGAAATATTGGTATCAACTAAAAACAATATTTAAAGAAATAAAAATGTATTAATAAAGAAACTATTTCTTTAGAAATTTGTTTGTTGACATTTTGAATGCCAAACTAAGCAGTTATGAACTTTTGTAATCTGAACGAGAAAGAAGTGCTTTAAGGCAATTATGCTTAATAATGAGGTGTGTGTGTGTTTGGACTGCAATCTTTCTTTTAAACATGTTTTGTTGAAAATGACTGACAGATTTTTTTTTTTTCCTCAGTATTTTTACGTTTTCTTTTTGCTGGAGATAAGCAATGTATAAATCTAAATCTAAACTTATTTATAAATGGAACTTTGTCTGTGTGTATCCATTACCTATAGACTCCGAAATGGCTGAACCGATTTTCTTGAAAATTTACACAGTTGTACTATAAGCATCTGCGAGTGTTCTTAGCTAGGTTTTGTGTCGAGGTACCCCCGATAAATATCGATAATTGAAAAAAATCGGGTTATAGAAAGAGTGGTCCGATTTTAATCAAATTTGATACACTCATAGACAAAGACATAAAAAACGATATTCAGAAGTTTCAAGGTTACAGTTCTTACAATAGTGCAGAAAATCGATTTTTTTATATATATATATATATATATATAAAAGGCAAGATGTTTATGTGTGTGTCTGTTTATCTGCCTGTATATCTGTATTTTTTCAGCCCTTTTATTTTAGTTTTTGCTTCAGGTTTGGCTCTAAGTATAATTGTAGTTTTTAGTCTCAGCCATGATACCATTTACTCAGAGCCTTTAGCCTTCAAAATTCAATTTACGACGAAAAAAAACTTATCTGATATCGATACCAGAAAATCAAAATTTGACTTACATCCATTCATTTTTCTTTCAGTCTATGGTTTCGCTTTAACTGGAAACAACTATTGCTTTTTAGTCTTTTGTGCCAACGTCCAAAGAGTCTGAGCTCCAGGACCATGGATTAGTTTTAAAGCTTTCATTTCACCCGAGCAACGCCGGGCTATACTGCTAGTATTCCATAGTTATATTTCCTAACACTTTCAGCCAACTTCATTGCTTATTCTCAAGGCTGTTATGTTTCCAATGTCATTTTTCCCTCACATTTTGACTATAACATAATTTGTATGAAAAAGAAAGGAGCTTTTTTCCAAAGGTATTGCATGGAGGAGAAAATTGTTTGATATATAGTACCCCTCTTATAGTAAGATGCTTTTGATATTGTGATTTAAATAGCATTTTCAACCATTTTTACATTATTATCTTTAGCAAAAAGGAAACCTGTAAGAATACTAGAAAAATTAAATAAAAAAAATTAATAAAATCTCCCTCTTGTCAGTCATCTTTAACGAAAAACGCATATATATATATATAGCACTAATAATAACATTAAATTTTCATAGTAGTCACATATGTGCTACATTTTCTCATATTATTTTATCAAGAAGTAATGATATTAGATAAACACTTTTCAACATTAATTTGCTGAATCATGTTGAAGACAAGATTGATTTTAAAGAAATTTATAAAAAATAATACAGGCAACCATTTTGATATAAGCAAAAATAAACTCCATTATTTGTAACCAGATAATTGCTAATTATAAGCAAGATGATATATATATATATATATATTGCATGGATTTCTGCAGCACGTCTTCATTCAAGTATGTTTCATTGAGTAATATAGACATATTGTATCTACTTAAATTAATCCTTTCTAGTTGCCTAATCAGTTTCTTCATGTTAATGAAATTTATCAAGGAAGATGCTGTAGTTTTTTAACCTTCAGCCTTTTTTAAGATCATCTTCAGGAGATAAAGACAAACTTATTGTAACCATGATAAAAAAATAAGTAAACACATATATCTGTATTATAAAATAAAATATGTGAGTGAAGATTTCTTTTGACACGTTTTGTCTTTTAGGACTTCATCGGACTAAATTTATCATGTTGGTTCAAATGCCCATGCGCTCGAACAAGATGCGGGGAACATATGTACCTTAGTTTTATCACATTCTATATATACTCTACATGCATTTGAATGGCTGCAAAAGATGAATAAAAAAAAATTTTTTTTTTTCAATTAACCAAACAGTAAAATTGTTCAAAAAATACATTAACTCAAAAACAAGAATTTTTATAAGTATTTTTTCATTTAACAATTTGTTTTAAAAAAAATTTTAAAAAATGGCCAAAAGTTAAATTCTAATTCCTTTCAAATCCAGCCAGTGTTTTTCTTTAGACGTTAAAACATTGAATCCCTTCTTTCCGATGGGGGTGGGGGTCGAAGTCGAAGCCTCATTGTTGGTATATTCTCTGCTGTATTTTGGGGATCTTTTGTCATGAATGCAAGTGCTTTGCCCTGGATAGGCTAACACCATTCCCATGATGCAAGGCAGAAGAACTGGACGAAGCAGATGAGGGTGGGGTAGCCTATGACCCCCTCCCTCATCCCTCTTGTTCCACAGCTCTCCAGGCTGAGGCTGCCTCTTTTTCTCTCATCTTCTCTCACCATGACGACACCAAATCCAAAGCAAGAAAAATCAGAATAGGGTATGGGATGTTAGAAAGAAAATGAAAGGGGGGAGTGGACCTGATGGATGGATGAACTGATGGGCAACGGGGGGTGGGGGGGCACAGAAACAAGCAGAGGGAGAAGAGAGGTATTTGACATTCATGAGTCTCTGACCACCTCCTCTTCTTGTAACAACCAACCTTATATACATGCATGCGTGCACGCACATGTGTGTGTGTGCGAGCGATATATATATATATATATATATATATATATATATATATATAAATAAATTATACACACACATTTGTAAAAAAAAACATTCTTTTTATTGAAGAGTGCCTTCAGAAAAAAGTTTTTTATTTTTTTTGGCAGGGGGGGTCTTTGCCAGTTGCTTTTTGTTGGGTGACTCACAGTCCATTGCCAAGGGAGGAGATGGGAGCTAGATTTATTTGACAAACCTCTTTATTCCTGGCTTGCATCTAGCCAACTCCCCCAAAAGATTTTTAATTACGTTTCCCCCCACCCACACATGCATACAAACTTTTCTTTTACACAAGTGCATCTCTTTCTCTCTTTTGTGCGCGTGTGTGCTTGGAAAAAGTTGTCGGGGTTAGTGGAAAACCCTTGGCCACTCAGAGGCATCTGGATAAAAATGGAGGAAAAAGAAAAATTGCACTTCCTCCCTTCTCTTAATTTTTTTACCATTTTATTCTCTACATTTTCATCTTTTACTCTGGTATGTTTATATATATATATATATATATATATATATAATTCTGGGTTAATGTTTGTTTTACTATTTTTAAATATCATTTAAGCCATGTTGGATGGAAAGGTCAAAGACTGTTATCGTAGTAGTAGTAGTAGTGATGACCGAGATCTATAATTTGCAGTTGATTATGATCATGAATGATAAAAAAAACAATAATATAATTGTAATAAAATAACAATCATAATATAAAATGTTACTATGAAGCTAAAAACAATATATTATCATCTTATAATTATAAAAAGTATAATATAACATTATTCTATAATTACAATATTTAAAATTATTCTATAATAAAAACGGTATGTTATTATAGAATTTTTAGATTTTAAAATAACACTATAATATTAATAATAATAGTAATTAATTATATCATATTTTTTTTCTTTATTTAAAGCTGCAGTTTTATTAACAGCACCGATTACAGGAGAGCTTTATTTAATTGCATCAAAACTTAAATTTGTAAGGTCTGCATATTAACACTGTAAATATTAAAGTATTAACTGCATTGTAAATAGTTTTGCTATCGAAAAAATGTGCGTTGCAAATAGTTTAGCCATAGAAACGTGCGTTGCAAATAGCTTAGCCATAGAAACGTGCGTTGCAAATAGCTTAGCCATAGAAACGTGCGTTGCAAATAGCTTAGCCATAGAAACGTGCGTTGCAAATAGCTTAGCCATAGAAACGTGCGTTGCAAATAGCTTAGCCATAGAAACGTGCGTTGCAAATAGCTTAGCCATAGAAACGTGCGTTGCAAATAGCTTAGCCATAGAAACGTGCGTTGCAAATAGCTT
Organism: Ascarosepion bandense; assembly: GCA_037127315.1. Taxonomy (NCBI): domain Eukaryota; kingdom Metazoa; phylum Mollusca; class Cephalopoda; order Sepiida; family Sepiidae; genus Ascarosepion; species Ascarosepion bandense. The sequence continues at coordinate 6,781,716 of JBBBDQ010000514.1, forward strand.
AGCCATAGAAACGTGCGTTGCAAATAGCTTAGCCATAGAAACGTGCGTTGCAAATAGCTTAGCCATAGAAACGTGCGTTGCAAATAGCTTAGCCATAGAAACGTGCGTTGCAAATAGCTTAGCCATAGAAACGTGCGTTGCAAATAGCTTAGCCATAGAAACGTGCGTTGTAAAAATTGTTATAGGAAGGAGTTTTCATTGTAAATAGTTTTGCTATACACAATGAGAAAATTTATTCTTGAAAAAAAAAAACGGGTTTTCTTGTCTCTAGCAGTCAGAGGGCACTGAATGTCCACGTGACATTTAGTTTATTTGGGTTTCTCAAATTTCCAGAATTTTTTTGGTGGCAATTTTAGGAATATTGTGTTTATTAGTCTGACAGCTAAAGATGTAATGATAAGTAATAATATTATATCTTCCAATACAGTATATTAACACTTTAATGTGGATTCCAGTTTAGCTTCTTTGGGTGTGGTAGCCAAGCATTCTTTCCATCAATGTCTATAGATGTTTTTTTGTTTTAATATATAATAATAATAATTTATCAGTTACAGTTTGACAATAAATTTATGAATTGTCATCTACCTTTTTACTTGAATTGCAAATATCCTTAAAACTGATTTTTGAGGGAGGAAAACTGAGTAAGTTACAGAATAAAGAAATTTGCTTGAAAAGAGAATATTGAAACTTATTTTATTTTTATTTTTTTACTTTAATGTCATTTTTAATGTCAAAATTACATGTGGTAAGTTTAATGACTCATATTAAGCTTGATCAGAATTGCCTCCCTTGCCTTTGATGGCACTACAAGTTTCAGTAAGATCAGTCAATTGTGTTAAAGATGAAAGTTAATAATTTCTATGAACATAAATTGTGGCTTAATCAAGTCATTACTTCTGCTTCAAAAACATCTGAATGCCAATAAATTATAACTAAATTGTTATTGTAGTGTGTTTATATATAAAATGTGCACTTGGTGCAACCATTGGCATTGAGAGTGGAATCGTCATCTCGAGTTAAAATTCTAAAAAAAAGAATTTTTAAAAAATGTTGGTATAATCACAAATCTTTATTCAAGTTAGAAAGCCTTAAAAATTGTACTAAACTATCCAATCACATGTGGAAGTTAAAAGAAAAAAAATGGTAAAGACTCTTATTTAACTTGGAGCATATTAAAAATGACCATACTTGCAACAGTGGTGATGTCTGCAGATTGTGCCAAAAAGAAAAGTTAGCCATAGTATCATTTGGCATTTGTAGGTGTTCTGGCACGTTTTACCATTTCTCTATTACCAATTCTTATAAAAAACAAGGCCATTTCTCTGAGCAGTTATTTGGAAAAGTGTGCCTGGTTCTAGACAAGCCATCACCACTAGAATCAAATCGTGTGGGTACTTCAGTGGTGCATTTTTTTTCCTTTTCTTTATAAAAAAAAACAAAAACACTACTGTTGAGTCTTTGTATAAAAAAAACAAAAGGGGGTTCATAAATATTGGATAGAGTTTCTCATTTATACAGAGTTAGTTTAAGATATATTACAGGTCTTTAAGATTTTTCTATTAAATTTTTCTGTAGTTCAGACCATTTTGCTAGTTTCCCAGAGACTTTGAACAAATAACTTAAAGGGTTCAATTAAAGGGAGATAACTACATACATCTGAAGTGGCATCACACATGAAATGAGAATGATATACCCCAGTGTTTGAAATTCCTTTGGAGTAGATAGACTAAACTAATTGGAGTAGATAGACTAAACTATCGCCCGGTTCACACTCCACCTATGTCTGTTGAACAGGTGAAGAGGCTCATCCCTTGTTCCCTGTTTAGGATGTGGTTTCTGGCTTTCTTCTCTTTTCCAATCTTTTCACTCTTTTCTTTTCTTTTTTTTTCAATTCGAGTAGATAGACTAAACTATTGCCCGGTTCACACTCCACCCATGTCTATTGAACAGGTGAAGAGGCTCATCCCTCGTTCCCTGTTTAGGATGTGGTTTCCGGCTTTCTCTTTTCCAATCTTTTCACTCTTACATAGTCCCCTGCATACCAGTGGCATTACCGCCTTGCTTGGGGTGAGATGATTAAAAAAAAAAAAAAAAAACCCTGAAGAAGGCCAGAGCATAAAACTGCCAAAACATAAACATGGTAATAAAGATGAAGACAACAATCTGAACGATGTAAATAATACACTAAATAATGTTTGATAATTGGGAAGTACTGTTAATCAACCTGGGTATGTGAATTTATATTTCTTAAGATAAATGTTTTTTATAGCTCGTCATTATATATATCCTTTATTTTTATTTCTCAGACGCTGAAATTAATAACAATTGGCCTGTATTAAGACGTCATGCTAAAACAAAATTGTACAGGAATTGAAGCTGTAGCTCTTTTACTTTCAATGAAACCAGTTCTTCAGTGGGGAGGGATCCATTACTTAATTATATGGAAGTAAAAAGAAAAACAGTTTAATAGAATATATAAAACAATCTATTAACATTTTTACCTTCACATACTTCAACAATAATTTGGCGTCATTAGAAGAAAAACAAATTCAGTGAGATGTGTTAAAGTAAGAACTTTTACAAATTATCTTGTATATTTTCCCATATGTTTTCTTATATATACAAAGCAATCAAGGAAAATTTTCTCATGTCAATTGGATTTTCTCAGAGAGGACTTGCATGAAATGCAGTGGCTAAATACTGGCTTACAAATGATCAACTCTGAAAAACATTTTTTTCTTTCACTATGTATATCATAAAGTATTATAAAATCCAAAGATTTTTTTTTTTGTATTCTGTATAGATATACATTTTTTCTTTCTTGCTGATAGTTTGTGAATCAATTTTTAAATGTTTATCATATATATCTAACTCTTTTCATTCATTTTTTTTTTTTTTATATTTGCAGGTAAGTTTTTGTATCTTTTGCTGGGAGCTTATCTGTTTTATAAAGCATCTGAGTGATCCATCTGTAAAAACCATTCCAATCCAACGCAATACAAATCAAATTCGAATACAGGTCGGTAAAAATATGTTCTTATATTTTCCGCAATAAGTTTATGTATCTGTCTACTTCCAATATGGAAAAGGTAAAGAATTTTTTTGTCTTTAGTTGCAGAGATAAATTTGCTTAGTCTCTCTGCTTCATGCTTTTTTTTTTCTTTTTCATTTTTTTTTTTTTTTTCATGTATAGCAGAGGAAACTTAATCTCTGTGCTTGCATCTTAGTCATTAAAGTGATATGAAAATGAGTTAACTTTAAATTTATAGAAACCACCAAAGCTTGTTAATAACAGTGCAGAAAGGAATGAGTGTATAGTCATATATACACACACAAACTCAATGAGCTCCTGAACTTCTCACAGATATGCAAATTACTGCTTGTGATGTTAAGTGTGTATATATACACAGTCGTATCATGTTGAATACACCAGTTCCCACTTGATCACCGTAGTTAAGCAACGTTTAGCCTGGTCAGTACTTAGATGGGTGATTGCTTGGGAATACCAGGTGCTGTAAGTGTTGATGGATGTGCGTTGTGGTGCAGTGGATGTCGGCTTCGAAAGGGAAATCAGTGAGCCGAATTCCAATTCCAGTCGAGCACTCTGCATTCACTTGCGCAGTGATATTCTTGGGAAAGTTATTAATACCATCCCTTCCCTCCAGTTATGGGTTAAATATCTGAGGACTGCTGTTCATGCGATCTGTGGCGAATTTCTGCACTGATTGTTTGTTATCAACAGTTCCAAAAAGTGTGGATGCTGCTACACAAGCCTTCACCACTCTAAAAAATTCTTTGTGTGGCAGTCTGAGTTAGACACTCATACATCAAAATCGACGGGAGAGTCCATAATATATATAGTCATCCACAGACAGTTATGTTTTGCTGTATCACAGCTCATCAGTATGGTTAGACATACAATTGCTTCTAGCTAGGATTGAAACCCGACCAAACTGACATTAGTAGAGGATTCTACCTCTAAGCTATGGGCGCTTGGTAGAGAAAGGTAGATTTTAACTTGTTATATACATATTAACTAGTTATTGGCCAGAATCTAATTAGATCAGTACACAGTTGTACTAAAAAGTGCTCAATACATATATAATGTAGAGAGCTTTTAAATATAGGGAAGAATATATATAGGATGTATTGAAGGGAATTTTAAAAACATTGATATAATCACAAATCTACATTCAAGCTAGGAAGTCTTAAAAATTGTACCAAACTAGCCAACTACGTGTGGAAACTAAGCGAAAAAAATGAAGACAGTGGAGCATATTAAAAAAGGCCAGACCTTGCAATGGTGATAATGTCTGCAGATTGTACCTAGAAGAGAAGTTAGCCATAGTATTATAGGGGGCATCTTATATATTCTTTTTTTAGTTGTAGTGGAATTCCGTTCTAGTGAAGGGTAATTGTATACTGTTGCAGGTTAACGGAATTTGGCCTTGTGGTAGATAGCCTACTATAAGTCATGAAATTATTATAAAATCAAGAAAAGCAAATTGAGTTGAAAATAACATTATATATACGCATGTCAATGTTTTACAATTAAAGCAATACTTGATTATAGGTCCAACTGAGGTTAAATGTTCATGGCAAATAATAAACTGAAAGCGATTTAAGGCTTGGGAATGTTGTTCATTTTGGCAATAGAAGGCTGACAAGGAGAATTCAATACTTAAAGTAGTGTGGAGACATCTTGTATGTAAGAAATATCTTTTATGTATTTGCTCCTTAGGTCAGTAAGTACTTTTGAGACAGGGAAGAAAGTAAGGAGAGGTGAAGGGAGGTACTAATCAAGCTCTTCTGTGTCCGTCTTTCTGTCTCTTTCAGTCTGTCTATCTGGGTGTTTTCTATCTCAGCTTTTTATATTTGCTTTTTGGATCAAAAGCAGCTGTTTGGGATTTCACAATTGAATTTGATTCTAGGCTTCCCATTGGCTGGTAAATAAAATTTGCGTATGCTTGCAAAATGGAAATTTGATATTTGATTAATTTCTATTTTTCCACCTGGCCCACCTGCGCAGAGACGGCTTATGGTCATTTGCTTTCTGGGCGTTATAGAGCAAACAAACAGTTCATCACTTTTGCTTGGTATCATCACAGTATCATTTCCAGCACATGTAAAGTAATGTCCAGGTGTAGACACCTCAGAAAACATATTTGAAGTTCATGCAAGCCTGGATGAAAATGTTTACAATACTTGACCAGCTCCTTCCTTATTTTAAACTTTAAATTTTAAAATAATTACAAACCGTGTTTTCAGTTGTTTTTTTGTTTTTTTTTTTAAATCCCTATCACAATGGAATGCAGATGTTATTGCAGTTAGAATAAGTTTGTCTTTGTAATTTGATAATTTTAGAAAAGGACGAAAATACTTGGGTAAAAAAAAAAAAATCTACTGTGCCTTCCTTGAATTTCATGTAAACATCATGAAACTGAATGGAAAGGCCAATTGGAAAGGATCAGTATAGAAATAAGTAGACAATACGTTTATATTATTCAATGAAACATATTTGAATGAAGATATGCTGTCAGATATATATTTTAAATCCAAAAAAGGAAAAGTATGTAGGTAGAATCTCAAAGACCAGCTCCAATTAATATTAATTTAATTAATATTAAAAATGATTCAGGTGCTTGATATAAATAGTAAAATTATCTATTTACAGCGCCAAATGTGTATATTATATCAAATACAATTCTGAATTCTACATATGTTGTATAACTATTTCAGCAAGAAAAATCTCACTTCTTCAGTAACAATCAAAACCAAAAATTTTATTTCTGAATTTTTGTACCATATTTGAAATAAAACTTTTGGTTTTGATTGTTGCTAAAGAAGCGAAATTTCTCACTGAAATAGCTATACAACATATGTAGAATTCAGAATTTTATATATATATATATATAGTGCGTGTGAATTGAAAAGTTAATCCCCATTTTAAAATACTTATAATTTGTTAACTTTAATTTTTAAAAGAAATATATATGAGAGGAAAGCATTTAGCATGCAGTTTTATTTAAAATTTGTAAGCACCAGGTTTTACTACCAGCTTCTCAAGTCAACTGATTTTACTAGAAACTATTGTGGTTTTGAAGACATAACTTCTTGTTTTTGCCCTTCAAGTTCTTCCAAAGTCTTTGTTTGGTATAGTAGACTTGTTCTTTTAACCAACCTCAAAGAAAAAAAAAATAAATAAAAAAATCAGTGTTAAGTCATAACTTCTGGTTTGTCACTCATACATAAAATAGGGAGTTACTTCTTAATCATCACACACACACACACACACACACACATTAAAAAAAGCAATAAAAACAAATGACCCTGAAGAGTGAAGACATTACAATAATACTTTCACAAAACTTCAGTCAGCATGACTGAAATAACACAACTCGGCTAAGTGACAAACTTCTCCACATTAACTACATATCATCATCATTGTTTAATATCCATTTAATATCATCATCATTGTTTAATAACCATTTAATATCATCATTGTTTAATATCCATTTAATATCATCATCATTGTTTAATAACCATTTAATATCATCATCATTGTTTAATAACCATTTAATATCATCATCATTGTTTAATATCCATTTAATATCATCATTGTTTAATATCCATTTCCATGCTCACATAGGTTGAATGGTGCTTTCATCATGAAATATTGAATGAGTTTTACAGGTATGCCCTTACTAACACCAACCAGTCTAGGGGACTGGAAACTCACTGCTTTTATTGGCAACCATCTCTAGGCAGATTACCTACTAAGGTTGGAGAGTTCAGCCTACCCTATTCTAAACAGAGGAGGTATTTCAGAGATTTCCTTCTCTTAGACAAGTTGCTATCCAAAGTTGAAGACTCTTACCAAGCCTAACTTTTTCTTTTTCTTTTAAATGACCCCAGTTTTGGGTTTAAATATCTGTCCATAGCTCGGACCCCAACAGATGCTACCACCCCAGGTCAGGGTGAACCTGGGAACAAGAGTAATTAAGAGGTAGTTCTAGGCTCTTTTAAATTTCCCGATCAATAACTTTGCTGCCGGATGTAGTTAGTCATCATACCCAGGACATAGATATATATGGGGTGCAATGGATGACTTGTCAAAATGACCTAAAAATAAGTGGTCTCTCACTAAACTGCACCCCCACACATCAAGGTGGGGTTGCAGTTCGGGAAGTTATGTGACTAGATGTATGGAGTAATGTGCTCACTGAAATTGACAGCTATGGCTGGATTCTCTATCCTGTGTGGCATGGTGCAGTCCTTTTGCCAGGTGAAGGGTTTTCCAGTAGCCACTATCTTGTCTTTTGATTATTATGTGTGGGACACAGTTGAGCAAGAAACCAAAAAAAAAAAACCTTTGTAACACCAAAAATGAAATGAAGGCAATGATTCAAACTCTGGTTTCATTTTCAGAAAGTGAACATTCTAGCCACTCACCATGCACCCATTGTGACATTAATGCTATCAAAAATCACCCATGTCTGTTGAACAGGTTAAGAGGCTCATCCCTTGTTCCCTGTTTAGGATGTGGTTTCCGGCTTTCTCTTTTCCAATATTCTCACTTTGGTTTCTTTTTTTTATTTTTTTTTTTTGTTCCAATTGAAGTAGATAGATCTATTTATCTATCGCCCAGTTCACCTCCACCCACGTCTATTGAACAGGTTAAGAGGCTCATCCCTTGTTCCCTGTTTAGGATGTGCTTTCCGGCTTTCTCTTTTCCAATATTCTCACTTTGGTTTCTTTTTTTTATTTTTATTTTTTGTTCCAATTGAAGTAGATAGATCTATTTATCTATCGCCCAGTTCACACTCCACCCACGTCTATTGAACAGGTTAAGAGGCTCATCCCTTGTTCCCTGTTTAGGATGTGGTTTCTGGCTTTCTCTTTTCCAATCTTTTCACTATTACGTAGCCCCCTGCACATCAGTGGCATTACCGCCTTGCTCGAGGGTGATATGATTAAAAAAAAAAATCACAGATCTTGTTTATTCCCTTCATAAATTCTTTTAATCAATTTCGGTGAATTTCCTGCCTTTGAGACAAGATATATAATCACACTGATTCAAAAAAAACAAACAAACAAACAAATATTGCTAAAATATCAAATACCTTTTGTAAACAATTGTTATCAACACTTACCTACTTTGTTTTATTATCTGTTACACTGAGTTTATTTGCAATGTTGCTGTTTCAAATGCGTTTAATATGACTTAAAATTTCTGAAAACTTGTACTTGTGTATAATGCAAACCACCTTTTTCCTTGCCTTTAATTTATGTTTCAAGTTTCTCATATTATGCTCAAGTGAATACGGTAAAAGAAAAAAAATTTTCTTCACCTGTGCTTGTTCGTATCTTACCTGAGTAAATTCATTTGATAACACACCGAAAATATGTACCCATAGACACCTACCCTCTTTCCTAATAAATCAGTCTGTTAGTTTGATTTTGTTACTTTTTTTTTCCTTCCCACTCTCTTATCCTAACCCCATATTTCTATACAATCAGTCTGTCTGCCTGGGACAAATATAGTGGATAAGATGCTGGTATATATTGGGTCATTGCCAATATATTTTAAAAATCACAGGTCATTCTGTGGCATAAATTCTCAATGTATTTCATCCCCTTGCTATCATTACCTTTTTTTTTTTTTTTTTTTTTTTTTAATCTACCCCACACTTCACAAAACTGGTTCCATGAACCTTTCAAACAGTCTCCCTCCGACATCATCTCTGCTTCACAAATGCTTACCCCCTCCACACGCAAAATCAACCCAATAGTCACCCTGCCCCTGCACACCTACCTTTTACCTATTATTGACAAATCAATAATGTTGACTTGTATTGCCATGGGGGCATTCGGTGCTGCTGTTACATACTGCGTGCAGTTCACCTGGTTGCCGTGCATTGTACAAACAAGGCTACTTAGTTTTTCATATTGCAGAGAGGTAATAATTAAAGACGTTTCTCTAAATTAGTCAAGGTGAGTTTTTTTTTTTTTTTTTTTTTTTTTTTTCTGCTTTGGCCTGACCAGGTAGATATCGTTTGGATGCATTTCTTTTAATTATGGTAACAATAACTGTCATCTTGGTAAGAAACAGCAACTTTTTTTTGTCATGTCTATATAAATACTATCATCACCCTGACACGTGTGTTTCGGTGGTGGACATCTTGTTAATTTAGTCATGGGGCTTAAAGGTAAGGTGCCTTTTTTCTTTTTTTTTCAACCCTGAAATCTTTTGGGTATTTTGAATGAGACTCCCCACCCCCTCCACAATTTGAACCCAGAACTTAGGTCCGGGGGGGGGGAGAAGGATTTTTGATCCCTTTACCTTATTTGCTAGCATATATCTGTCGTCAGCATCTATATGAATAGGAGTTGACTAGATAGCTTATCTTTGCATACAAGTTCTGAAAGATCATTTTTAAGCCTTGATCAATTTTATTTTTATATTTTAGTTTTCTATTTAATTCATTATTTACATTTTATTTATTTGTTTACTTATTTAGATTTTATGTTTACTAAGATTTTGTTTGCTTACTTAGATATTTGTTTACGTAGATTTTATTTGTTTACTTACTTAAGATATTTGTTTACTTACTTAAGATATTATCTGTTTACTTACTTAAGATATTATCTGTTTACTTACTTAAGATATTATCTGTTTACTTACTTAAGATATTATCTGTTTACTTACTTAGATATTATCTGTTTACTTACTTAGATATTATCTGTTTACTTACTTAGATATTATCTGTTTACTTACTCAGATATTATCTGTTTACTTACTCAGATATTATCTGTTTACTTACTCAGATATTATCTGTTTACTTACTAGATATTATCTGTTTACTTACTTAGATATTATCTGTTTACTATTTTTATTTCTGTCAATTGATGAAATTTTGTATTCCATTAAAATTTATTTTCTTGAAATAATGTTTGAAATTATTTGAGTATTCAAATGATTTTCCATTGACATATACTTTGTGCTTAGGTCTCCTGCTCTCTTTCAGTAGTTATCATATACTTTTTACCAAAACCCCAATTCGACGATTTCCACAGATGCTTTTACTCTAAAACTTGTTATATATAATTTTATAGCATAACCTTAAATAAATGGTAATTTATATAGATTCAAAACTATAAATAAGAAGATGCCCAAATTCTATTATTTCCTATTTTTAACAAAAGAACCCTTTTCACTATGGTCAGTTATGAAGACATATGACAATAGTAATAATGAAAATGTTTAACAGGAAGAATTAAAAGAAAAATTAACTTAATTTGCCTGAATCTCTCTCTCTCTCTCTTTTCCTCCTCAAAAGAAAATCAAACAACTACTTAGTGGTCATACACTTTCAGACTCGATTTGTTCTGTTGGAAATCTGGGTCCATCATTGTCCCTCCAAATGTTTGATTTATTTTTTCATTTTCATGTTAACAAACAAATTATTCAAATTATCATTTTTTTTTTTTTTGTTTTTTTGTGAATTTCTCAAATAAGATGGTGGTATACATTCTTTTCAATCAATGATTTGGATGACCAACTCGTCAATTTAAATAGAGGAGCTCAATTATCTTTTTATCATTTTGACTTGTTTCTCTTTTTTCTTTTCCTTTTAATAGAGGGAAGAAAGGAAAAATGTTTCTTTCTCTCTCTTTCTGTTGCGTTCTTTCTTTTCCTTTCCTTCTTTCTCTCTTTTCATCTTTCTTTCCTTCTCTCATTTCCTTACTTTCATCTTTATTTTCTTCTCTTCTCTCTCTCTCTCTTTCCTTTCTTTCTCTTTTCTCTTCTCCTTCCTTTCCTTCTCTCCTTAGGGACTTTAGAGGAACTTTAGATTTTATGCAATGTTCCTAATACTTTTGAAAACTGTTTGCCATTTTTAAAACAGAAGTAAATAGATTACTGTTGGAGTGTCTGAAATGAACTTTGTCTATATTTTTGAGATGAGGTAGTATTTATATTATCTGGACTATTGTCCCCATCTTTGTTACCATTTGTATGATGTTTCGCCATTGTCGGGTGCTAGGGTTGTAATAAAGGGTTTGGGTTAAATTTCTTAGCACCTGAAGAAAGCCAGAGTGTACAATGGCTGAAACGTCATACAAATGGTAAGAAAGATTAGGATAATAGTCCAAATAATGTAAATACTGTCTGAAATGAAAACAACTTTTCATGCTATAGTAATCAAGACACACACACACACACACACACACACACACACACACACACATATCTATATTAGTCATCCTAGACAGATCTGTTTCACAGTATCACAGCTCATCAGTACAATTAGACTCCGATTGCTTTTAACCCAGGATTGAAACCCGACCAAATTGGTGTCAGTCGGCGATTATACTTCTGAGCTATGGGCGCTTGGTAGAAGGCAGACTTTTCTAGCGTGTATATATATATATATATATATATGTGTGTCTGTGTACACACACACACACACACACACACACCAGATTTGCTCTCATTCAGTCAAAAAGGAGGTAAATTCTGAATTTGAAACCAACCTGAAAAGCTATCTGTTCTGTCCAACTCTATTGCCCAAGATACACAATTGTTATAGCTGCAGTACAAGTGGAACTCTTGTGATTGTAATTGCTTCTCTGACTCAAATTGAACCAAACCTGTTTATCTGGTTTTGTCTGATGTTGCTAAACCAGATCAAGTTCATGAATTTTATTGTGTAAATTTTTACTCTCTGTGTAAGTTATCTTATTTTCAAATACGAGAGGCTTGAAAAAAATCGTCCTTGTAAATTTTGAATTTAACTTTCCTTTTTTTTTATTTTAACAATACACATACAAAAAATAATTTTAAAATTCAGTTTTTTTTGTTTTGTTTTTTTCTCTATCTCTTTAGAAATTTTCAGGCTTTAAGAATGTTTATTTTTTTTATACTTAATACTTAGAGGGGTACTTAGATAATAGGACAGATTAGGTTCTATATCCTTGGCTGGCAACAAGTCTACTGCAGAAAGTAATGGCAACCTACTGCAGGATAATTTTCTGCCCAGTCAGTCATGTCTCTTTCGAGACATGATCACCCAAAGCATGTATCATGTATGGCACTTGACTGACTGACTTAGAGGAGGAATGGATCCATACCATTCCCAAAAGTATTTGTGTATAAGTGAATATAATGAACTTGGCTCACTGGCTTCTTTTTCCAACCATCTGTGGATTACTTTAATGTCACTTTTGCTCCATTTGTAATATTTCTAGTTTATTTCAGTTGATAAGAATAGATAGGCTTTCTTATCCTCTGCTTCTCCCCAATTTTTTAAACAGGAGTAGAGTTTTATCCCTTATTTCCTGTATAAGATTTAGTCCACTCTAAAGTCTACTTCAACTTTATACTTCTAAAACTGAACTTTTATTTTCTATTTATTTATACCCCCTTCTTCAATGGAAGTAGATAAGTTTGCCTATTGTCTTGTTTACACACCTCTCTGGTTTTTTGAACAGGAGTAGAGGTTTATCACTTGTTTTCTGTTTAGAATTTGGTTCCTGTTTCCTTCTACGGCTTTTTTTTATGTAACACTTATCTTGAGTGGCTTTTAGGCCTTTTAAAGAGTGAATATCATTTAAAAAGAAAAAAAATCACCACTGCTTCTCAACGAATCTTTCCGAAACAATGGTTTCTGCAAGAGGTTACTAGATGTTCCGTAATAAATGGACTACTACATTTTTTAGTCATTTTTGTATAATTTTATATTCATAATTGTACTATACACGTATGTCATATTGTTGGAAAATCATAGGTTATTTTAAAATCTTCAGTCTCTTATTGTGTTTAAAATTATGATAATCATGGGGAATGTATTTACAAATGTCTATATGGGAGACATGGTGGTTAGTGGCTTAGATTGAATTCCAGTCAGATTCATTGCATTCACTTAACTGCTAATACCCTTTGGAAAGGTAGGAATCCATCTCTTCTCTTGAATAAATAGCAGGACAGACTGGGTTCTACAGACTTGTTAGACAACCTGTCTAAGAGAAATCAAAACCTTAATTCAAACTATCCTGGACAGGATTTGGCTCAGTCAGGCTGTCATGTCCAAAGTAACACCACTTCTTTTGCTGCTGAAATACATGTGGTGCCCCTGGATCTGGAGTCAGTGTGAAACTGTTTTCGCTGGTAAGTGGATGGGACCTGTACATGGCAGATTTCTGTATCCTTTTATATTATGTTTATCAAGTAAATTATAATAATTTATATATATATATATATATATGAGATAAAAATAAAGAACCTTCAGATATTGGAGGCCATGTACCTTAAATCCAAACAATGCACACTTAATAAAATCACTTTTAAATCCGGTCATAACACATTACATTGCATTTGAATACATGGTTCTGTTGTCATTTCGCGCTATCACACGGTGTGACGTCATAGAACCACATTGCAAATTTGCGAACTGCGTTTGTTATTTTTGGTAATTATTGCCGCTGCCTAGCGGAGTTTTATGTCAACACAAAATAAAATCATCGGTGATGGTGGATGTTATTGTGTTACCGTCTTAATAACCTCTCTGAAGATGGCTCATGTGAGCTGAAAGCTTAGAACCAAATTAATAAAAAATTATCCAAATGTTGGAGAATTTTTGTCTTTATTTTCACCTGAAATTAAAGCCAAAATACGACTCTTAGAACGGCTCATGATTAAACATAATAGACATTTATTGTCTCTTATATATTTTCTAAACATATGCTGTTAAATATAAGAGATGTATATAAATAATGGTATATAATAAGTTTTATGCAAAAATTCCCTGAGACATGAAAACTATTTCAAGGGTGACACAGGGATAACCAAAAAAAAAAAAAAAAAAAACATTGAGAAACACTTATTTATATGGGGTGTGGCAGAAGTACCTCCCACATAATGGTAAGACATTAGTGGCAATGGTGTCTTCATATAACTAATGTCTTACCATTAACTGAGAGGTATTTTTGTTGCACGTTGTGCAATAATGTCCTGAACAGTAAACTTAATAAACAAATTTGAAAATCAGCACAATATTCTGGACATTAGTTTGCATACTGTAGATACAAGTTATTTATTCTGGAGCCACTGTCCATTATGTTATCCATACATGGGCATATATATATATATATATATATATATATATATATATATATATATATAGGGTCACTATTGATTGTCATTTTCCAGCTGACCTTAGTGATAAATAAACTGACCAATCCTGTTTCTACTGACCAGTAACGATTTCAAATAACCATAAAACGTAATCAAGCAGATAAAATCACAATGGTCAGAAGTTGGGGTGGTGGGGTAGCATTGATGATAAATAATATCTTAGTATAGTACTAATGACCTGGAGCAGGTGGGGGGAAACAGTGCAACTATAAAAAAAAAAACTGGCAATTTTTAATAACAGGGTCGGTGGAGGCAAATAGCAAATACATTAGCAAAACTGAATTAAATGTTGAAATGTTGATTGATTAGCCCTTGTATGAATGAAAAGACGAAGGGAGAATTAATTGAGGAGTCATCAGGCGATTCCAACATAGATTTTCCATTAGAGCGTGATCTTTGAAATGACACAAGACCAGTGGAATGGCGCCATTGAAAGCTACTGCCTCTAAAATCGCAGAAAAGGTATGGAATGGTTTGCCACTTTCGTGCAACACCAGGGACAGTAATAAAGCGTTTATTTTTGGACGATTTGCGAAGGTTAACAAATGTTACCGATTGGGCCATTCGGTAAGTTAATGGTGGTATTCAATGACCTGCTAACAACATTCGTTGTTAATCATGCTTTTTTTAGATGGCAAAAAATAAACCAGTATAAATGTTACCATTCCACTATCTTTTTCTATTTTGTTTCATTTGAAATTGATGACTTTAACCTGAATTAAAAGTTTAGATTAGGATTAAGAGAGGGTAAAGGAAATCTGTAAGGTATCCAGAGGGAATGGCTAACTTGGTCTAAGCACAACCCACTTCTCAAAAATCTGTCTCGAAACAAGAATTTGCAAAATGGATTCTTGAAAAAAAAAAAGAAAAAAAAAACGAGGCCAAATATGCAATGATTTTTCCCAAAAAAATTATTTCAGAAGTGCAAATATTGTCTATAAATATGATGTTATCAGTAAAAAATATATATGGATAATTAACGTGCTTCTCTTAATGCCTCAAAAATTGTCTTAGGGGGTGAGGGCACCTTATAAAATGGTTAAGGGAAATGTTTTGGGGTTGTCTCCACCCCTATTCTGTAGACCTCACTCTCTCCTTCCACCGACTGTAGACATAACTCTTCTCCCTACACCTGTCTGTAGGCCTCTCACCCTGACTTGGACCTCTCACTCTCCTTGTCTGTAGACCCCTAAGTCTGTAGACTTCTCTCTTCTCACCGTTAACAGTCTTCCCTTCACACTCACCACCCCCGTCGGCAGTTTTCTCTCCCACACTCACCACCCCCGTCGGCAGTTTTCTCTCCCACACTCACCACCCCCGTCGGCAGTTTTCTCTCCCACACTCACCACCCCCGTCGGCAGTTTTCTCTCCCACACTCACCACCCCCGTCGGCAGTTTTCTCTCCCACACTCACCACCCCCGTCGGCAGTCTCCCACACTTTTTTTTCACCACCCCCCGTCGGCAGTTTTTTTTTCACCCCCCGTCGGCAGTTTTTTTTTCACCCCCCGTCGGCCAGTTTTTTTTTCACCCCCGTCGGCAGTTTTTTTTTCACCCCCCGTCGGCAGTTTTTTTTTTTCACCCCCCGTCGGCAGTTTTTTTTTTTCACCCCCCGTCGGCAGTTTTTTTTTCACCCCCCGTCGGCAGTTTTTTTTTCACCCCCGTCGGCAGTCTTTTCTCCCGCCTCTCTGTAGACTTCTCTCTCTCTCTCACTCTGTAGACTTAATTCAGCAGACCTTTCAATCTTTCTATCAGTGTTGCAAAAGTGAATCTGAATTGGCAAAAATTCCTGTCTTTTTGACATCTTTCACAAATATGTCAGCTCAATATTTTTTTTTTTTTTTTTCAGACGAATTGGATCTTTTTTTCTGCATCAAAATCATTCCTTTTTTTCTTCCCCCTCCTTTTGCATTGCTTGGGTTCCATTCCTTGGAAACTAAACATCAGGAAGTGGAACTTCAGTTGAAAATGGACAGATTTTTTTTTTGTTTGTCTTAATGTATGTCAAGAATGGGTTGGGGGGAAAATTTGGTGGATTATAAAACTTGACGTGTTAACTAAAATGGCACATGGCCAGCCAATATTTAAAAAAAAAAAAAAGGGCAGCACATTAATACCTGATGCCAGCTAACTTAGAAACACTTTAGAGCTCCAATTCCACACAAAGTGCACTGATCTATTGCACAGACAACCTGAATTATTTTGCAGATGTTAATTAGCTGCCAAGTTTGAAAAAAAAATGTATACATTCCTCCTCCCATAAACTACATTCAATAATCATCTACCTTGAATGACTGTTTGGGCCTATGTTGGGTGAGCAATAGTGTAAATTAAACTATAGAGAAATAATGAATTGTCTTTTTTTTTCCTTTTTTCCTACAGTTTTTCTTTCTCTCTCTCTTTCTCTCTCATTTTTCCCTTTTTTCTTTAACTTTCCTTTTCTTTCTTATAGTATACCAAACAGGTTGATTCATGTCATTGACTTGAGAGATACAATTCACTTGTTGTAACACTAATTTCTTCTCTCCTAAAAAACACTCAAATGCTAGTCTGACTTTTGAAACAAGCTGACCAATAAAGGCCACTTCTTCCAATTTTCTTACTCTCCAGCAGGTTTCCTTGTCTGAACTGCACCTCAGGGGACGTAGGGTGTATATTTCTATCTCTACACACGACCATGCTTCAATTTAATAGTTTCTCTCGATCTGTCATCGGGATATCAATTGAAAGATTCATCTTTTTAATTAAGGAATTATGGCACTACGTGATGATTACAGCTGCACCTTCGTTGCTTTCACAAATGCAAATTATTCTCTCAGGTGCACAGGGTTTTCCTCTATATCCATTCGGCAGAGAAAAATGGCACCACTATCGACTTACATGAGGCGGGGGTGGGGTCTTAATTTCAGAAGCATTAGTTTCAACTTGGTGGGTTATTTCTCACTCTCGGAGATGGAAAATACAATGGTTGCACGTTCGTCACTTATGATCAAAACAGGATGATCCTAACATTTTTTCTTTCATTTTTTTTTTTTTTTTTTAATCATTGGCTTTCAAAGAGATGGTGTATCAGGCAAAAACAACGTGCGTAAAAGCTTTAGGGGGAAGGTGACTGCATCTAATGTCCTTTAGTGGAGTCATGTAAAAGTCTTAGTGGGGAAATGGCTACCCGTAAAGGCCTTCTGTGGACAGATGCGTGTGAAGGCGTCATTTTGGAAGACGTGTGCGTGTGATAGGATTTAAGCAGAGACAAGTGCCTGTTAGGAACATTAGACTGACCAAGGCTTGAAGAACATGCAGCAATTAGTTTGTTTTGATTGATTTCATTATTTTCATGCTTGAATAATTGGTTCAGCCCTTTTATTTTGCACTTAACACAGTTTATTCTTATTATTTACATCTGGGCTAATATCCTGATCTTCATCACACTGTTTTCAGTGTTATCCCATCCAGCTGTCGTCAGGCGTTTGGCAATCTCTCCATCCTTCATTTAAACCAGAATCTTTTATTTAATCTATAGGCGTTCTCGTACACGTCTTGTGAATTCTCCTCTCTATTTTCAATAAGTCTTTGCTGTTGGACTCAAGGTAGGGCTATCTTACTGCATTTTTCTTCAGATGAAGAGGATATTTGCAGCAACATTTTGTGGTTCTACAGAAGGATACTGAGAATACAATGGACGGTGCATGTAGGCTATGAGAAAGTTTTAATGGAAACAAAAAGGATGCGTCCACTGGATGGTAGAGCAAGGTTTAGGAGCGATACCAAAAGAAAAAAATGTGAAGAACTATACGAGATAGGAGGATGTGGAGGGTCATGATCGCTTACATTCTGAAGGGACACTGTACATAAAAGAAGGTACTTAGTATAAGAAAGTTTAAAATTCTAGGACCTGTATTGAGGAAAACAAGCTTGGAAAATTTGACACTCGTAGTGCATTGAAGGCAAGAGGGACAGACAAATGACGAGGAAGATACCTAACGAGCTTGTGTGACTGAATGGAAGAAGAGGGAGTGTGCGGGAAAGGTAAAAAACAAACAAGCAAAGCAATAAAGCCACTAAGATGCAAGTGGTTACTGATTTTTATAGAATTTGAGAAAGGTTAATATTAAAGAGAGAGAGCAGAATAAAAGATTAAGATAATGATTGACATTGCATTGAAATTTTTGAAAATCAAAGTTGACTGGGAGGCAAGAAGCCGGAAGAGTTTCACCCGCGAGAAGTGTGAGGGGGAAAAAACTGTTACCATAGAATCTACGGTTACATCTAGCCAAATCTACAGTAAAATGATGAGACCTTTCTGCACATCTAGTACTGCGCTTAAATTAATAAAGTCTAGGTACCAAAGAGGAACGTCCATCGGGACATATAACATGAACGTATTTGTAGAAAAGACGCAAGGAGGCTACATTACAGCAGTGTGAAAGTGACCAAACCGAGATGCTAGGTCAGGACCAATAATATTGCAGATTTTTTTTTTCCGGATTTTATCAATTTGTAAATATTTTAAGAAGAGAGCCAGACCAGATGCGGCAGCAACATTCGAGACGTGGATAAATGATTGTGTGTAGCACGACATACAGAACCAACTTTCTTAACAGCATACCTAGTAGTTGATTCAGTGTACTCTTTTGACTTCATGTCAGCTGAAAACGTTAGCCCGAGAAGGTCTGAGTCTCTCTTCTGATGGGAGAAAAGGAGCCTCTCATGCGATTGATAGAAATCAGTGTAGTCCTAGAGGCGTTAAAATTGATAAGCCATCCTTAGTCAGTTGAAAACGTTAGTTCGAGAAGGCACAATGAGTTTTCTCGGTTTTACAGTTGAATTAGTATCAGCCATGTTGATCGAAGCTAAAAAGAAGTTGGAGAGAGTCATGATTGCCCACAACCTGAAAAGCTGCAGTACGTAGAAGTGCGAGTTAATTTTCTGTCGTCGGCACACTGTTTTGATATTCAGCAGTGGTATTTCTCAACTAAGCTGAGCATGCCTTTAAATCAAAAAACTAAACGCGTTGACGATTCATTCGAGTAAACAGTGCAAAGAGATCTATTTCATGCCAGCGGGTAAGATTATCCAAGCTTAAAGAATTAACTCTATCCTAATCTCACTGTTGATTATGAGATCATCCCTCTAATAATCCCCTTGTCATAGTAATTATTAGATCATCTCGTTGATATGTCGGTTTTTCTTTAACATTTTGCGCAAATATCCTCTCTCTCTCTCTCTCTCTCTCTCATATAACCTGTGTGTGTGTGTGTGTGTGTGTGTGTGTATATATATATATATATATATATATATATATATATATAACCTGTATTTTCTTGGTACTGACTAAATGCAGTCCGTTATTTGCTCAAAATGGCACGCAAGTTCCTTCACCTGGAGTAATAACTTTTAACCCTTGGAAACGATACATTACTTCGGGACGGTATTAATGTACGAGCAATCCTTGTTAAGGTTGACCAAACAGGAATCTGCCTTACGAGGTAGGTGACTGGCTGGGGATAACATGAAAATAATAACAGCTCCCTTGAGAGTTGTTTTTCCCCCTCTCTCTCTGCTTTCTTTCTCCCCCTCTCTCTCTGCTTTCTTTCTCCCCCTCTCTCTCTGCTTTCTTTCTCTGCTTCCTTTCTCCCTCTCTCTCTGCTTCCCTTCTCTCTCTCTCTCTCTTTCTTCTCTCTCTCTCTCTCTTTCCCTTCTCTCTCTCTCTCTCTCTTTCCCTTCTCTCTCTCTGTTTCTCTCTTTCCCTTCTCTCTCTCTGTTTCTCTCTTTCCCTTCTCTCTCTCTGTTTCTCTCTTTCCCTTCTCTCTCTCTGTTCTCTCTCTCTCTCTCTCTCTCTCTCTCTCTCTCTCTCTCTCTCTCTCTCTCTCTCTCTCTCTCCCTCTCTCTCTCTCTCTCTCTCTCTCTTTCTCTCTCTCTCCCTCTCTCTCTCTCTCTCTCTCTCTCTCTTCTCTCTCTCCCTCTCTCTCCTCCCTTTCCCTCCCTCCCTCCCTCTCTCCCTCCCTCCCTCCCTTTCCCTTTCCCTCCCTCCCTCTCTCTTTCCCTTTTCCCTCCCTCCCTCTCTCTTTCCCTTTTCCCTCCCTCTCTCTCTTTCCCTTTTCCCTCCCTCTGCTTCTCTTCATTCTATTTTATTTCCAAATTCTATTATATATGTATCATTTAGTCTGTGATTTAAATTGTATTTCCATGTGTTAAGTTACATACACAAATACATACTTTTGTATAGAAAGAATATTTGCGTTTGCAAACCAGACAGCTTTATGGTGACATGTTTCACTCTGACAAATAAAGAGTTCATTAACAGAATCCATCTTGCATATAAAAATGGGACTGGGAGAAATTCAAACTCCGATGCTATTTTCCATTGAAACGTTAAAACTTGAGACGTTTAGCCTTTAAATATTGACATCCGAGTTTAAGCTTAGCCTTCCTCATTCCGTTGTTTATAACTCACTTTTATTGTTTCTAATTATCCTCTAATGACACATGGAGAATGCATACTGAACCTTAATTTACTCTAGGAAATTCCGAAATTAGTGCACTTTCTGTGCATTTTCACATAATTCACTTTTTTTTTTTTTTTTTTTTCGTCGTATTCATGTTTGTTCTCTTACTCCATAAATAAACGAAGCGTCTACTCAAATATGGGTATCCACTAAAATAAAGTTTAAAGTAATATATATTCAAAAGCACTATTTTTGCTTTGGCCGGTAGATTCTTCCTGGCTGAGAGGTCAAAGGCACTTATATATTCTGGATATTGACTTCAAGTCCACTTTTATTATTTATACGAGTGGGCTTGTGTCATAAAAAATGACGGCAAAATATATCGATATAAAAGTATTCATAATGTTACTTGCTTTCTGTATGATATATGAAGTGTTCATAATGGTATTTGTGACGCTACACGTGTTTCGAGTATAAAGTTGACTCTCTTCAGGCGAATAAACTTGTGACTTCACATATCGAGATCCGTTTGCTTTTCTGATTGTATGGCCAAGGTATCGTGTATAAGTCAAGTGGTGATCAGGTCAGACAGTTTAAATGTGTGTGTTGGGTTTTTCACACTTGCACACTAAGTTTCTTCTGACGCCTTTGTTGTCTGTAAAGAATATTTTTCACTGACTTGCAAAATTTGATTTCTTTATACTTCAAAATTGTTTTTAGCGATTTTGATCTAATTCTACTCTACAGGTCATCTAGTTCTTTTTATTGCTTTGAAGATTCTATTTGAATTTAGCGTGTGTGTGTGTTCACACACACACACACACACACACACACACAATAGGACCTGTCGTATGCGATCACCCCTACTGCCATTTAAAAAAAAAAAACTGGTCACATACGACAGGTGGTCGCTCACTAAAGGCTCATAGTCATGACCTATTTACGCCAGTAACGTATATTCCACTCATCAAAATGTACATATTAGAATTTTACCACGTAATTTGGTAATAAATAAATGAGAACATAAGAAAATGACCTAACTTTTAAAAATTTATTAAGCATAATTCATTTTAAAATTTTAAAAACGTATTTACAACTGTCAACAATAAACGAAAATATTTATTCACAAAAAATATTAAGTGGACTTTAAAAAAAAGTATACGGTTTCAGTTTGTTTGTTTTTTCTTCTTCTTCTTCTTCTTAGAAGTGAATGATAACAAAAGAGAATCTGTGATAATATATCGGGAAAAAAACATACAAAAAACTGATATCGATCGTGGGAGGGTGTAAAGAAACATAGAAATAGAGATACCCAGACAGAAATAGAGTAGTTTGATACACAAATAAAGGAACAAAAGAGATAGACATTTGAGAAAAAGACATAATTGTTATTTTCCCAATCCCTGAATTTATTCAAGTTAGTACAGAGACTGCGATAAATCCCTTGAACATGTCAAATGCAATACATATTGTACAAAACAGCCGATGTTTGACCGTGAGGAGAACTCAGGCAATATACATCTCAACAAAAACTAGCAGGTTGATACAACACTACAATAACAATACAATAAGGAAGTGTTCTTGGCTTAGATCAAATCAAAATGAAATAGATTAATCATTTAGTTTCTCCTAATTTAGAAGTTCGCAGTGTACGACCAAAATGAATTTTTTAAAGCGGTTGCTTGATCGGTGATTTTCACTCGTTGATGTTAGTCGCTGGTCGCCCACTAAAGGTCAATTAACATTAACAAATACTTCGTGCATAGAAAAACTGTCGCTGACAAAGAGGGTCGCATATGTCAGGTTTCACTATATATATATATATATATATATATATATATATAATAGTGACTTAAATTAATAAATATGTTCTATGAGGAGGATTCTTCGCTACTCGACAATATAATTATTGCAAAAAATAAAATAAAATAACAATACACTGCTAAAGAGCAAATACGCGGCAAGAGCTTTCTGGTCAGTCAGTCAGTTAAGTGCCATACGTGATACACGCTTGGGCGATCGTGTCTCCAAAAAGACATGACTGACTGGGAAGAAGATTATCCCGCAGTAGGTTGCCATTGCTTTCTGCGGTAGACTGGTTGCCGACCAAGTCTATATATAGAACCCAATCTGTCCTGTTATTTAACCCATAACTGGAAGGAATAGACGGATTAATACCTTTCCCAAGGGTATTTGCGCGTAAGCGAATGCAATGAATTCGGCTGGAATTCGAACTCGGCCCCCCCCGATGTTTCGTTCCGAGCCGATATCCAGTGCACCACAACGCACATCCTTTCTGGTAGTAAAGTTTAAAAACTGTTAGTAAAGTGAATGAACTAAGCCGTCCTTCTGCTTCGATAGAATTGATTATTTTCGATGTATATTGGAGTAGATAGACTAAACTATCGCCCGGTTCACACTCCACCCACGTCTATTGAACAGGTGAAGAGGCTCATCCCTTCCTGTTTAGGATGCGGTTTCCGCTTTTCTCTTTTCCAATCTTTTCTTTTTTTTATTTCTTTTTTCAATTGGAGTAGATAGACTAAACTATCGCCCGGTTCACACTCCACCCACGTCTATTGTACAGGTGTAGAGGCTCATCCCTTGTTCCCTGTTTAGGATGTGGTTTCCGGCTTTCTCTTTTCCAAATCTTTTCACTCCTACGTAGCACATCAGTAGTGTTACCGCCTTGCTCGGTGCGATATGATTAAAAAAAAAAAATGTCTTCTGGTCGTAGCACGCTAACAAATACGTGTAGCATTCGCGGGTTATGGTCGCTTCAACTCTCTTCTTGCTTGAAATAAAAAAATTAAATTTGACCTCCTGACCCCAATCTGGGATAATCTTATTGAACTGAGCTGTATCATTTGTCTCAAATCATTACTGCCATTATTTTTCGAAATAAGAAAATTTCATTTCCCGTGTGTTTTGTTTGTTTGTTGTTTTCTCTCCCCCACCCACCCCAAAACATTAGTTTCTGAAACTTTGAAATATTTCGGTCACATTCAAGAAAATAACTCCAAAACAGAAAAGCCGATGCAAAAATGATTAGAATTAAAACAGACAAATGTTTTTCGTAGGTTAGTAGACCTAACCATTGTGGATGTGCATTGTATTGCAGTGGATATCGGCTCGGAACGAGAAATCGGGGAGCCTCGTTCGAATTCCAGTTGAATTCATTGCATTGACTTACGCGCAAATGCCCTTGTGAAAGGTACTAATCCGTCTTTTCCCTCCAGCTATTGGTTAAATTGTGTTCTCTAGTTTTGATTGGCAACCAGTCTATCGAAGAAAGTAATGGCAACCTACTGCGGGATAATCTTCTGCTTAGTGAGTCATGTCTCTTTCGTGATATGATCGCCCAAGCCTGTATGACGTATAGCACCTTACTGCGTAGACCCAACATACATAAGAAAAAATTTAGAATATTTGCAAAAATCTCTCCCCTTCTAAAATTAGTGGCACCCTGCTTATGTAACTACTGTTTTTAACAAATATTTCAGATTCAGAACTATATCAATAATTTTAAATGCTGGTTGAGATTGCGTTGACATTAACGTTAAATGATTGCACTAGACTCACCTGATAGATACTGAACTGAGAGTGCAGTCCCCATGGGTAAATCGTGACCACCACCCACTCTGTCATGTCTAACCATAGAGAGCTCCTATTCAGGCGACTGGTTAAGAAGTGGGGTGGGCTGACCGAACTGGCCACCCACATAGGCAAAAGACATCTGTTTTAAAACATTTTCGTTGTTATTTGTACTTAGCACGAACACGATAAAAAATCAAATATGTTGTATAAAAAGGACTTAGTGTATGGATTGTTTTAAAAGAGAAAAGTATAAAAAGGTAAAAAACATGAGGTTGGATATATAAAAAGGCTAAAGGCAAGAAGTGGATTTAAAAACAAAACAGTTGAAGCTTTAAATTTTTAACTTAGCTGTATATATGTATATGTGGCTACGTCGTTCGTTATCCGTGTTCAGATCACACGATAATCGATCTGTCAGGAAAGTGTCTTAATTTTATCAGCCTGGTGAGGTGATCCCAGCGTCAGCATGTGGCAACGAAGTCACAGGTCAGCATTATTTAACGTTAGATTAGACTAGCCTTGTTCATAATGTTACTCATACTCGGTTATGAAGTCTCTCCTAAAATCTGTAAACTACATCCGCGCAGTTTTATTGCTGGAGCATGCATCAGCAATAGGGAACTGCTACCCGCATTAGCCGGCAGGTGTGTTTGGAAACGAGTAGCCTCCCAAGTGCCATACGCGATACACGTTTGGACGATCGTGTCTCTTTCAATCCTTGACTGACCAAGCAGACTGTTTTTCCACGGTAATTTGTCATTTCTATCTGATGTAAACTGGTTGCCAATCTAGGCTACTGAACCCAATTTGTCCTGCTATTTTTTTTTTTTTTTTTTTTTTTTTTAATCATTTCACCCCGAGCAAGGCGGAAACGCCACTGATGTGCAGGAGGTTACATAAATGTAAAAAGATTAATTAGAAAAGAGTGAGGAGTACAAGCTAGTTAGAAAGGAATAATAGAAAGCTGAGAAAGAAGGTGCGATGACAGATACATAGGTGGAGAGAAAGGGAAGGTTATACAGGGGAGGGGAGAGAGCTAGAGGCCAGTGGTTAGTAGATGAGTATTAAGAGTGAATAGATGGATTGATGTTTCCCAAGGGTATTTGCGAGCAACTGGAATTCGAACTCGATATCCACTTCACCACAAAAGTGTTTAAGCAAAAACTAAATTCAGTTGCCATCTCTGTCATTTTTCAATAAGTGGCTGCTGATCGTGCCAAATGGGGGTGGGTATAAAAGGCATTGCAACTTTTGACTGGTCACGCATTCAACATATACGTATTACAAAGTAGAACACTAAACTTAGGCCTATCGTTTCCAGTGAAGCATAAACAACTGACGACCCGTCGTCATCGCACACTGTCCTGGGCTGCGCTGGCCATTCCTGTTCAGTTGGTCGCCTGCTCTTTCAGATCTGCCACATTTTCTCGCCTCCAGCTGTTACGATGCCGGCCTCTTTTCCTCTTTCCCCGCGGTTTCCATATGAATCCTCTTGTTATCCAGTGTATCAAAGACAGATCGACCTTGCAGCTTCTTTTTGGCTTTTACTGCATCATAAGTCTCCGAGATGGAGAGCCTTCCTTGTACATGTGAATGTTTTGGTCCATTGTCCTTGATGCTTCTGTCACTCATCTTTTTTTACTAGTAAGAGTGTTGACCCTACGAAAACCCCTTACTCTCCGGGCGAAGTGATCCACATTCGTCTGAGCTCTACCCTTCGACTTGCCCAGATTAAGTGGCATAGCTTGTGGTGAACACTGAATTGAAAGTAACTCTATTCTCTTCACTTTTTACAAATTTTGCATTCCTGTGTGATTTTGACAAATTTTGACCGTGATGAAGAATTCTAAACACTACGCTAATATTTCTGTACCCTTTCTCAAGGAGTGCTGTTCCCTGTCCTGTATGCGGGATGTTGTGTGAGTCTCAAGGTGGCCTTTAAGAAAACAGTCGTAGGTAGAAATACAAATAGGATATAAAGGGCGGAACTCGCTGTTGGACACTCATACATCGAAAAACTACCGGAGAATCCCTCTCCCTCATATATACACACTGTTCATCGACTTCCGACCTGAAGTTTCAAGTTTGAAAATAGGTCATTTGATCTTTATTAACTATTATTGATCTTTCTCTGTCAAGCGCATGCACATATATATATATATATATATATATATATATATATATATATATATATAGTTAATAAAGATCAAATGACCTATTTTCAAACTTGAAGCTTCAGGTCGGAAGTCGATGAACAGTGTGTATATATGAGGGAGAGGGATATATATATATATATATATATATATATATATATATATATATATAACAAAAACAAAGTTTACTGAAACACAAGACCCATTGTGTTTCGGTACTATCTTATTAGCACCTTGTCAGGCAGTGAAATATTTTTTTTTCAGTTAGGAATTATATATATAGAAGGTTATAAGCAACATTCTTTTTACCAAATCCAAACAATTAAGATGGGAGGATTTTCAAAGGGTTTGTTTCCGTGAACCAATAGAAAATCAGATCATGAAATATAGGAGAAATAAGTCATTTTAGATTAAAAGAGGATAGAGACTTAAAATGACTTGAGAACTAGACATTTTTCATATAAATTGAATGATACATATGTAACAATTAAACATGTCTGAAAAGTTATCGCGTGTCTTCATGAAGCGGTTACAGGATTTTCTTGAAGTTGTTGTTCAACTTCAAGTAGTGTACAAGAGACAAAAACGGGGAATTTTTTTTTTTTAATACACTGCACATCCCAGTGTACGGCACCTTTGGAAAGTGCCTGAAAACAATACCACGGGTTGATCCAAGCATTGTGATTGAAACTGGGTAGACAGCTCCCTCTGAGGAGCCGTCGATGTTCATAAGTCATCGTGACTGAGGGTTTGAGCGTCCTGGCTTTGTTCAGACTGTTGTTCACACTAGATGACGCGCTCTCTCCCAGAAACTGTAACTAAGGCCCGCTCAGCATAGTTGCAGTATAAACCACAGGTGGGCTCTGTGAGTGTTGAACAAACACAGGTGTGCCTGAGTAGGTGTCTGCAATGGGAATTAGCTAGCCGCCCTAGTAGATGTGTATATTGAATACGAGTGGCAGTCATGATATATATATATATAGTTTAAACATTATTTTTTAATGGATACTCGCATTTAAGTCGATAACTTTTTTTTTTGTTGTTTTTTTATGAACTACATTTATCTGTATCTACCGATATAGATTTAATTGAGAAATTTTGTTAGAAAAATATGCATTCTTGGTAGATTTTGAACCTTCGTACCCTTGGATAAACCGTCACTTGATCTGACGCGTCTTAGACCGTCAGACCACGAAAGATTTGCTGTTATTCCAAGCCACGTCAGGTCAATTGATGATTTCCTTCAAGGGATGCAGGAGGACGCATATTTTCCCAACAAGATTTCTCGAGAGATTTCACTATTATTATTAATTCTGCTTGTCTTGAAGGCATTATACTACAATAATTTACTGGTCAATTTTACTTAATCTTTTTATTATTATTATTTGAGCACTGCGCATATTTTACAGGAAGTGATATCTACCTGAGGTCATTGTTGCCACTTGATATAACAATGTCCCTGCTTTATTTAAAAACATACACTACGTGACAAAAAAACTATCCTAATTATAATAAACTCTATTCATGGGCGTGAGCAGTGGGTGAGTATGATAGCTCGGTGTAGAAAGGGTTCTTTTGTTTGTTTTTTGTTTTGTATCTTTTTCTTTCATTTTTTTTTTTTTTTTTTTCTTTCTTCTAGATTTTAAGGATAGCTCAAAACGACTGGGTTACCCTATCTGAAGATATTTCAAACGTGATCCAACCTTCAAGTTTATACCTTGTTTTTATCAAAACGTTTCATCATATCGCGTTCAATTAGCTGTGCTGTGTGTGCCTGGTTTTCTCGTATCAGACTAGGCACATTGGATTTCGTATGTTTTCACATCACGACCACTTTGTTGGTATGCTGTTTTTTTTTTTAATCATATCACCCCGAGCAAAGCGGTAACACCACTGATGTGCAGGGGGCTACATAAGATTGAAGAGAAAAGAGAAAACCGGAGACTGCATCCTAAACAGGAAACAAGGGATGAGCCTCTTCACCTGTTCAATAGACGTGGGTGGAGTGTGAACCGGGCGATAGTTTAATCTATCTACTCCAATTGAAAAAAAAGTGAGAAGATTGGAAAAAAGAAAACCGGAAACCCCATCCTAAACAGAAAACAAGGGATGAGCCTCTTCACTTGTTCAATAGACGTGGGTGGTGTGTGAACCGGGCGATAGTTTAGTCTATCTACTCCAATTCTTAAGTATTGCGTTTTTAGAATCTTTTTTACGTAAAATAAACGTTTAGAGTATAGGTTGAAGAAAAGCGAAAATATATTTGATACGCCCTGACGTGATCACAGTAATGTCATGGATATGTAAATGAAATCCTGTCTGGGGAGCAAGAGAGAGAGAGAGAGAAGCACTTTATGCTACATCCTTAGATTTGCTAAGCTTAAATTGACTCACTTTAGATCTGTCATGTGCGACTTGTTGCTTTTGTCGTTGTTTATTTTATTTTATTTATTTATTTTCTGTTTTCTTTTTGTTTTACTTTATCCATCATTTCAATCTCTTGATTACAACGGATTTATTTAAGATAGATTGATCTTGATATCAACTCTAGTTTCTATCGTTTCTACCAGTAGCTCCCAACTTTTTTTTTTTTGCTCTGGGCTGTATTTTCGGAATTAAAATTTGTTCGCACCTCGCCAAATTTTATGTGATAAAAACTACATTTAAAAATAAAACACTGAGGGTTAAAGGGAGATAACCGTGGATTCGAATTCAGAACATTATCATTGATAACACTCTCCTCCAATTTGCGAACTCTAGTTTCTATATTCTTAATACTTAAGATACTACAAAAAAATCGGTTAGTAATTATAGATAACTATACTTGGACTCATTGCATACAAATGCAAGTAATTTTTGATAATGTTTAAAAATTTGAAATAATTAATTTTTTTGCATATGAATTTCTTGAAATTGTTTTAAAGCTTTTTATTGTCTTTCAATCATTCCGTCACCTATGAGGCACACGGCATCGCTTGGGAACCACTTTTTACTATAAGCTCGAGATTCAGCGGCTAATAAATGCAGACAATTTAGGGTTTGAACTCTTCACCATCATATTTCCAAATTGTCTCTCAAACTATAAAAGTCAGCATTATGGGATACAAGACAATTTAAAATTTCCCAGGATCTTAAATTAATTTGAAAATGCAGTAGTTCATTTCAACTTATTTGTGAGGTGCGGAGACACCCCGAGCAGATAGGAAACTGTGGACACTATGAAATTCAATATACATTAACGACCCCATTCTTATCGACAAAGAATTACTGTATATTTTAATCACTAATGATGAATAAGCACTTCGTCACCGTTGTACTTGAACCAGTGGAGGTGATAGTGATTGTGAACTCGTGATCTTGTTGATGACTACATGCTAAGTTCGAATTTCAGTCGAGTTCATTACAATCATTTCTGCGTAAACACTCTTGGAGAAAGGCGTGAATCTGCCAGTTCTCTCTTTCCGAGCCTGAATCGAGCCAGTTCTCTCTTTCCGAGCCTGAATCGAGCCAGTTCTCTCTTTCCGAGCCTGAATCGAGCCAGTTCTCTCTTTCCGAGCCTGAATCGAGCCAGTTCTCTCTTTCCGAGCCTGAATCGAGCCAGTTCTCTCTTTCCGAGCCTGAATCGAGCCAGTTCTCTCTTTCCGAGCCTGAATCGAGCCAGTTCTCTCTTTCCGAGCCTGAATCGAGCCAGTTCTCTCTTTCCGAGCCTGAATCGAGCCAGTTCTCTCTTTTCCGAGCCTGAATCGAGCCAGTTCTCTCTTTCCGAGCCTGAATCGAGCCAGTTCTCTCTTTCCGAGCCTGAATCGAGCCAGTTCTCTCTTTCCGAGCCTGAATCGAGCCAGTTCTCTCTTTCCGAGCCTGAATCGAGCCAGTTCTCTCTTTCCGAGCCTGAATCGAGCCAGTTCTCTCTTTCCGAGCCTGAATCGAGCCAGTTCTCTCTTTCCGAGCCTGAATCGAGCCAGTTCTCTCTTTCCGAGCCTGAATCGAGCCAGTTCTCTCTTTCCGAGCCTGAATCGAGCCAGTTCTCTCTTTCCGAGCCTGAATCGAGCCAGTTCTCTCTTTCCGAGCCTGAATCGAGCCAGTTCTCTCTTTCCGAGCCTGAATCGAGCCAGTTCTCTCTTTCCGAGCCTGAATCGAGCCAGTTCTCTCTTTCCGAGCCTGAATCGAGCCAGTTCTCTCTTTCCGAGCCTGAATCGAGCCAGTTCTCTCTTTCCGAGCCTGAATCGAGCCAGTTCTACCTTTCAAAGGTTAAATAACAAGGTATACTGGACTCCCTAGCCTTGACTGGCAGTCAGTATAAGAAAAGAACAACTAAAGTCAAAACGCTATATAGCCCTGGAATAGCATATACTATGCAGCCATCTGGACTGGTAACCAATCAGGACTAGAAAGCTTAGATTCATGTTATTTAACCCTTAGTTGAGAAGTTTTGCAGGAAAGTGAATGTAACGCTCTTGGCTGGGATTTGAACCTGGTTCGCTGATTACTAAATTCCAAGCCGCTGCGTTTACACTACCCACACATCCAGAAAAATGAAATAAAACCATTCAAATAATATACTGCAATAAGTTGTGTGATTGGCGTTCCATTCTTACCGTAGATCTTGCTAGATCGATTCATTTATTTTTTTTTTTTAAGTCTAGAAGGTTCGCCTATGTTTTTTTTGTTTTTTTTTTTTTTTAATCAATCTACACTGAGCAAGATAATGATGACAATAAGAAGCAAGGTGGTTGCTGGAAGTGAAAGAGAAAGAAAAAACGTTATAGGGAAACGAAAATCCAATACTAAACAGGAAACAATGGATAAACCTTTACTCTATTCAAAAGACCAGGGAAAAGTATGACTCGGACGATAGACGAATTTATCTACTTTTTGAAGAAAAATTACTAGGAAGTAATATTTCAAAATTTAGGCGGAGATATTAGAAGCATGGATTTCAGAATGAACAGAAAAAGAATAAATCTCTACTCGCGTTCAAAAGAATAAGGAGGAGTATGAACTGGGCAATAAGCGAGCCTCTCTATTCCTATCGAGGAAAAATAAATAAATATAAAATTTCATAGTTTAGGCAGACATAAGCAGTAGAGAGTTGGATTTAAATTAGTAATCCCAATCCTAAACAGGAAACAATGGACAATCCTCTATACTTTTTCCAAAGATCCGGGAAAAGTATGAACCGGGTGATTGACAAACCTATCTTATTTTCAAGAAAAAATAAATAAGAAGTAAAATTTCAGAATTTAGGCGAGTTATTGTTTTAGGCTTCCTAAGAAACAGAAAACAAAGAATGAAATTGTACTCTTGTTCAAAATGCCATCCATTTTGAACAAGTGCACAACTTCATGTTTCGGATCCACAATTGTTTCTACTGAATAGCGTCTAGAATAATTTGAAATAAAAACGTTACCACCAACACAAAACCCTTAGGATAATCCAACAGACCTTGCTACCTATAATGCACCATTGTCCAGCATTTATAAATAGTCTTGCCAAAGCATAACTCTAATGGCCTGAAGACTTTCACGGCTTCTGCTCCGATTAACTTAGCTCACTGGTGACCCCTATATATAAATTTACTCGAGCCACAAGATTAGCAACTAGGTCCCACCCTTTTACTGTGAAGCCAATAAATTGTAAACAAAAATTTACTCCATCAGCTTCTTTTCTCACACTTCCCGCCTGTTGAATTTTCTTCCATTTACTTGCTTTCCCTACAGCTACAATCTTCAAGCATTTAAATGTAAAGTCAATAGTCATCTCCTATCTCACTAACTTGCATCCTCTTTCTCATGCTGCTTTCTCTATTCACTCCACTCTCGTCAGTATTCTCATCCTTCTTTTACTCGCTTCCTGACACCCCCTATAACCTGTCACTCTTTCTCATAACTTTCCTCCTATGTAACCCTTTGCAAAACAGTGGCAGTAAAATGCCGATATAATTATATTAAAAAAAAAAATAGCGTTCAAGCAAGAAACACTTTCGCCGCCGCTCGGTCTTATGAACTTATTAAAAAAGGAGAGCTTCGAGAAGTTTCAATTTTTTTTATCAAAAAAGAAGGCTTCTCTTTGCTATATTCGAATTTGCTGTTAGGGACCATTATTAACAATAAGAACACCCATCTGGATTTTTCCTCTTCTTGTTTATCTCATTTGTAACTGGAAATCTGTTTTCCTATTTGTAAAATCCACCTTTCCAGCAGGTACACATTGATAGGTTTTTACCTATATCTCCTTTCTTTCGTCACTAAATTTGTCTTTCTCCCCACCCCCACCCATCATCATCTTCAAATTAATCTATACTTTTAAAAAAAGCCGATTATCCTTATATGCAACACTACGCATTGTTTTCAATGTGTGTTTCTAATCAAAAAGTCAGGCTCACTCGAGCAAAAAGGTCACCCAGGACAAATGTCTTCTGTCGGCAAAGCTTCACCTGTAATCTTTCAACCCCCGCCCACTCATCCACCTTTCTCTAAACGCGGTAACTCTTAAATCTATTTTATTATTGAATCGAAAGCCTTTGAAACCCAATCTGGATTAGATTTCTCTGTCTCTTTGCGCGATTTTATTAATTGAAGTAATGTGTGTAATTTAAAAGCCCAGTGGTTAGATTATTGTACTGGTGGCTGGTAAGAATATAGTTCGATATGAAATACTGGACGAATAAAAGGTAACAAAATTCATAGCTGCATGCTGTGTTCGAATTCCAGGGATCAATTTACTCCAATTAAAAAAAAAAAAATCGAATATATGTCACCAGTCCGTTAAATTATTTTCTGTTTCATTACTTTAGATTAATTTCCTGTGCTTTCGAAATGGCTTTAGCCCCGGCCCTAAACAGATACATTTTAGTGAGTAGAGGCCTGAGAAAATTTTAAAAAGCGTATTTCTTTTATTTTTATCTAATAAATTTTTACCGGATATTGATTTATTCAAATCATTGTCCGCATTTTTAATGCTACAGCTGGTGCCCCCCCCCCCCAGATGTGAATTTTCACGAGATACTAGATTGGCAACTAGGTCCCACCCTTTTACAGTGAAACCGATGAAAATAACCGCAATTTCTACTCCAACAGCTTCTTTCCTCGCACTTCCCGCCTGTGGAATTCCCTACCGCATGCTTGCTTCCCCGACGGCTACAACCTCCAGGAGTTTAAATGTAAGGTCAATATACACCTCCTAACACACTAACTCACACCCACTCTCTCCTATGTACATCCTAAGTCGTCTATCACCCTCCTTCTGACATTTCCTATACCCAATCCCTCTATGTAACCCGCTGCGCTATACTTGCAGTGGAATACCTTGCTTGGGGTGACATGATTAAAAAACATATACATATATTTACGTTGTTTTAGCCGTGTACCCACTGGTCATCTTCAACATACCTAACAACTTTGCTTTTCCAGTAAGGGAAATCGATTTTCTCACTTAAAATGCCGCTATGAAAAATGTAAATTTGTCCACTATATACAACGTAAATCATGTAGGATACCACAAAAGCCAAGACTCTAAAATGAAAAAAGATAAGGTAATCAACCCTTCACCCAATAAACAAATTAACAAACTACGAAATCTCTCATAATTACAAGTAGCTCTAATAATAATAATAATAATAATAATAAAAAAGTAAGTATAACCTTCCCTTCTCTCCACCTATGCATCTGTCATCGCACCTGCTTTCTCAGCTTTCTATTGCTCCTTTCTAACTAGTTTGTACTTCTCACTCTTTTCTAATTAATCTTTTTACAGTTGTGTAGCCCCCTGCACATCAGTGGCATTTCCGCCTTGCTTGGGGTGAAATGATTAAAAAAAAAATTAATAATGAGTACAAAGCTAACAAACACTATACAATAACTATAAATAAATGCAATCGGAATCACAATTGTTTCTACTGAATAGCTTCTAGAATAATTTGATATTTAAACGTTACCACCTACGCAGTAACCGTTAGGATAATATAATAGACCTTGCTACCTATAATGCACCATTGTCCAACATATATAAATAGTCGCGCCAAAGAATAACACATTGCGTGACGATAGTGTTCATGCAAGAAACACTTTCGCCGTTTAGTTTTGCCCATTGATTCCACGTTTTTATTTATATAAGCTCTGTCCTTGATATTGAGCACTTTTACCTATAAATATAGCATATTATATATAGTAGCCTAAAAGTAGGCAAATAGGAGATGTAATTGGTTTATCTATCGTTTATAATATGACAATGGTGTTCATTATAACTATGATGTTTGTATTATTGTATATAATAAAATTAAATTGTCAATATAATAAATGTATTAGTAAATATAATTGTATATGTAATCTCAAAATAAATGTTATCATTTACTGTCCAACTTTTCTAGATCGCCCTGTGTGTGTGTGTGTGTGTGTGTGTATATATATATATATATATATATTATCGATTTTCTGCACTATTGTAAGAACTGCAACATTGAAACTTCTGAATAGCTTTCTTATGTCTTTGTCTATGAGTGTATCAAATTTCATTAAAATCGGACCACTCCTTCTACAACCCGATTTTTTCGATTATCGATTTTCCATATTTATCGGGGGTACCTCAACACAAAACCTAGCTAAGAACACTCGCAGACGATTATAGCACAACTCTGTGAATTTTCAAGAAAATCGGTTCAGCCGTTTCGGAGTCTATAGGTAACGGGGACACCCACACACACACACACACACACACACACAGTTTCATTTATAAATAAGTTTAGATTTAGATATAGTGCGTGTGTGTCTGTCTGTGTGTGTGTTGTGATGATTCCTAGTGCTTTTTTTAACAGTGGTTTACAGATAAAATAAATATATATATATATATTGGCAAACAGGTTTGTTGTAAAATGTTCGATATTGAGATCAAGCGTAAGCAGAATATTTTTTTTAAACCTTCCTGTGGGGTGAGACGACGTAATGGTGCCTTCATTTACGAAACTTCAAAATCGGCATGTTTATGCTTTATATATATATATATATATATATATATATATATATATATATATATATAAATTCACTTTCACATTCATACCTTCATGAAAAGCATTAATCTAATTCTTAATTAATTCTCCCTAACTATGTGTTAAATACTAAAAGTTGGACTGTCTTCTTTTGACTTGGATGTAATCCAGTCTAGGAAGAGGACAACTCTCAATTTCAAACCACGGAGAAAGAAACTGGAATCTTCATGAGCAACATTTTCAAGAAGTCACGGCGTTTAACATAATAGATGAATAAAAAGAATCTGCTCTGAGCCATGTTTACTTATGTCACCAGTCCGTTAAATTATTTTCTGTTTCATTACTTTAGATTAATTTCCTGTGCTTTCGAAATGACTTTAGCCCCGGCCCTAAACAGATGCATTTTAGAGAGTAGAGGCCTGAGAAAATTTTTAAAAGCGTATTATCGATAATCTTCAATTGTTAAAGGCTTTTACTGCTTGAAAAAGATTCCATTATCTTTCTAATTTCATTTGATCTTTTAAAACTAAGCTTATTAAATATTTACATGTTGATTTTAATTTTCTTGATGGCTGACACAGTTGGTTCTTTATACTTACGTCAGCATTTGATCCTAGAATATAAGGATTGCTTTTTTTAGTGGGGTGGGATTGCTGATATTTTTTGACCTGGTACCAAACGAGACGAAAGTTAGTAAATATTACAAGGCCAAATTTTCAAAAGGAGAAAAATATTTTAAATTTATTTTGTTTCCAATGAGCTAACCCAGGGATTTGTTTTGAAAGATTTAAAATTCTTGTTTTGGAGCATTATGGGTGAGGGAGTTATCTTGACATTTGAGAGTCCGGTATGTTGTTGTATAAGTCTTACCCCCACAAAAAAAAAAAATGTAAATAAATAAACACACACACAAAAAATGGAAACCCACTTCATTCATCGGAGAGGGGAGCAACAAAGCAGCTATCACTTGTTAAGTGAACATACATCAACTCCGTTTTACAGGCAAAAAAATCGGACTGGTCTTAACTTCAACCACCTGCAGATGCTTTTGTCTAAGAAGACAAAAAAATGGCATTGAACTTTTTTAGTAAATGTTAAAATTTTCAAGATTGTCTTAATTGCGTTACTCTTTTTTTTCTTTTTTTTTTTTTTAATCATATCACCCCAAGCAAGGCGGTAACGCCACTGATGCGCAGGGGGCTACGTAAGGGTAAAAAGAATGGAAAAGAGAAAGCCGGAAACCACATCCTAAACAGGAAACAAGGGATGAGCCTCTTCACCTGTTCAATAGATGTGGGTGGAGTGTGAACCGGGCGATAGTTTAGTCTATCTACTCCAATTGAAAAAAAAATAAAGGAAAAGAGTGAAAAGATTGGAAAAGAGAAAACAGGAAACAAGGGATGAGCCTCTTCACCTGTTCAATAGATGTGGGTGGAGTGTGAACCGGGCGATTTTTAGCCAATCTTTGATTTATTTCATACTAGCAGTATAGCCCGGCGTTGCTCGGGTGTAATGAAAGCTTTAAAACTAATCCTTGGTCCTGGAGCTCACACTCTTTGGACGTTGGCACGAAAGACTAAAAAGCAATAGTTGTTTCCAGTTAAAGTGAAACCGTAGACTGAAAGAAAAATGAATGGATGTAAGTTAAATTTTGATTTCCTGGTATCGATATCAAATTTTCTGCACTATTGTAAGAACTGCAACCTTGAAACATCTGAATATCGTTTTTTATGTCTTTGTCTATGAGTGTATCAAATTTCATTAAAATCAGACCACTCCTTCTATAACCCGATTTTTTTCGATTATCGATTTTCGATATTTATCGAGGGTACCTCGACACAAAACCTAGCTAAGAACACTCGCAGACGCTTATAGTACAATTGTGTAAATTTTCAAGAAAATCAGTTCAGCCATTTCGGAGTTTATAGGTAACGAACACACCTACACACACAGACAAAGTTCTATTTATAAATAAGTTTAGATTCACTCATATAGACAGTTTGGTTTACGGCATATCAACCCATTGGATCATTTAATGCCGATTTAAAAAAAAAAAAAAAAATGTGTTTAAACAGTCAAAAAATTTATTTTAAATAGTAAGAAAACTGTTTTTGTGAGTGTTTCTTTTTTTAATCATTATATTTTTTAAATCTTTAATTTCTCTTAGAAACTGAAATATGAAAAAAAATTCAGTATCTGGACAAAAAGTTTAAATTTCTAGTTTGGTAGCATTTTAATCGGGCTGAATTAAAATTGCTGTCGTTTATCAGTATGTTTTTTATGGTGTATGTCTCTTGGTATGATACACATACCGGAGGATTTTCCTCTTTTTGGATATACCAATGGGTTGTGGTAGTACAGTATAACCCGGATATTAGAGAAACTCGGATATAAGAGAAAATTTTCTGGTTCCAAAGTAGAGCCTGTGGTGATATGTACAAAATAGCCAAAACTCGGATATAAGAGAATTCTTATATTATATCCGAGTTACACTGTATGTCCAACACGGAGACTAGACATAATCACTTCTCTTCTAATTTGGCGTTTCTGATGCTATTAGTTGGTCTAATTTTGAAACACATTGGACGGCATTGATAATGGATAAATAATTCATATTGATGAGCGTGGGTTTAGAGGGTGAGATGGATAAAGTGTCCTAAACGACGCCAAAATAACGCTGACATCTCATTTTAATAGATATACTTACCAAAATTACACAAAAAGTATCTTGAAATGCTAAGTAAATTTATTCAGTAAAATTTTGGAATCTTCTGCGCCTCTTCTGGATGGACTTCTTGTTCAAGTTGGTGAATGCTGCCATAATCCTTGCCTTCAGTTCAATTTTGTTGGTCATTCGCTCAACAACATAACGAAGGGGTTGAAATCTAGAGAGTTAAGTTGCCAGATGCAGTCGCAGAAATTGTCTGATAGGCATGATTGTTCTTTTGTTTGGTTGGTATGGTGCAGAGTCCTGTTACCAGGCATAGGGGTCTTCCATCAGCCACCTTCATGACCTAAGGCAGCACTATGTCCTCAAGGCATTTTATGTATGCCTTCGGATTGAGTCTAAGGCCCTCACTAACAAATTCACTTCTTTTCTTATCAGAACGATCAAAGTGAGTTTTCCGAGACTCTGTATCTTTGGAATCACCATTAATCATCCAAATTTTTCCGAACTCTCTGCACTGTCCTCAGGTTAACACCCATGCACTCTGAAATGTTCGTATTAGAGCTTCTGGCGCGAATGCCAATCAGTACAGCATCCTGTTTTCAAAATTTTTGGTAAAGTGAATTGTGTCATGGTGCTCTTCTTTTATTTATTTTTTTTTTCAGCTGGTGCCCAACTAACCCAACTATGCAGTCAACAAAATATGTGCATGTGCGAAATTGAAAATATATAATGCCTACAATTTACTCATCGACTCTGTATATTCTCTTCCTTGTTTCCTGTTTAGAAGTGGGTTTCCAGTTCCTTTTAAAGCTTTTTCCTTGTGTGACTCTCTACCTTGAGAGGCTCTTTGGTCTTGTACAGAATGAATATTTAAAAATAAATTTTTAAAAGAAAAAGTACTTCCGGTAGCATTCGAACCTCTAGGAGAAATCGTCATTGGCTCTGACGTCCTTTGTTTTCTCGGCTATAGAATGAGTCAATGACGTGATAAAGATTAATTGTCTTTTAATGATAGAATTTTAAAAAAAAAAAAAAAAGTAATGTATTTTTTTTTTTTAAAATCTTAATCCGAAAGATTTTATCACTTTAAATCTTAAGTGTATATTAGTATGTGAGTAAACACTGAGTTTATTTATTAAATAATATATTTATTTTTGTCTACCGGCCTAACATTTTCGAGAATTTTTATTAAAGAAAAATTGCGCTCTGTGGGAAAGTTTTGTTGAATGTTTGTTTCTTAATTCTCTATAAAACAATGCGTCCAAAGAGAAAATAAGTTTAGAAGAATAAAGATTTTTCCCAACTTTTATTTCATGTGAGTGGACATTTGCTTTTGTAATTAAGTAGTTATTAATTTTTAATTGTGGGTTTTATATATATATATATATATATATATATATATATATATATATTATTGAATCATTAAACCCTCTACTAGAATAACCAGGATATTAATTCTTAACAAAACATGTTTGAGATATATATTAGTTTGTATAGAGGTGGCTTAATCTCTATGCGTAGTTTAATAGCAAAGTGAAATTTAAAAAGAAAAAAAGATTTCCGTGTTTGAGTCTCGCCATGGTTGCTTTGTTAAGAAGTAACTTTTTGCTGGTATCAACTCGGACAGGTGGCTCCAGCGAGAACCAGCAAACCATACCACGGGTTGACCCAAGCCTTGTGAGTGAAATTGAGTGAACAGAATTGTTCAGGGGCGTTGTTTGAACTACTGATTATGCCAGTTTATTTTCTCTCTCTCTCTCTCTCTCTCTCCCTCCCTCCCTCCCTCCCTCCCAAAATTTTAAGTAATGTTCACTTATCACTGTTTTGGTTGGTTTCGTGGATGCTGAATTAAAACAAAAGTGACTAAGCGGCTATCTGCACCGGGAATTATGTAGCCACTCTAACGGATGGGTGTAATTACAAACGCGTAGCTGACCGTTTAATTTTGACTGGTGCCCGCTTACATTGTTGTTTGAATTTTGTTTAACGACATATTAACCTCTGTGGGTTATTTAATGCCAAAAAGGTAGGGTTTTAAGGTATTTTTTTAATGTTCGGTTTTACTGAGAAGGTTGATTTAGTCAGATTTTAATGATAATGTTTTTGTTTTTATTTTATGCAACTGAAAATGTCTTCTAGTTTTGTATTCAAAAATGTGTTATGGTAATAATTTTTTATTCAAAAATGTATTTGGTAATATTTTTCCTTCAAGAATGTATATTTTTCTATAAAAGTCTATTTTTATGTATACATTTCTATAAAAGCCCATTTTTATACTTTGATAATGTTTTGACCCCAGTTTAGGGGTTAACTATTTGCCCATAGCTGGGACCCTAACAGGTGCTACCATCACGGGCCAGGGTGGACCTGAGAACATCAGCAATTAAGAGGTGGTTCCATGCTTCTCACAACCTCCCAATCAGAGACCTCGCTGCCGGATGCAGTTTAGCGTCATGCCCAGGACCATTACATTGTTGTATGCGTGAGGATACACAAAAACAGTTTCCAAGAAACAGATCTACTAGAAAAGATGCAAATTTGTGGTTATATACTCTCTCTCTCTCTCTCTCTCTCTCTCTCAACATCCTTCGTTCATGCGCATGTCTGGTCGCACCAACGTAGAAAGAGATGCGTCACATGAAAACTTTTAAATTCTGTCATACATTTTCCTCACACACACACACACATATGAATATATCTATATCTATATATATATATATATGTGTGTGTGTTGGTGGAGGGCAAAGCAAAGAGGCTTATAATGAGAAAAATTACCAAGCTGTGTTAAAATTCCTATTGAAGCGTTTTAATTTACATTCAGTTTGAAAAAGGCATGAGTCTTCTTTTCCCTTTACTCATATTGTGGGAGAGTTGGGTAAACTACGCTCATTCAACTACGTTACGCGCCCAGGCATAATCCGGAAAAATCCGTTATTCCTATTGTCGACGTTGTTGTGGTGAAACCGCCTGTTTTACTCATGGAAATAGTTCCAAAAACTTTGAGATACAACTGTATATCCAGAAGTTCCTAGAATTTTTAACTGATGAGAACGCTGGAAATAAGGCTTATAACTATCGGGGCTTAGGGTAGGAAATGTTTTGTTTATGAAATTTCTTTCTAATCCCACCCATCCCTACCCAATATCCCGATTTAAGTCTGAAGCATTATGGGTAAAGTTTCACTCCCATCCCCGGTCATTTTTAATAGCATTTTTAAAAATTTCCATTCATGCAGTAGAACGTAGCATTTAAAAACATTTCTAAATGATGGATTGTATCGAAATAATTAAAAAAAAATATTGCATTGAGATAATTTTTGCCCTGGAAATAATAATGTCAGAGGATGGTTTTTCTGTTGACACCGCTATTATTTTAACTTCCTTCACTACTCGGCAATGTTTGTTTTAAAAAGTGATGATTAACACTTGAACATATAAAAGTTAATTTATACATTTTCTTTGTTCTTGAGGATTGACATAAAAAATTAATAAACACTATTTATTAGATTTGTTTATTGACACTATTTATATTGTTATTATAATTGTTGGCAAAGCATCGACTAATTGCTTCAAACTTTATGAAATGGTAAATTATAGGTTCACATATTTTAATAATTTAATAAATACATTATTTACATTGTTCGGACTCTTATCCTCATCTTTTATTGCTATGTTTACGACGTTTCGGCCGTTGTACACCTCGCCTTCTTGGGGTGCTGGGAATTTTGAATCGAACCCTTCATTCCGATCACTGGGATAAGTAGATCCATGTGCGATTTTAATTCCGGATGTCTTGTAGTTATCTCCCTTTAACTTAACTCTCTAAATTATTTGTTCATCACTGCTGTGGCCGGGTATTGAACTCAAAACTCTTTAGGTTAAGTCACTGGAATTAACATGGGCCATGTGTTCTATCAGAAGTATAGACAAATAATGAATTTTTATACATTTGTAGATTGGTAAATGATGAATCAGTCAGTTAAGTGCCGTACGTGTTACACGCTTTGGGCAATCATGTCTCGAAAGAGACATAACTGACTGGGCAGAAGATTATCCCGCAGTAGGTTGCCATTACTTTCTGTAGTGGACTGTCGTATCATTTAACCCATAAATGGAGGGAAGAGATGGATTAATACTTTTCCCAAGGGTATTTGTGCGTAAGTGAATGCAAGGAATTCAACTGGAATTCGAAATCTATACTCCGATTTGTCGTTCCGAGTCGATATCCACTGCAATACAACGCACATCCGCAAAGCCTCTTTCGCTATTCCCATTCGTTTTGCAATTTCAACACTTTCTGATTGTAAGCATCGCTTTTCTTGTTTGCATTTTCTTTAAAACTCCCTAGTTGCTTACCTATTCAGCCCATGCTAT
Organism: Ascarosepion bandense; assembly: GCA_037127315.1. Taxonomy (NCBI): domain Eukaryota; kingdom Metazoa; phylum Mollusca; class Cephalopoda; order Sepiida; family Sepiidae; genus Ascarosepion; species Ascarosepion bandense. The sequence continues at coordinate 6,824,128 of JBBBDQ010000514.1, forward strand.
TCTTAGTTTGTAGAACCACATCTCTGGCTTCCAATTTATTTTTCTTCTATGAGGATTGCCCAGCATTCACTGCCAAATCGGCGATAGTTTTTGAAATACCTTTTTATAAAACTATAGCCAAGTTATGTGGTACGGTCCTTAAGCATCGTAGCTTAAATTTTATTCAACTTTTAAAGTGTAAGTCTCATTTTATTTTTCTTCATTAACTGAATAAGGACTTTTTTAATTTTAATTTGAGAAGTTAACGATTCTGGGCAACGTGTATTTTGATCTTAAAATGTGCCTGAAACCGTTAACTATGGATAGCCTGATTAAGGTGTCTGTCTATGCATTTATAGATATTTACATCTGAAATTGCAGCCTTTTCAATCAGTAACACGTCTATTTAAAACCGCCTGTATAAAACCGCAACGTTAAGAACGCACTTTAATTTAAACTCTTTTTTTTACTTGGAAGAAAAAACGAAATCAAATCACTGACATGATTTTTAATTTTCCTTCTTGGGGTGCTGAAAAATTCTACAGTCAATCTTATATAATGTCCTCAGTTTTTGCAAAGTAGGTCAGACTAAAAACTTTTGTGAAAACATTAACTTGAGCAATAAAATCTTCAATTGCACAAATACACGCATGTATATAATGCGCATTTTAAGAGGTTTTTGTCCATTTAACTTTGCCTTCAAATATTTTTAAAAATTTCTTTTGCATATTTAATTATAATTTTTCCCTTTGTTCAGTTCCGGGTTTTCAGTACATTACCACTTCTCTCTCCCTCTCTCTCGCACTGTTCCACTGTCACTCTCTCTCGCACTGTTCCACTCTCACTTTCTCCTTCCCTTTCACTCATTTTCTCTCTCACTTTCACTCATTTTCTCTCTCACTTTCACTCATTTTCTCTCTCACTTTCACTCATTTTCTCTCTCACTTTCACTCATTTTCTCTCTCCCTTTCACTCACTCTCTTTTCCCTTCCTCTCCCTTTCACTCACCCTTCCTCCTTTTCTCTCTCCCTTCCTCTCACACTCACTCTCCCTTCCTCTCACACTCACTCTCCCTTCCTCTCACACTCACTCTCCCTTCCTCTCACACTCTCTCTCCCTTCCTCTCACACTCTCTCTTCCTTCCTCTCACACTCTCTCTTCCTTCCTCTCACACTCTCTCCTTCCTCTCACTCTGTCTCTCTTCCTCTCACTCTGTCTCTCTTCCTCTTCCTCTCACTCTGTCTCTCTCTCTTTCTCTCTCTCACTCTCTCTCTCTCTCTCTCTCTCTCTCTCTTTCTCTCTCTCTCTCTCTCGCTCACATACACTTCAGCTGTAAACTCTTAGATTTAACAAAACCACCAACGATCAAAATCAGCAGCAAATATGGAAAAGAACGAATTGGAATCACTTTTTTTTTCTCGAACAATTAAATTCTTCAGTAAAGTGCAGCTGCGGACAGTGGGAGATAACTTAGCATTTCAGCTTGTACCGTTTTCACTGTCATCAGTAATGTGTAATTTCCATAGCACAGTAAGGTTTAAGGAATTTATTCAGGTTTTTTTTTCTAATCGCTTTTAACCATTCACGTTTTTAACATTTTTCCATCTACCAGATGAGGAGTTATATATATATATATATATATATATATATATATATATAGGAAGCATTTTCTTATCCTATCATTCTGTCAAATTCAAATTCCTCCATATAATTATATATTTCGGCAGAAACCGTTCTTTTAAACATGTTTCATTGAGTAGCAGAGTCAAGAAAAATTTAATCAATTTTTATTTAGTTTTTCCAGCATTCCTACTTTTTTTTTTTTTTTTCGTTTGATTGGAGTAAGAGAGCGCAAAAGTTGTCCGTATTGTCTATTGCCCCAAACACTTTCGAACACTTAAGCCATTTTCAAACCTCTTTGTTTGGGAATGTTGCTAATTTCTTTTCATTTCTCATATATATATATATATATATATATATATATATATAATTGTTTGTTTGAACATTATTTTTAATCGATGCTCGTATTTGAGTAGATATTCTGTTTTTAATCAAACCGTAAATTTATTACTACCGGCCTGATTATTTACGATAAATTATGTTACGAAATGTGTTATCCGTCCGGTTAAATAATAGAACAGATTGGGTTGTATAGCCTTGGTTGGCAACCAGTCTACCGCAGAAAGCAATTGCAACCTACTGCGGGATAATCTTCTGCCAAGTCAGTCATGTGTCTTTCAAGACATGATCGCCCAAAGTGTGTATCACACATGGCACTTGACTAAGTGACTGACGGAAAAGAATGATTAAAAACAAGAATATTATATAAATCCCAATATGAAAAACTTCTCCTTATTCGAGAGGCACTATATATCAAATATTTCTCCCCTACCATCCACTTATAGTGAAAATGGAGTATTGAAAAAAAATATATATAATGGTCACGCGATTTCCAGTCGTGCGCTGTAAGTGAAAGCTTGGAATGAACGCTCCCTTTTCAAAAACTAAACAAAATAAATTCCTACGTAACAGTCAAAACATGAGCAAAAAAATAACTGCAGACCTATAAACACTCTACAAAATGACTGTAAAAGTGGCTGAAAGCACTTGGGACAAAAAAATTATGGACAATTTTGTATATTCCTTTATCACCAACAAAACAGGTCAATGTTAGGATACTGGAGAAATAACAACTTTATAAAATATTAATTAAATCTTGTCGGCAGTATTTAATGAAAGATCTTTGAAAGGTTGTTCCCCATATATATATATATATATATATATATATATATATATATATGGGGAACAACCGAAGAAACGTACCCAACGTTGAAACAAACATATGATTGTCGAGGACATATATTAAAAAATAATGTACATGTTCTAAAACATAATTTATAATAAATATTCACAGCTCTATACATCATATATTGAGCACTGTTTTAAATTAATGTTTTGGACGGGAAAAAAAAATTCTTTCTTCGTTCTGTACCCACTCGGATATATATATATATATATATATAGTGTGTGTTTTAAAATATGAATATACTAGTGAGCTGGTGTCAGATAAAAGCTTTGTCAATATGGACATGGGAATTAACACTGCATGGTGACTCAGTTTCATATCTCAAGCGATCTCCGGGTTGTGTGACTGCTCCATTCACAGGCTCTCCGTATAAGCCAATGGAGTTTTTGTTTTTTCCGTTGTTTCTTTTCCCGCTCTTTTTTCTTTCCCTGTCCCCGCCTTCCCTCCTCTCTCTTTCCCTCTCAATTTTTTCTATTTTTTTTTTATTCCAATACATTTCCAATAGAAATCTCTCTCTATTGATTATATTTCCCCGTCCAATTGTCAAGCTTCGGAAAGAAAAGGTTCCAATCCAAGCCAATCACTATTGATCTCATCTTCAATTGATTGTCTTTCGACTTTTATTTGACTAATTAAGCCAGTCCTTTTCTTTAATGTCTACAGAAAATGGTTGTTTCGAAATAGGTCTTGGCTCAATCAGTCGACATTTTCCTTCATGCATCACTTTTAAATACAATTAAAGAAATAGTTTTCGAACCCGGTTCTTTCGTTCAATATCTCCGTAGAGATGTTAAAACTATAAACCGCAGAATGAAAGATTCCACAAATGTTACCGATAATTGCAGTGCTATTTAAACTCAGGCAGTATTGGCTCATCTTGCTGGATTTTGCATAAAAGGGATTTTACATTGAATTGAATTTTTTTTTCTTTAATTCTGTCAGTTCATCAACAAAACTGGTTAATCTAAATATGTAAGGTTTCAATTATGTTATGTAAGAAATAAAAAGACTTGTAGATACACGTGTTGAAAAATTATGCAAATATATTAGGCTTTTCTTCTCTAAAGCAGTCTCTCTTGAAGTCTCTGGGGAGAGAGAGAGAGAATGAGAGAGAGAGAGAGAATGAGAGAGAGAGAGAGAGAGAGAATGAGAGAGAGAGAGAGAGAGAATGAGAATATTCTTTCTAGATAGGAGCACCGCTAGAATAATAGAGGCACTAAGAGAGGCATCTATCTTCATCGTATTTATTGGCCATTTGGGAATAAGTGGTGACAGAACTCTTCAATGTTGGAGATTAAAAATTGAAGGAGCCAATATACTTCAAATAAAGGGAGAAAGAAAATCATTGCATTGTTCGGGGAAACAATGAATTCTTTCGACTGTTTCGGCAAGCTCCGGGTTTTATGTTGTTTAAGTGTCATTTTCATATCAGAAATTCCAGCCTGCTTTTCCTCTTCCTCCCTACAGTCTCCCTTCGCCATGCTTTTTCTGATGCTTCTTGCTATGTTCTTAATGAATTTTTTTTTTTTTTTTTTTTGTCTGTCTTTTACCCTTTTGGGACCTTTCAGTGTTTCACATATTTATTCGCTTAACAATATCAATAAAAAAAATTTTAAAATTGCGTATTTATTTTGTTTTTCTAAGTGGATATGCATTTCTTTGAATATTTAAAATATGTATTTTCCCCCCATTCATATATACGCATATACATACAAACGTGTTCAATTAGATAAGTATGTATTGTTCTGTATATATTTATATTTGCTTTTGTAGATATACTTATATCCTACTGTATACATCTATTTGTGTGGGTGTATCTAATGTCTATGTAAATGTATACTTAGATTTTTGTCTGTCTTCGAAAACATCTATCAGCACCTGAGTGCATCTATGTAAAATTTACAGACTTCTCCATCTGGAAATGTTATATTGTTGTTTTTACTTAGAATTGATAACCAAATTTGGGTTGAGTTGGGGCGTGGGTGGGGGGAGTTCACTCTTTATCTGTTTCAAGAGTTGTCTACATGTACCAAGGTATCAGTTTTATAAATACTATGGATTGTCTATCAGGAAGATTAAAAGTTATTCCTTTTTTCCACAAGAAATATTTAAAGCTGAAATGTCAGAATTTTTAAATGAACTGTTTTCCAAGATTGGCGATTTCTAATTTGTTTTTACTTCTTTCTCTGGCTCTTTTTTTCGATCTTTTTCTGCGCCTCTCTCTCTCTCTCTCTCGTTTCACTCTCTCTCTCTCTCTCGTTTCACTCTCTCTCTCTCTCTCGTTTCACTCACTCTCTCTCTCTCTCGTTTCTCACTCTCATTTCTCTCTCTCTCACTCTCATTTCTATCTCTCTCTCTTACCCGCTCTCTTTCGTTTCTCTCTCTCTCGTGTTTTTCTCTCCCTCTCTCTCTCTCGTGTTTTTCTCTCTCTCTCTCTCTCTCGTGTTTTTCTCTCCCTCTCTCTCTCTCTCGTGTTTTTCTCTCCCTCTCTCTCTCTCTCGTGTTTTTCTCTCTCTCTCTCTCTCTCTCGTGTTTTTCTCTCTCTCTCTCTCTCTCGTGTTTTTCTCTCCCTCCCTCTCTCTCGTGTTTTTCTCCCTCCCTTGTGTTTTTCTCCCTCCCTCTCTCTCTTGTTTTTCTCTCCCTCCCTCCCTTTCTCTCTTTCTTTCTCCCTTTCTTTCTCTTTCTTCTCCCTTTCTCTCTTTCTTCTCCCTTTCTCTCTTTCTTCTTTCCCTTTCTCACACCCCTCTCTTTTGACATATACAAACAGTATTTTAAACATGTTCAGGGGAATCATTTAAATTAACATCTTTGAGTTGTTTTAAATCCTTACATTATTTATTTATTTACCTGTTAGCAAATGTTGTTCAGTCAATATAAACTATTAAAGGCATTTTCAGATTATGGGCTGGTGTTTTTTTTTAATCTAATCCAATTACTTGCTTATTCACTGCATACCATTTAAATAAAAAATTTAAAAAAAAAAACTTCTTTATCGAGGTGACTAGGGTTGGGTTGGAGTTGGATAATCCTCAAAAATCCCTGAATGCAAATCTTAAAACATCAAGTGGTTCAAGATTCATTCACAATGCCCTAACGAAATAAATCCCAAGAACTTGTCTCATCAAATTAAACCATATCATAATGACAAGAGCGTAGGTTCAATCAAACTCTCCCCCTTTCTGGCCATATGCACTGAATAACCAGTTACCGTACAATCACCGAAGTTAAGCAACATCAAGCCTTGCCAATACTTAAATGGGTGACCGCTTGGCAAGATCAGGTGATGTTAGCGTGGATGTCGTAATAGATAATGGTTTAGAATTGTCAATCTGTAAGTCGAGTTCAAATTTCAGTTCATTATATTTACTAACATGCAAATATTTACCCCCTCAGCTATTGGTTAATTAGTAAAACTTGTATCACTAAATCATTGTATAATTTATTATAATTTATAATAATCTTATAAATCTTATGTAAAATTATAAATCTTATAAAATCTTATAATTTAAAACAGAATCATTATATCATTGTAAATTGTATCACTAAATCATTATCCCGAAAAATAAAAAGAATCTTCTTACAATATAAAATAAAAATTGCTTACTTCTAATCATCCGCAAAGGGCTGTTAAATTTCTGATGCAGCAGAATAATTATGGATCTCCACAACTTCTCTTTTTCTTTATAAATCGTAGTTATATTTTTCATTATCTCTTCCACTCCCTGTTCACCCATTCATCCATACAAGCTTGTTAAGTAGGTTATTTGCTTTTTACTTCTGGCATTCTTTCCTTCAGTATGTCCTGTGAGTGTCAAATTCTCTAAGTCCTCTTTTCTTGTTAGGTAGCTTAGAAATTTCAAATGTTTTTTTTCTTTCCATTTTTCTTAAAGCTTTCTTATTCGTATGTTTTGTCCATGGATTCACATTTCTGTTACCGGAAGTCTCTTCGTTTGTGAAGAAATTATCGAGTATTCGCTGTCATGTAGAATAAATTATATTCAGTCTGTGAGTTAATTACCGTACGTGGTACACGTTTAGGTGATCATGTCTCTTTCGCGACATGACTGACTAGGCAGAAGATTTTCCAGCAGTAGTTTGCCATTTCTTTCTTCGCTAGAATGTTTGCCAAACAATCAGTTCTCCTATTCAACCCATATCTGGAGGGAGAAGAGGTGGATTAATACTTTTACCAAGGGTTTTTGTGCGTAAGTGAATGAAACAAATTCCGTTACACCACAGCGCACATAAAAAAAAAACGAATTGCCTATTTTGCTGTTCCAAGGTTATTTTACTGGTAAATATAAATAATGTTTTAAAACTAAGACCACCGTATCTTCCGGCTTACATGACTCTGCGGCTTGGAAGACGCACCCTAATATCGGAAATACATTTCTAAGGAAAAAAATGAATTCCCATACAACAACATATTCACCATGCGTCCCTCACATACTGGTGCCACGTATTGTTTACATTAATCACTCGTCCGATTTTGTTTGTATACCAATGACATACTAGTTGGTAGTTAGTAAATATACGTCTTTCATTGTCCAAGGGTGGTTTTGGTTTTATAAAAAAAAATTTAAAAATATGCATGTAAAAACATAAAACAAAGAAATTTTCTTCATCCTCAAATCCCCAAAACTCCTTATTGCTGGATTCATATAAAAGCTCTAAATTGTCATCTGCAGAGTCATCACTATTGTCAGTCATGTACAATAAATGATCTTCACTACCATCTATGTCATGTTGGTAACCATGATGGTAGCTGATATATTCGTCTTGGAAGACGCACACGTATTTTTTAGGGTATATTTTAGGAAAAAAGTACTTCATGTAAGCCGGAAAATACGGTATATCGTAGTTGAGATAGTCAGTGCAGTGGTTGTTAAGCTGAATAGGCAGGACTGTGGCCTGTGACTACCGTCTTCAGTGGATGCACTCGAAATACATTGGCAAGAAAACCATTCCCAAGGACATGTTTGGGATTTGCATAGACTGTTGTACCTGCAGTGTTTAAAATAGCCAGAGACTTCCATATTTCTTTTAATAATTGATGATGAATAAATGATTTCAACTTGTGTTTTAAACAATTTATGGTGGAAAATATTTCAAATTGTCTTAACAATTGTTGGTGAAAATAAATAAAGTTCTGTGTTAAATCTGTGTGGCGTTATCTTTAACATTACCTTTCTTAATAATAATTTTTAAAAAATTACCAGCAAAATAGCCTCTGGTCTATTTTACCGAAACCGACAAAATAACATCTTCCTTTCAAAAAGCAAAAATATATCATCCCAGCATCGTCTCCCAAAACCTAACCAGTCGCCCAAAAACATTATTTTATCGTCTTCAGGATGACAGAACTAAGAGACCTCGTGTATAGGTGTACATAGTTTTTTTGAATATATTTCTATTTTTAACCTAATTTCAAATTGAGTCACGTGAAGACATAGGATGTGCGTTGTGGTGCAGTGGATATCGACTTGGAACAAGAAATCGGGGAGCCGAGATCCAGTTGAATTCCTTGCATTCACTTACGCACAAATAATCTTGGGACAAGGTATTAATCTATCCCTTCCCTCCAGCTATGGGTTAATTAATAGGACAGATTGTCTTCTATAGCCTTGACTGGCAACCAGTCTACCGCAGAAAGCAATGGCAACCTACTGCGGCATAATCTTCTGCCCATTCAGTCATGTCTCTTTCGAGACATGATCGCCCAAGCGTGTTTCACGTATGGCACTAACTGACTGAAGACATAGGGAATTTAAAATTTCATTCACTGATTTAAATGTTTATAAAAATTTAAAGTCTAAATTTAAAGTTTGTTTCTTTGCTTTGTGTTTGTTACTCAACCTTCGCGATCATAAGCAGGAGTTTCCCCCAAACGAGCAAACGTTACCTCGCTTTCTTATTGGCCATGTTACGTCAATATTTGTCTACATGATTAAGTGCATTGTTTAATGGTGACTGGGGAAAACATTCGGACTATAATTAAAACTGGTTCTGCTCCCAGCCATCTACGCACCCACCCTGGTGTGGACCGGCACAAACCTGCACGTATGCTATCGCTTGCCTCAGGTGAAAAATTACCGTAATTATGTCTCTATGATTCCCGCTCAATTAATTTTGTATTCCTGAAGTGAATTTGAGTAAAAAATTAACCTTGAACCTAGTTTGGTCTTGAACGTTTGTTTCAATTCTTGCTTTGCTTTTTCCTCCTCTCTCTCTTCTTCTCTTCTTCTCTCTCATCTTCGCTCTCTCCTCCTCCTCTCTCTCATCTTCGCTCGCCTCCTCCTCTCTCTCATCTTCGCTCGCCTCCTCCTCTCTCTCATCTTCGCTCGCCTCCTCCTCTCTCTCATCTTCGCTCGCCTCCTCCTCTCTCTCATCTTCGCTCGCCTCCTCCTCTCTCTCATCTTCGCTCGCCTCCTCCTCTCTCTCATCTTCGCTCGCCTCCTCCTCTCTCTCATCTTCGCTCGCCTCCTCCTCCTCCTCCTCTCTCTCATCTTCGCTCGCCTCCTCCTCCTCCTCTCTCTCATCTTCGCTCGCGTCCTCCTCTCTCTCATCTTCGTTCTCGTCCTCCTCCTTCCTCTCTTTCTCCTCCTCTTCTCTCTTTCTCCTCCTCTCTCTCTTCGTCCTCCTCCTCCTCTCTCTCTCTTCTACTCCTCTCTTTCTCCTCCTCTCTCCCTTTCCTCCTCCTTCTCTCTCTCCTTCCTTCCTCCTCCTTCCTTCCTCTTCTCCTCCTTCCTTCCTCTCTCTTCCTTCTCTTCCTCCTCCTTCCTCTCTCCTCCTTCTCTTCCTCCTCCTCCTCCTCTCTCTTTCGTTCTCTTCCTCCTCCTCCTCCTCTCTCTTTCGTTCTCTTCCTCCTCCTCCTCTCTCTTTCACATTTTCATTTTCTCGCTCTCTCTTATTCCTATTCTTTTTCCCCTCCATTTTTATGTTCATTAGGTATTTTTGTTAAGTCTATTTAATCTGCGTGCATTTAAACTAAGCCTATTCCTTTTGAGTGGCTCTCTGCTTAAAGTTCTGACAACTCATTTATTATTCAATCATCATTACATTTTTACACTAAATTTCACCCAATACAAGTCCCAAAAGCCACTCAGTATAGAGGATTGCTTATTTTTATGAATTAGGTGTGTAATATGAGTAAAATAGGTGACAGGGTGTGAATAAGGAGGATAATCATTGACTCTTGAAATGAAAAGTTTATGGTTGAGGTGTTCACAAACGCACCCACACTGGACAAAGTAACAGTCAAACAATTTTACAGAAGGGTAAAGAAAGCAACGAATTTTAAGGTATAAACAGTTCAATACAATCTTCAGCCTCTATCTCTGAAATGTTTATATACCTGGTATCTTTTGCCGCTCTAAAAGGCAAAAGGAAAAACGAAGAGCCTTTAAAATATCGCACTGCTATAAACGCTGTTTTTAGTGCATAGTCATACTTGAGTAGACATTCTGTTTATTTATTAAGTAATATATTTATTTTCGTTTACTGGCTGAATATTCGAAAAAACTTGTTAAAGAAAAATATACCCTCTCCGGCAGGATTCGAAACTACGTCGACGATCAAGCAAATTTGAATAGTGTTATAGTTTCATATCTTAATGTAAGCAAAACAATTTCTAAAGAATATTTTTTTTTATTTTATTCTACTGACCTGGAATTAAAATAAGTTGTTTAATAAATAAACAGTTTACACAAATATGGGTATCCACTAAAACTGTTTTAAGTAATAAACTCTGTCGGATTTGTGTGTGTGTGTGTGTGTGTGTCCGTTGCCTTACATAATTCAGTCAGTTAAGCGCCATACGTGAAACACGCTTGGGTGATCATGTCTCGAAAGAGACATGACTGACTGGGCAGAAAATTAACCCGCAGTAGGTTGCCATTGCTTTCTCTGATAGACTGGTTGCCAGTCAAGACTATAGAACCCAACCTGTCCTGTTATTTAACCCATAACTGGAGGGAAGAGACGGATTAATACCTTTCTAAAAAATTTGATATTTGCGCGTAAGTGAAGACAAGGAATTCAACTGGAATTCGAACGGGGCTCTCCGATTTCTCGTTCCGAGTTAAGCTGGATTTTTATTAGGAATTTTCACTCGCTCGATTGTTTTTAAAGATTGGTGATTGAATGCCTCAATAAAGAGATTATGATGAAAAATAAGGTTCTGTAATTCTTTTTTCATCATACGGCTAAAAGTGTGTCTACACTTCGACGTGGTGTAATGGTTAGCAAGTTTGTCTCGCTAGGTCAGTTACGACTTTGGAGTGAGATTGATTCTCACTAAGAGTGTATCGATTAACATATTTTGTTTTTATTTGTGTGTAACTAACAGACTTGATGGCATTCTGTACCCCACACACACATTTACGCTCTCACACCCTGATGGGGGACTTTGAAAAACAGTAGCTGCACTGGCTATTGGGCGTGTATAATGATAATATACGCGCTAAAAAGTCTTTTTTCTTCTACCGAGCGCCCATAGTCCAGAGGTAGAATCGCCAACTGACGCCAATTCGGTCGGATTTCAATCCTGGGTTAAAAAGCAATCGGAGTCTAACCGTACTGATGAGCTGTGATACAGCGAAACAAATCTGTCTGCGGATGACTATATATATCCGCAGACAGTTCTGTTTCGCTGTATCACAGCTCATCAGTACTGTTAAGTATCCGATTGCTTTTTAACCCAGGATTAAAACCCGACCGAATTGGCGTCAGTCGGCGATTCTACCTCTGAGCTATTGGCGCTCGGTAAAAGGAGCTAGACATATATGGGGGGTGTTCTTCACGAATCGCAGTCATGGTTTGACCCCTATTATATTTGACAAATAAAGAAAACCAATAGATTTTTTAGGTATATTGTGCAGTCATATTTTATTATTACTTTTTTATGTTTTGTTCCTCTCGTGTCTCCGAGGGACTAGTGTGTCTCTGGGATGCACACATTATATTTCCCTCATAACTATGATTAATAAGGAATATCTTCATAAACCTAAGACTTTCCTTTTTTCATCATTTTTACAAGCGTTATTTCAGTATGAAATAATTTAATTCAGGCATTTATTTTTTATTTGCTTACGGGTATTTTGTTACTCAAGAATCGAAGCTGCTTCATATATTTGCTTCTCGACAAAATAATTACCACAATTGGTCATTGTGTCCAGGGCAGATATAACAATCTCTAACTCTTGATTTTATTTTTTGCTGTTAACAATATTTCTATGTGTGTTCGTCGTTGTCGCTGAGAAAGGACAGGGTCCAAGTTTCGTTCACCCTTACTTCAACGCCATCAGTCTACTATATTTCCGTGGAACAAAGCAGAGACGGACCAAAAACGTTCATTCTACTGCCATTAACGGATGCCGTTTTCATCTGCAGTTGTCTTTATCGCGGCGATGGGGCTGCTGATGGTGGCAGTGTTAATTTATGCAAATTTGATTGCTTTTTCCCCAACTGGGAATGCTTCCCCCCCCCCTTTTTTTTTTCCTCATTCTTGACTGACACATGCCTTTTGTGAATCTTTTTATTCTCATTCTCACATCCTGATTTTCCTTCGCTTTCTTTCAACGAGTTGAGCAATAACAAAGTTGATCGTAATGTTGTTGAAGGCAATAATGATATGATAAAAGACAATGATATTCACTTTTTACAAGGCCTAAGAGCCACTTAAAGTAAACTTACATAAGGAAAACCCAATCCTTTTACAAGAAACATGGGATAAACTTCTCATGCTCAAAAGTGCCAAGAAGTGTGAACTTTTTTCTTTTTTTAACATTTTAAAATAAATGGTTTTCTCTTGTTTCTTTGGTCAATAAAACAAATTCCTATTTTTTTTTTTTTTTTTTCATATAAAAGGAATGATTCTATATTGAAATTTTAAAAAATCGTGTATTTTACTTTTAATTAACTAGAACATAAGAAGCCAAAAAATATGTAATTTAAAATAAGTTTTAATCTCTCTCTCACACACACACAGACAAAAAAAAAACTTATCTTAGCCGACGCATGTCGTCCTCTAATAGACTTTATCAAGGCAAATATAAAGAATTTATTTTGCAACAAATATTTTGAAACACCATTCTTACTTCTATTTATATATATTTGTTGAAAAATAAAACCCTTACATTTGCATTGATAAAACCCATCAGAGGACGAAACGCTTCGGCAAAAGTAAGTTTTCCTTTTGTTTTTATTCATTCATTTATGTAAAATTTCAGATATAACTAAAAATATATCTGTAAAAGAATAATATAAATAGACAGAAGGCACTTATTTTAGCCAACAAGCTTCGTGATCTGATGGACTTTGTCAAGGCAAATGTAAGGATTTTATTTTGCAATCCGTATTTATATACAAACGGAAAAGACAACGGAAAATGGCCTCTTTGCTCGACCTTTTCTCCTCGCCAACTTTACTTTTTAATTTGGAAGCTGTCCACGATTATTTGCCTAAAAAAATAAACCGCCTTAATTTTTCAAGAATTATAGGATTGTGCTAAGAAAGGTGCGGAGACGAGAGTAAAAAAAAAAAAAATTCAGTTGCCTGTTGAGAGAAAATTGAAATCTTTCATTTTAAAATTTCATTGTGATTCGAAATGTATAACTATGTGATTTCCCCCCCCCCCCCCATCCAACAAGCGGATAACATGCTCATCTGCCTACATGTTCTTGTATATACGTGGGACACACACCAGCCAAGACCCTAAAGTCTTCACATTTGTCTGGTCAACAGTGAAAACTCGACAGCAAACTAGATGAATTGTAAATTCTTTTAGTCAAGATGAATTGAAATTCTCCAAATCGATGTTTCGTGTTTTAAAACCTTACCTTTTTCCTCCCATTTTTTAAAAATTTTACTTTGCCAATAACTTTCAAAAATTTAATCTGGTTTTATATATATTTTTTTAAGTTAACTTAAAATAGAAATTGAAATATATTTTTGTATTTTTGGTTGTTGATATTTGAGTTGAAGTTAACGTTTTCTTTGGATATTTTATTATTCATGAATGTTGTTGATTTGTACTTTGCTATGGACAAAATATTACAGTATTTATTTTCTGCTTTTTGTAATTGAATTGTCTGGAGATGAACAACATCTAATAATTGCCCTTAAAAAGGAGCACTGGATTTTTTTAAATTAGAAAGATTAAAATTGAAGACTGTCTTTTTTGTGTGGTTATTTCAATTGCTGTCTCTAGCTGCTGCAAATGGTGCTCAACAGTTTCAGAATTTCATAATCTTTACGCAAGTAATTGCTGGAGAAAATCGTACTTCGACGTTTCTTATACAAGTCGTCGTCGACTTACGACTATGTTAATGTTACGACTGACAGGTCGCAAGTCGGTCTGTAATTTTGCAATCTTTAGGAATTATTGATTTTTATTTTTTTTTATAATTTTTACAATTTCTTTACATTTTATACCATTTGGTTTCATCTTTACACATTGTTTTACATTAACACAAGTAAACGCTATTTACATTGTTCGGACTCTTGCCTCTATCTTTAATGCCATGTTTACGACGTTTCGGCCGTTGTACGCTCAAGCCTTCGTCAGGTGCTAGGAATTTCGAACCGAAGCCTTTATTTTGACCACTGAAGTATATCATTCTCATTCCATGTGCAATGCCATTTCTGGTAGTCATGTAGTTATCTCCCTTTAACTTTTTAAGTTGTTTGTTCACCACTGTTGTAGCCTGTTATTGTGTCCTCAAAGACACACGGCCAAGTGGATATAGACGTTGGTTAGTTTCACTGACTTGACCCAAAGAGCCGTGAGTTCAATACTAGGCTACTGTTATTAAAGAGAACAGTCAACGCTGCCTCGCTATTGTCTCTCCAATGAACTGAGCCGACGCTGCCTTGCTATTGTCACTCTCTCCATGAGTGTGACAGGAGGGAAATACGCACGCCATGTAGTCCTGTCAGAGTGTACTCGGCTTGTCAGATTCACATTTTCACTACTTAACATAGAAAAAAAAAATTGAAAGCGCATTAAGATACCGAAAAATGCCTTCCAAAAGTTAAGCAAAGTATTGAGAAAGCAAAAATGTTGTTAGAAACAAAGAGTGCTAAACTATTACCAAGGCAGTGAAAGCTGGACAATCTACTTACCGATAAAGAAGAGACTTGAAGCAACAAAATGGATAATACTGAGAATACTATAGACAGAACATGTGAGCAACGACGAAGTTTTAAAGGAAATAATAAGAAAAATACTTGTACGGGAAGAGATACTGGAAAAATAGCATGTAGCCTACCAAGCGATCCTGAGTAAATGAATGAGGGCTTAGGAAAGATAACAAAAAGACTGGTTGGTAAACTATGATCGCCATCTTCCTGAAAGGACACACAAGAAGATAGTCCGATAGTTATCTACATAACTCTTCCGATTTTAAACCTAGCGAACCACTTTCGAACTCTATCTATGGCACTAACTCCATAAACGGCACGCTTTTTTTTTTCTTAGTAAATGAAAGCAAATATATCTTAGTTTGTCTCCGTTATGACTTTTAACATTAAAAAGAAAATTGAAGTTCTCAATCCACTCACGAATCGTATAGAAAAACTGTGTTGAAATGTAATCGATCAAAATATGTATATATGTCGGACATTTCAGTCAGGTGTTAAACGAAATCAAAACGTCACGCTACGAACCTTTCTCCTTACCCTCTTTTTTCTTCTTCTTTTAATAGATTGATTGCTTGTAGTGGGAGCGTTATTCCAAGTTGAGTGTGGTTTTATTTTGAGAAGTGTCACAAACTCCGTCTGTGGGTAGAGGGCTCTTAATACTTCCATAGAACTCTGTTCGTAAATGCTTCTCAAATAGGAGGGCAATCGAAGGACTTCCACGCAAATGTTAAGAAAACCCCAGACACAGGAGAATATTGTTCCGTCGGAGTATAATGGAAATGCTGAATATTGTAAAATGAATAAATGTAAACAGGTCTGCTTTTTTCTTTTTTTTTTTTTTTTTATTGCTATGAAATATGAGAATAATGCTTGTTCGGGAAGCACTTAGCTGACTTGAGGTTTTTTTTTTTGTTTTGTTTTTTTTTTTTAAGCTTCATAGAGGCGGGTGTAGAAAAATAATCATTTCAATTTTATTTGAAACATGATGAAAAAGTCATTAGGAACAATTAGTTCTCGAAACAACAATCGAGTTTTTATTTTTTTATGATGAGTAGGGAATATTCTCTCGATTTTTTCCCTTCGCTGTTATCTTTCAGTGGCAAAATAGTGCATTGTTCTTTTTAGGAATTACAGCTCTGTTGTTGACGCGTATATCTTTCGATTGCGAGTTGGCATTTGACTCCCTTTTCACATCTGATGAGATAATCAAACCAATTTGATTAATTAATGGCTGACAGTTGTTGTTGCTATTCATTTGCTAAGAAAGGTGGGTGTCCATAATTTGTTTTCTTTCTCTTCCACCTAAACACCTCCTTCATCCATTTGAATTTCTCACTTTCTACCCACTTTTCTTCCTCTTTCCGACTCTTTCTTTCCAAATCTCTTTCTCTCTCTCTCTTTTCCGACATTTTGTTCTTAATATTAAGGAAATTCCTGCCATGAATTGTTTTCAAGTCATTTTCTTTCTTTCGATTCTCAAACATTTTTCTTACTGATCATTTTCTGCTTCCTCCTTATTTTTTTCTTCGTCCTTTTCTGCTTTCAACTTTTTTCAACATCTACCCACCGCCCGGTCATTCGAAATTATCCTTCTCCTCCGACTATTGAGAAAAAATAGTTTTACTTGTGAAACCCGTCACTCTTTCCTTCAAACTTACCATATTTCATTCCCGAATCGATTCCTTTTCTGGTTTTCCTGTCTCTCCTCCTTCAACGAACACTGCCTCCTCTCACTGCTACTGTTGCTTTCCCTTCACTCTAGTGTTCTTTTTCACTATGCCATCTTCCTCCTCCTACCGCTCCCAGTTGTCATTAGGAGAAGGAGGAGGAGGTGTGTTGCTCTTACCTTCCTTTTATAGGTTGTCTTCCTCCATTCAACCACTCCCTTTTTAATCCACTAAAAGAGACAACGAAAATATCCCATTATAAATTTAATGCTCCAAATATACTTTCCCATCTCTATGACCATATCTAAACCTAATTAATTGGCAGTGTTTCCTAATAGAACGAGACCAATTCTTTGTCACCTTTCTTTCTCTTTGACGATTTTTTTTTTTTTTTTTTTTTTTTTGCGGGGTGGGAGGTTTTCTTTCTTTCGTTAGTTTTGTTCCATCTACTCTGACCATCTTTCCGCCTGCGATCGATTTCCATATTGATTCAGCAATAAAAGCATCGCTTTTCCACTTGTCTGACATTTTTTTTTCGGTTTCGCGTTTCTTTTTATTATTATTATTATTATTATCATTATTATTATCATCAAGATTTCTTCATTTCAAACTGCTCGTCTGCCGAGATTTACGACTTATATTTTAAATTCTTTTGTATTATTTGACCTGAAACAGTTCCGGATTAACTGTCGCCTCTTTCATATGTCTGCGTTTGGGTGGGTACGCTGTCATATACATCGTCTCCATCTTGTATGGAAAAAGGAAACAATCCCTATATTATAAAAAAAAGTTGGTCGATTTTCTGTCCGTTACACATTATCTGCGTGAAACTTTGCACGCGTGTATGTAATGTATGTGCGTATGTCTGTTGTACGTGAATGATTGTGGTATTTCATTTATGCACGGGCACACAGACATTTCGACGGAGTTTGACATTCAAATAATACATACCCTCGCACTCAGTCTGGACAACCCCTAATCTGAGCGAAGCAATAAAGTCGGAGACAAGAAAAGTTAAGTTTTTAAAACCGTAAACAGATAATTATATTTGTTTGTTTTTTTTGTTTGTTTTTTTTTTTTGGGGGGGGGGGGTTCCGTAATGAATAATATTAAATTTTTTTATGTTTTTTTTTTTTAAAAAGATTGTAGAAATGTTTTCACTGAATTACGTACGTTGGGCTTAATGGATATTATTAGCTCGGGATGAGAAAAGCTGAGTTCGAATTCCAGTCAATTTCGTTACATTCACTTAGACGCAAATGACCTTGGGAAAGAATCCACCTCCTATCTACCTCACCTTGCTATGAGTTGAATAGCAGGACAGGTTAGATCCTATAGCCTTGGTTGGCAACTAGTCTACAAAAAAAAAACAGCAACTTTCTGCATCGATATCTTCTGCCTTGTCGGTCATGAATCAAAAGACATGATCACTCAAGTATGTGTCACTTCTATTGCAATGTCGGATATTTAAAAACAGAAATCGAGATAACTGGATGAGATTATCAAAGCATTTCGATACATAGGACGTCAAAACAGTAAAGTTGGACATCCTTGTATTTTTAACATTTTTTTCTATGTACAATTATTGTTGGCGATTGTTTTTTCATTCCTTCCCCCTATTTTTATATGATTCCATCGATAAAAAAGAATCCTCTCAAAGGATGAATCTAGAAACATTCGAGTAAACTGATAAAAAAAAAAGTCACAGACGAGAATTGTTAATGTCCGAATCTTAACACAACGATATGAGTTCTGCTATTATGCATGATTTTTTTTTTTCGTACAGTGATTTTTTTTTTAATTTAACTTTACTTTATTAAATTTTATTTATTTTAAAATTCTCGTTGTAATTTCCCCCGAGGTAACAATAACTGCTTGAAAGGTGTATGCAATTTTGCAAGGAAGGAGGCGAGGGTAGAAACCTTATAAGATTGTGCAAAGCATTAAAATTGGTGGTAGTGGTTAGACTGGTGCATTTGAATGTACTCTTTGTGGTGCCATGAGAAAGGGGAGGGGAAACTATATGATTCCTGCACAGATGACCTCAAACCATTCGCCATCTGGCTTTGTGTGAAGAATTAGCGACGTTATGACACACTGAGATTTATTTGATAATTTTTGCATTTCTTTTTTCTTCTCTTATTCCTTCTACCCGCCATCTTTTACGTGAATTAACTTTCCTGTAAAAAGAATCTACGTATGAATATTACGCCCCCATCTCCGGAAAATATAGAACGAGAATTCTAATCCAAATGATAGCAATCATGGTTTCTTTTCTATATGGAAGTAATGATGCTTGCATCAATTCCTAACTGCTGACAATCCGACTTTGTGGTTTGTTTTGCTTTTTGGTTTCGTTTTTTCAGTGCATTTTATAGTGAAATTCTTACTTAACATATAATAGCCTGTCCTATCATTAACGCAAGCATTGCACGATTTTCCTAATAAAAATCAACTTGGAATTTTTTAGCCAGTACTTCAGTTCGTCAGTTAAGGGCAATACGTGATATATGCTTGGGCAATCATGTCTCGAAAGAAAGATTTTCCCGAACTAGGTTGCCATTACTTTCTGTAGTAGACTGGTTGCCAACCAAGGCTTATAGAACCCAATCCGTCCTGTTATTTAACTAATAGCTGGGAGGGACCTATAGCCAGCGGAAGAAGATACGGATTAATACCTTTCCCAAAAGCATTTGCGCGTAAGTGAATGCAACGAATTCAACTAGAATTCAAACTCGGCTCTCTGTTTTCTTGTTTCGAGCTGATACCCACTGCATCACAAACAAATAAGTGCTTATTTTGTTGTGTGTAGATTTTAAAAAGAGAGAAAAAAGAAATTTCACTGAACGAGTAGAATTCTTAAATTTTCATAAAATAAATAATTTGAATTCATGTTCACCCAATATAAGGCTGAAGAGCCACTCAAGATAGACGGTGTTGTATGCGCGTAAGAAAAGGCAAAAAGTGCGGTTCATGAGGTTATGTATAAAAGATAAATTTAGAGAACACCTTTTTTTTCGTTTTACTTTTGGAACTTCCCTTCCGGCTCCATGCTTTCCAGCGAACTTTAAAGTGCAATGTCATTCGCTATTTACTGTCTTCCTGATTACTCTTTCCTCTTCTCGCTCATTATTATTGTTTCTATGTCTAATTCTTCCACAACCTGTAACCCTTGCGTCTTAGTGGCTTTGCTGTCTTGCATGGGGTGATACCGATTGTTAAAAAAATCTGATTTTCAATTCACTACAAAACAAATTTAGCACAAATTTTTGGTCAAAAATTGTGAAAATTGAGTTCAATTTCAAATTTATTAATATCCACAAGAAAAAACTGAAACTTTGTCTTCGTCTGTCTAGCTTAAAAGCAACTGGTACAAAAATAGAAATATGATTGTTCTCCCCACCTATCACTGGCGATCATAACTCTTTGTTCCTGTCAATGATTATAAAACTCTGTGCTCTTTAAATTCAAGGGGAGTAATTGTCACTAGCGGAGGACTTTCACTTAAGTCCGAAGTATAATGGCGAAACAATTACTCAATGACAATTCAAAGTAGGGCGTGGAATTAAGCGAGATGACCAGTGTGACATTGAGACCGTGTGAAAAGTTATGTAATTAATAAAATGAAAGTCCTCATGTACTTACAGGCTTTATAAGTTGAGAGTTCTGCGTTATTATGATTGTATATTGCGCTGATTCGAAAAGTCTTTAAACAAATTGATGATAACGAATAGATGTTTAGAAAGAATGGCTATGGTCTGTCTTTACGTTTTGGTGAAAGGAATACACACACACACACACACGGGGTGTAATGGTTAGCAAGTTGGTCTCGCTAGAACCTGTTACAGCTAAGTAGTGAGTTCGGTCCTCACTGAGCACGCCATATTTCGGCCTTGTGCCAGATCGAAGTGGCACTTAGAAAATCAATATACACACACTAGTTCCTCTTTCCCTCTGCTCATTGTCCTCCCCCTCTTCTTTCCCTCTGCTCATTGTCCTCCTCTTCTTTCCCTTTGCTCATTGTCCTCCTCTTCCCCTTTGCTCATTGTCCTCCTCTTCTTTCCCTTTGCTCATTGTCCTCCTTCTTTCTTTCCCTTTGCTCATTGTCCTCCTCCTTCTTCCCCTTTCCCTTTGCTCATTGTCCTCCTCTTCTTCCCCTCTTTGCTCATTGTCCTCCCCCTCTTCTTCCCCTCTGCTCATTGTCCTCCCCCTCTTCTTCCCCTCTGCTCATTGTCCTCCCCCTCTTCTTTCCCCTCTGCTCATTGTCCTCCCCCTCTTCTTTCCCCTCTGCTCATTGTCCTCCCCCTCTTCTTTCCCCTCTGCTCATTGTCCTCCCCCTCTTCTTTCCCCTCGCTCATTGTCCCCCTCTTCTTTCCCCTCTGCTCATTGTCCTCCTCTTCTTTCCCCTCTGCTCATTGTCCTCCTCTTCTTTCCCCTCTGCTCATTGTCCTCCTCTTCTTTCCCCTCTGCTCATTGTCCTCCTCTTCTTTCCCCTCTGCTCATTGTCCTCCTCTTCTTTCCCCTCTGCTCATTGTCCTCCCCCTCTTCTTTCCCCTCTGCTCATTGTCCTCCTCCTCCTCCATCCTCTGACTCATGAAACGATACAATCTAATTGATTGCCCTGCATGTTTATTTCCATTTTTAATTCCTGTCATTTTGACACTTTATCACCCACCCCCTCAGTAGACCCCACCCCACCTCTGTATCAGCTGTCACATTTTGTCGCCAATGGCCCTCAACTGAATCTCTACTCTCCACAACAATTCCCTTCTTGCCTGCTTTCCGATTTCTCCCCATTTTCAAACTCTACCCATCGCCAAGAACACACTTAAAAAAATAGTGTAAATTTCAAAAAAAGATTATTAGATTTTTACAGAGAAGAAATTGTGGTAAAATAATAATAAAAAAAAGGAAAGAAAGAAATGATGGACCCCACAAGTCTTGGTTAATTTTTGCTTTTAAGACTCCAAGCTTCTTAGCTGTATGATTTGATCCATCACCCTCCGAAGAGAGACTGAGAGAGTGGAGCATGAGTTGGTTTGAACTGTCAAAAATGACCCAGGCATAGCAGGCTGTGATTGAAGCAAGTGAGGCAGGTGGATATAAAGAGACAATGGGCGGTGGCTTGGGGAATGCGGATCCTGACCAGTTTGAAAAGATGTCAGAAATTTTGGTTTGCAATCATTTTAGGTGGCATAACCATCAAAAGTTGG
The DNA here is from genome assembly GCA_037127315.1 of Ascarosepion bandense. NCBI lineage: Eukaryota > Metazoa > Mollusca > Cephalopoda > Sepiida > Sepiidae > Ascarosepion > Ascarosepion bandense. The sequence continues at coordinate 6,845,934 of JBBBDQ010000514.1, forward strand.
AATGGTAAATGGTGATGTTTGTCTGAAACTCTGGCAGTCTTTTGTCATATATATATATATATATATATATATATATATATATCTGTTTGTCTTTTAAAGACATCACCTACACGGAATTACTAGTATTTCCACTCTACTTAGTATATATTCTTGTGATTATGATAATTTTGTAAGCGTTTCTTAGATGTGGCACAAGGCCGAAAGTATGAGGCACCCGGAGAAGATCACACCCGCTATTCTGTTGTAATTTATCTCGTGAGACAAGCTTGATAACCACGTCGAAGTGCCTAATTTTCCTTTATCTGTCTGACTGTTTATATAAGAGCCGACTGGTGTCTGTTGGATTTTAAATCAGTCCATCGAAACAAATGTTTTTATGTATATATTATATATACATAAAACACTTTCCAGTTTCGGTGGACTGATTTTTAAACCAACAGACACCAAATAGCTCTAATATAACTATCACCAGTCTTTCCTTCGCCCCTATCCTGCCACCATTACTTTTTTATCTACTTCTGTACTCCACTACCACACCACCTCTTCTTACGACCCAATATATAGTCTCTAAGCCCTCTTTTACACACCACACCCATCAAGTTGTGCTCCGCCCAATGTCACACACACACACACACACACACACACACGTCGTTGCTCCCCCTTGCATTCTTGCCATTATTAATTTTTTGCTCCACCTATAGACTTAGCTACCACATTATTCGTCGCTCCGCCCAGGTCCCTCCACAAGCAGTCGTCGCTCCGCCTCCAGTATAAGAAATCGGTCTATACTGTGTAACCCGCCAGTCGGATCTCCGTCCATGATCTGCCACCAGACCTTTTTAATCCATATCTGTACCACACTATTATACCAGCCGTCGCTCCGCCCCGATTCTCTTGGTTACCACTTCCAGCTCTCCCTAACTACCCTTATAAGAGGATCCACTTCATACGTTTCTTTTCTTGAGCCTCTCAGCTTAATCAATGTTAGAATACAAATAAGGTTATTCATATTTTATACAGGAGTTCACTAAATTCTCCAATTTATTTCCCCAAAAATACGTCTCTTTTTATTTTTATTTTATTTCATTTTTTTCTCCTTCGTACTCGTTCTCCACCCGTTTCTATTTCCATCTTCTTCAGGGATCAGCTGAAATATGATCCTTTTCCTAAATAAAAAAAATGTCCAGATGTGCAGTTGAAATAAATGCCATCACCAGTCGAGAACAAATTTTGTTCAAGAAATTCACGCGGGCCACTTAAGATCTCAAATAATCTATTACTTCCGACTGCAAACATATTTCTGTTCTGCCGTCCATTTTTTTTTTTTTTCTTTTTCTCTTATCTTTTTAAGACTTGGTAACTTATTTGGAAAGACTGTGCTTTCATTTTTATAAAAAAAAAAAATAAATTCCTTCTCTGTGCGTCGCACTCTGCGTGTATGCAATGTTTAAGCGTAAGTCTGTTTTTGCGCCCGTGTGTATTTAACGTTCTTGTGCCATTTAATAAATGCCCCATATATTCACATTCAACCTGTACAAGACCTGGGAATCATTCAAGGTATAAAGTTACATTAACAGGCAGTTTATGCGGAGAAAAGAGAAAGATAACAGTTAACCCCTACACTTGAACAGGTTAAGATTATAGTGATCGGGGAAACGTCCTACTGGGTGTTGGTTCCACAGAGTAAGTGGTTCGTGGGAGAAAGCTGTTCGAATGTAAGTTCTCACCAATCGAACACGGAAGGAATGTGAGTGGCATGGCGGATCCTAGCTGTGAAGGTAGAGGATAGCATGAGGGATCAGGTACTTACTGAAGCGGTACAGGGAATCGAAGATTTTACCTGCATCTTTAACGATGGATCGTGTATAGGACTTACATTGAAGTCGAGCGTAAGTTTGAGGCCCAATATCTTCTCAAGGGATGGAGACTCATCGAAGAGACATCCGTTCATTGTGACTGGTGGTACTTCAGGTTTTGATCGGCAGTGATGAAATGTTTGGGAAACATGGACAGATATACACGAAAATGAGGCTTTAAAACGATGTGATCTTTATAATGATATAAGCATTATAACGATATGGTCATTACAAAGGATGTAGGTCTTATAACGACGTGGTCTTTATAATGATATAGGCATTATAACGATGTAGTGTTTATGCAATTCAAACGGTACAGGGAGTCGATCAAATTAACCTGCATCTTTCACGATGGATCTGATATAGGACTTCCACATGAGGCTGACTGTGAATTTGAGGTTCAGTATCCTCTCAAGTTACGGAGACTCATCAAGGAGACATCCATTCACCGTGACTGGTGGTACCTCGGGTTTTGATAGTTAAAATACACTAGAAAAATCCTTGGAAAGTGTGAAGCTGTTCGAATGGAAAATCTCAAAAATGGAACACGGAAAGAATGAGTGGCACAGCGGGTCCTAGACGTGAAGGCTAGACCGAACCAAGAAACGCAGTTCTTCCGAGCTCTATCCGTGGGAGTAGCGATAGTGCATCAAGAGGTTTACCACGTCGTGGCTGTGAGGGTGGAAATAATTTGTCATTCACAAAAACTCGGAGATGCTTTTGGGCTCTGTCGAGAATGGAGAGTGAGGACCAGTGGCAAGTCTAGGGAGGGCGGAAAGAGGGTCAAGCCCCCTTATTTTGGTTCCCTCTCCACACTTTTATAAGCTTCAAAAATTTATGAAACTGATCAGATTTGATCTTCAGCACTTTTCCTTCTTCAGAACGTATTAACCTTTGATTTTGTTTTGAAATTAACCTCGCTTGTGTTCCAACGGCTTGAGAGTGGAAAAGAAGGCAAGAATAGATTAGAACTCCACTACCATGAAAGAAAAGTTATTCCCTTTAATTTAGTGAAGTAATATGCTTATACTCCAACTCATTCCTAAGTTGTGTATACGATAGTGGTGTAGTATGAAAATAAAGACGCTGCTTGAGTTTGCACACCCCTCCTCCTCAGAAAAATCTCGGCCTCTAAGAGGCCCCCACCACTTTCAGAGTTCCACAATCGCCACTGGTGAGGATTGGGAAGCGCCCACCCAAATCATGACAACAGTACTCTATTTTGAGTATAATCTGGCTCAAGGTAAAGGATAGCACGAGGAGTCGGGTACTTAGTGGAGCGGTACCGGTTGCCGATAATTTTTCTTCCATCTTTTGCGACGGATTGTATGTACGAGTTTACACCAATGTCGGGTGTGCGGTTAAGTCCAATAATCTCTCAAGGTACGAGGGGACATCCATTCATCGAAACTTAACGGTAGATTGGGGTCCGATTGACGATGATGGAACGTATTCTTGAATGTTTCCGAAATTATTCGGCAATAAATCGAATGCAATATTTGTCTATACGTCTTATTTACATTATTCTGACTGTTGTTTTTATCTTTATTGCCATATTCCCGACGTTTCGGTCGTTATACACTCCGGAAGCGTACAACGGCCGAAACGTCCTGAATATGGCAAGATAAGGACAACAGTCCGAAGAATGTAAATAGTGTAAATAATTACAATACCTCACCTCAGAACTGCAGACAGATCCTGAAGAAGACTGAAACATAGAAAGGCTGAAACGTTTTGAATGTTGCAGTCAAGATGAAATTGGCAATGTAAATACTGTTGCGGATGTGCGTTGTGGTACAGTGGATATCGGCTCGGAACGAGAAATCGAAGATCCGAGTTCGAATTCCAATTGAATTCATTGCATTCACTTATGCGCAAATACCCTTGGGAAAGGTATTAATCCGTTTCTTCCTTCCAGTTATGGGTTAAATAACAGGACAGATTTGGTTCTATAGCTTTGGCTGGCAACCAGTCTACCGCAGAAAGTAATGGCAACCTACTGCGGGATAATCTTCTGCCCAGTCAGTCATGTCTCTTTCGAGACATGATCGCCCAAGCGTGTTTCACGTATGGCATTTAACTGACTGAAATACTGTAAATAGTTACAATACTTCATCTCAAAAATATGGACAGATCATGAAGAAGGCCGGAGCGTATCCTCTTCTCAGATGCTTAGTTATTGCTCGCCTAGTTCAAGTACGTACTGTCCGACGGTAGGGATTGAACTTACGATTATGTTAACAAATCAATAATAATATTGTTATCAAATTTGGGGCGTTTGCGCGCGGAAGTGCTAAAGAAATTCACTTCCTAAAAGCATTTTTTATTGCTTCTTTGTCTGTTTAAGAACCTTTCTTCTTAGCAGTAGTAATCTCGATATAAAAGAAAGTATTTGTGCGTAAAGAATAGAAATTGAATAGTGTTGGTACAGATTTTCAAGAGATTTTAATTATATTTAAAACGAATAACAAAACAATAGTGTGTAGATTGTATCGATACGACTTTAAAAGAATAAAAAAATCTGGCAAGGAGGAATGAAAGTTTAGATTTTGTTTCCGACATGGAGAGATCTTACCTGGATAACTTCAGTTTTTTTTTTTGTTTTTTTTCTACCCCCTCTGCTTTTAGTCCAAAAGTGTATCTAGGAAATATTGGTTACTTGATTTAAAAAGAAAAAAAAAATGTTAGCTTCTCCAGTGCAGTTGAACAAATAAAATAATAAAAAAAAATTTAAAAAAAAAAAAAAAGCTCTTTTTTTTTTTTTTTTAAAGTGTCGATCGCTATTTTGCTTGCAAATGCTTTTTATTTCTCCGAATCGGTGGAGTGAACTACCAACATTGGTTTTCAGGTAGCCATTTTCGAATAAACACTCCCATTTTCGCAAGCTGATTTTTTAAAAACTGTTTATCAATTAAATGATTAATTTTCACCAGTATTTTGATTGATTCGTTTTCCACAGTTTATCAACCTTTATGATTATTTAAAGCTATGAAAATATTTTTAGATGATTTCGAGATTATACTACTTTCGTGATTTAGTGATACAATTCTTATTAATTAACCCATAGCTGGAAGAAGGGGTAGATTCATACCTTAGCTTCGGGCATTTGCACGTAAGCGCCCCGATTAACAATTTCGAGCCATTATTGGTTACATACCCGCATATGGATGTGCGTTGTGGCGCGGATATCGGCTCGGAATGAGAAATCGGGGAACCGAGTTCGAATTCCAGTTGAATTCCTCGCATTCACTTACGCGCAAATACCCTTGGGAAAGGTATTAATCCGTCTCTTCCTTCCAGTTATGGGTTAAATAACAGGACAGATTGGGTTCTATAGCCTTGGTCGGCAACCAGTCTACCGCAGAAAGCAATGGCAACCTACTGCGGGATAATCTTCTGCCCAGTCAGTCATGTCTCTTTGGAGACATGATCGCCCAAAGCGTGTATCGCGCATGGTATTTAACTGACTGACCCGCACATACAAGTTGACAGTACTCGGTATTCCCAACATGTCATCCATCTAGGTACTAACCAGTTACTTAATTTCACTGATTGTAAGGGAAACGGTGTTTGAACGTGATATGACCGTGACCCTCATAAGTATTTTATTTATTTATTGATATATATAGTTGCTTTTACTTTTAAGATTTTTTTTCTGGAGTAAAATTATGAATCTCGTTGAGATGACAAACCATACTTTTTACTTACCTGGTGGTGCAGCTCAGTTCTGTCTCTGTCCGCGCATCTGGAGGAAAATACTGTGAGGTGCCTGATCCCGCAGAACAGCTTCCTGTGCCTGTACCCACCTCATTGCACGAGAGAAGGGGAATCGGTAATCATACCGATGCCATCGCAACCGACGGTTGCGTGCGCTTGGCACTTTTTGGTCCTGGACCGGGTGTACGTGCCTTGTGTAACAGGCTGTCTCAATAGGGAGACGGAGTATATGGACGGAGAGTTATGGGTTAAAATCGTAAAACAAAGAGAATATAGTCTTTGTTTTACCACCTCCAAGTTAGTGGTTAACCATAACTTGGAGGTGGTTTATACTTCACTCCTGAATTTGGGTTCGATGTAATTTTACTAACTGATTTCTTAGGGAGCTTTTAAAAACATTATCTTTCTTAAAACATTTCTTTTGCATCTAGTGGTTCTAGTGTAGTATCGGTTCTCCCTTGTCTCGATACCTCAGCATTAAGCATGCGAAGTTATTTTTCGGTGCCGTTTTATTTTATTTTTATTTACATTTTTTATTTTAGACAAGTGCAAATAAATAAATAAAACAAACAAACAAAAAAGCATTATACAATGGTTTTATTCGTATGCCTCTTTAGTCAATGACTTGTTTTGTACTATTATGGCCATTTTTTTTTCTATCTTTATGGGAAGGACCTCGTTTGGTTAGATTTGCGTCTCAAGCCATTTGGACGTTGATTTTGTAGGCAGCTGTGTCCTAAACTGATTACTGCAAACATAAATCCACATTTTGATTAAGGCTGACTGGAAATCGATGTCAACTCACAAAAGAAAGTTTTTTTTGTTTTGTTTTAAAGGAATTTTTGTTTGCTGTTTCGTTTTATAGCAGGCCTGCCTCGATGAAGCGGGTCGATTGAAGATAACAGAATCAAACTTGCTGAAATCATTGTCTGTCGTGTGACTGCACTTTTTACAGTTTAGGTCATGATGTCAGATATGCTCGTAATATTTTTCTGAACTAAAGGTTTTGTGTTTATGAAGAGGAATGAGAAAGAGGAAAATGTTGCCCAAACTGAGTGATTAAGTAGAATTTGTGTAAATAGCATTGATAAACATTATTTTTCTTTCTTTCTTGTTGTATGGTTTCTTCTTGTACTCCCACTCTTGCTTGCTCTCCCTCTCGTTCCAATTTCTCCTTTTGCTCTCAGCACTATTTACCTCTTACCTCTTTCTCTTTCTCTTTCCCTTTCCTTTTTCTCTTTCCCTTTCCTTTTTCTCTTTCCCTTTCCTTTTTCTCTTTCCCTTTCCTTTTTCTCTTTCTCTTTCCTCTTTCTCTTTCCTTTTTCTCTTTCTCTTTCCTCTGTTCCCTCTCTTTCTCCTCTGTTCACTCTCTCCCTTTGTGCGTCCTCTCTCTCTCCCTTTGTGTTCTCTCTCCTTTTTCTCTGTTACCCCCTCTTTTTCTCTCTCCTTTTTCTCTGTTACCCCCTCTTTTTCTCTCTCCTTTTTCTCTGTTACCCCCTTTTCTCTCTCCTTTTTCTCTGTTACCCCCTCTTTTTCTCTCTCTCCTTTTTCTTTGTCCTGTTTTTTCACTTGTCTTTTTCAGCCTTTAGCTTATTATATCTTTAGCTTTCTACAGTTTTTAATTGGAAATTCCTTTCAGAAATGTGAAACCTTTTGCTATCAGACTTATTACTGTTAAAGATGTCACGATAGGAGCCAGATAATGCAAATTGTGAATGAGGGTTTTTTTTTGGGGGGGGGGGTTATACAGATAGGGGTTAGAAGTGTGAGTATGCTTGTAGGACAAGGGTGGCTTCATTCTTTTAAATGTTTGTGTGGGTGAAAATTTATTCAATTTCTCTACCCACCAATGCACATATCCTTCCTCTCTTCTTTTCAAAAACCTTCGTTTGTTTGTTTGTTTGTTTGTTGTTTTTTTGTTTTTTGTTTTTTTTTTTTTACTCTTTCGAAGGACCATATTTGTGATAAAAATCTTCTCTTCAAATCTTAATCTTAGGTTTTGTAACTTTTTTCTCCTTCCCATCTCTACTCTTCTCCGTTTACATCGAGATAATGGGGATTTTATTTTTTCTTTTCTATTTGAAAATATTTACTTTCAAAAGTGTGCAATTTTTACTTTTTACAAACAAAAAAAATAATAATTGAATCCTAAGAGAAAATGGTTACCTCGAAAACACCAGCCGATTTACAATATTCAAACTTCGATTCATTCACACGAATGAATTAAATTCGCCTCTGCTGGCCTTAGAGTTTAATGTCAGTCATAAAAAGAAATTACCATAATGGTGTGGAACGAGCGGTAACACGTGTATATTACAGAATTTAATGGTGCGTAACTTCTGCTACACGCACACACACACACGATGTACTGTTCTTCAATTTATATTGCAAAAGAAAAGGTGATTCTCTGTCCGTCACGCTTTGTTTGCGCTTATAATATATGTGCGTAGTTCTGTTGTGTGTGAGTGATTTGTTAGTGCATTTTTAAGATAACCCAATTAGGCTTGTATTAAATCAGGCATCAACCCTTTCCGACTAGTAGGCCACACGAGAAATGGCTTATCATGAGGTGAACAACTCTACTAAAAAGAGATTCGAGCTACTTTTTTGGGGTGAATGTGCCTCAGCTATTTTCACTAGAGAAAAACTTAAGTTTTTCTTTAAAATCTGGGAAAAGTTGTAATTTGGTTTATTATTAAAATATTGAATTCTTGATAAAATATTAAAATAGATAACTGTGTTTAATTTTTAATTTATTCATTTGAAAATACGAAAGAAGAAAACAATTTAAATAAAAAATATATTTTTTCTCGAGAGAAAAAATTATGGATGTTTCCTTTTTCTAAAGGAAAAGATATTTACATGTCTGATCTTCCTTATTGAAAATTGCTAATGATTTAAAATGATGAAAACGATTCCTTCGATGACAGTTTAAAGAATCCAGTATGCATGGCACTTAATGTTTTGTTGATGTACGTGGTCATGTATGATAAAAATAACTTCAGTCAGTTGTTGCCGAAACCTGCTTCAATGCAGTCCTAGCAATCGCTGACCTGACATGTAAATTATACCATAAAATTCCAGCAACTCCAGACTTAAGTTATTTTGGAGTGTTTCTAACTTCTTACCGGTAAGCCTTTTTATGATATTTTTTTTTCCTTTTTAGCCACTGACTAAATCACAAAAATTAAAATAAAAACTTTTTGTTTACTATTTGTTTTTGTTTTTTTTTTTTTGTTTTTGTTTTTTTCTGTTTAATTTGCTTTTCTTTATTTTACTTCTTTTGTTGCACACGTGACATTGTTAAAAATAAATATTTTTTCATAAAATGTTTATTCTTATTGGCTCCTTGTTTGAGCCAACAAGTAATGTTGGCATCGTGGACTGGCTCAGAGATTGCATTGTATAATCGAAAATTTTGATTTCTTTGTGCGTATGCTTTCTTGAAACGATTTCTGACGCACAATGACATCTTGACTTTTTTTTTTTTGCTTTTTGGTTCTTGTTTTGACTATACTTCCGCAGCTGAGCCAATGTTTCATTTTAACGAAGTTTCTGACAAATCTATCAATTGTGAATAACAACGTTCGAATGCTACGTACTCTCCTGTATTTGATAACATAGAAAACGCCCACTCCTGCACTTTTGATATATATATATATATATATATATATATATATATATATACACACACACACACGAGTGTATTGTGTATTTACGACAAAGCATTTAATATTATTGAAATATGTTGTTGGATTATAAGCTAAAAAATAGAACGTAAATGGATCAGCACAACCAATGTTTTAAAAATGACAATAATTCCAATATCAATAATAATAATAGTTCCAATATTACTACTACTAATAGTTTTAATAATAATCATTCTAATAGCTATAATAATAATGATTCTATTATAATGTGCTTGTTCTCATCCTCTTCGTTAGTTTGCACGACCTGTACGCTTTGCCAATGCTTCATAAATGATGGTCTATCTCGTTTTGATCGCGCGGAAAGACGAAAAAACGTATTTGGGTTTCAGTGAGAGAACGAATGAAGGTAAGATAGAAGTTTTTAATGGCTATTTCAGTGAAATAGAAAAGCTTGTCGATTTCAGATCTTTTTATCTGTTCTTCCTTCTTAAAATAATGGCCATCATCCCTGTTTATGATTGTTATTGCAAGATTTCGTTAAAGTGGTCAACTTCAAGTATTTAACGAAGTGATATAGGAATTTCTACGGATATTTTATTGTCGTGGAACTCGCCATGAGCGCATTCAATCATCATAATATTAAAATGGTAAATCGTGAAACTTTCATGGGTTAAAATAACTAGTATCTATAATAATGATAGTTCCAATAATCAGGTGATTGAAGGAAAGGATCTTATGTATAGTTGAATTTCACATCCACGACACGGGGGGGGGGTAACCTTTTGAGCTTTTTTTTCCGTTTGAGAGTGGTGTTGCAGGGAGAGGAACGGAGATCTTGTACTTTGTCAACAAAAACGGTAGCTTGTATTGAAAAGAATTTTCAGATTCTCTCAAGGCTTCAAGAAGAAACAAACCATCATTTGCCAAAACGGATGATGTCTTGCAGCTGAGTGGCCTTTCTCGTGTTAACAAATTTATTTTTAGTTCTTTTTCCTCATCCGTACACGGAAGGGATTTTTTACCCCGCTATTGAAGTTATATTTAAACTTGTATAGAATCAGTCGATACTGTTTGTGAAAACGAAAATTCTTTCACTGCTAATCAACAAGAATAAATGTCAAATTATATTTTTTTTATATTTCTTCTAAAATGAAAAAGAATCGTCGAAAATGGTGTTTTCTTTTAATACTACTGTTCTTGTTTCATTTTTCACGAGGCGCGTTGTGGTTGACCATACTGTTTTCGTTTTCTATAAAAGGAACAAAAGAATGCAATTTGATAAGACTAACAAAAGACAGTCTTGTTTATTATCAATGTTAGAAAAATGTCAGTAATGTTTGATGAAGGATTCCTGATATTATTTCGTGTGCAGCATTTATTAAAAAATTACTGCACCCCCCAACGTTGCCACATCTGTGCAAGATTATGTACGACCCTAGAAGAATGAAAAAAAGGGGGGCCGCATCCGTACTGCCCATATTTAAGTATGGATAAAACTAGTTATGCCTCAGCTACTGCTGACGGTGCAGCATTAGCTATGGCTGTACAGGCCTACGCGGGAGTGACAGTCTCAATTATAATAAATGCATGTGAAGATGCTCTTTCCCGATATCGCCTTGTTTGATTTCGGTCGAACACGCTTCTCCACGGAGGCAATCCTCCGTTTCTCCTTTCTTCGCTTCAGTTCTCTGTGAAAATCGCGTCTCCAGCGTGAGAGATTGTTGGCGGCGTCTTCTCATTTTTCAGTGTCCATGTCCATCATCCTCATGTCCCTTTTGCAGACGACATTGAAGCGAAGATTAAGTCCACCTCGTGCTCTCTTGCCGGTGACCAGTTTCCTATACAGAACCACCTTTGGAATTTCTCCCAGCCAGCATACGATGTATATGTCCAAGCCAGCAGAGCCGGCGCTGTTGGTGAAGGGCGTATAGCCTGGGTAACTCGGTACAGGTGAGAATTACGGCAATGTTGACCCAGACGGATCAGTTGGTGCCCAGAATGCGTAATATATATATATATATATATATATATATATATATATATATAATTATTATTATTATTAATCCGAAGATTTGGATCACATAAACGTTATTTGTAGTGGATACTCGTATTTGAATAGACGCTCCGTTTACTTATTAGTATATTTATTTTCGTCTACTGGTGTTGAATATTCGAGAGCCCATGAGAAAAAAAAAATATGCACTCTCCGGCGGTATTCCGGGGGTTATTCAGGTTCGAATCCCGCCAAAGAACGCATATTTTTCTAGAATATTCAGACCAGTAGACAAAAAATAAAAAAACAAAAATACGTTTAATAAATGGAGCGTCTATTCAAATACGAGTATAAATAACGGTAAAGTAATATCTATCTACCTATCTATCTACACATAAATAATATATATATATATATATATATATATATATATATATATATATATATGCAATATGAGAACTTTTCTTCAGTATTTGTCTGTATTTCTGAGATGAGGTAGTATTTACATTATTCAGACTATTGTCCTCATCTTCGTTGCGCTTTGTACGACGTTTCAGCCGTTGTACGCTCCGACCTTCTTCAGGTGCTAGGAATTTCAAACCGAATCCTTTTTTACGATCACTGGGGTATATCATTCTCATTTTTTGTGCGAGGTTTCTTTTGGTAGTCATGAGTTATCTCCCTCGAACCCGATTTTCTAAGTCCCAGAAAACTAGTTGTTGTTGCCGTCCTTAAGGACACCTGGCCCAGTGGATATAGACCCAAAGAATTGTGAGTTCAATACCAGGCTACAGCAGTGGTGAACAAGTAACTTAGAGAGTCGGGTTAGAGAGAGATAACTCAAGGCTATCAAAAGAGTATTCTCACAAGGAATGAGAATGATACACCCCCATTGATCGTAATAAAGGGTTCGGTTCGAAATTCCTAGCACCTGAAGAAGGCCGGAACATACAACGGACAAAACGTCGTACAACCAAGATAAGGACAATAGTCAGAATAATGTAAATAGAACTTTTAGCCGACACGATTCCTCCTCTGATCGACTCTATCAAGGCGAATGTAAGGATTTTATTCTGCAGCAAGGATTTATAAATAGAATTAAAAACGTTGTTACTTTTTCAGATTTTAAAAATAGTTAAGTGACGTAATTTCATGTCTAATTAACGAAACTGAGTAAATTTTGAATTTTTTTATGATGCAAGTATTATTTTTGTTTCAGAAATAAATTTATGTAATTAGATATTTTAAACAGAACAAATAGGAAACGTTTATCAATCTAACATATTTCACTTTTATTTTAATAAAAGCGAAACGTTGAATTGAAACGTCTCTCTCTTTTTTTTTTTTATCCTATATAACTTCCTTTTTGGTATCACTCAATGCAAGGTGATACTGGGTGTGGAAGAATTAGGAACAGAACCTTTAATAATGAGCGGGAAGTGCGAAGAGAAATCTGGACAGTAGATAGCGATTGGTATTGTAATTAAATTCTTGCGCATTAAAATGTTGGTTTGAAGGTTTTATTTATTTTTTTATTTTAGAATGCTCATAAATATATTTTAGGCTAACTGAAAGTCAAGGTAAACTATGGAGGCTGCTAAGTGATGTAATTTAATTCCTAATAAACAAAAGTAAGCAAATGTTGATTTTTTTTTCCTCTCTCTAACGATATATTTTTTAAATTTCTATTAGTAAATCAGTTAAGTGCCATGCTTGATATACGCTTGCGCAGTCATATCTAGAAAGAGACGTGATTGACTGGGCAGAAAATTTTCCCGCAGTAGGTTGCGGTAGACTGGTTGCCAATCAAGGCTATAGAAACCAATTAATCCTACTATTTAACCCATAGCTGGAAGGAGAATTGACGAATTCGTACTTTTCCCAAGGATATTTGCGCGTATATGAATGCAACAAATTCAACTGTAATTTGAACTCGGCTCTACGATTTCTCGTTCCGAGCCAATATCCGCTGCATTACAAAGCACACATTAAAAAAAAACACATTGGAAAATAACACACCGTTAAAGAATAGTTTTTCCTTCTGTCCTTAAGTCTGAGTTGTTCTATTCGGTCGCGTTTGACTGTCTGTCCGTGAGCAAGATATTTCAAGACCCGCTGGATGGATACGGATGAAACTTTCAGGGATAGTTAGCACGAACCGATTTGGACTTTGGGTTTGATCTGGTACGGGATAAAGTTTGTATGTTAATTTTCCGTCTTGAAAATTTTTACTTTTCAAATGACAAATACTGAATTACCTCCCCTGTTTCAATTTAACTGTGCATTTAATTTTGAGAGGTGTCGAATTCATTTTTGTATTTTCACTCTTGAGAACGGCCAAGTTTATTGGTTATTATTTCTCATTTTCATAATCATCCCATTGCCAATCACTGAGATGATGTCGGTATTGCCTTAGCGGAGATTTACGCCCTTTCTAGTTCATATTGTTTTTTTTACAGATATATTTTTATTTGTATCGAAATTTTTACGCACTCAGTATACGTGAGAGAAAGTAGATCCAACTAACGCTTTTATCCACTGGGTCATCTCTCCTTGACTCAAACAAAGAATTGTGAGTTCAATACCTGACTACAGCAGAGGTGAAAAAAAAAAGTGAATCAAAATTTAATTTAGAGGGAAATAACTGATACTGAAATACCTGGAAGAGACATGACTGGTGGAACTAGAACAATTTACCCCGGTAAACGAAATAAACGGTTCAGTTTGTAATTTCAATCACCTAAAGAAGATCGGAACGTACAACGGTCGAAACGTCGTGAATATGACAACTAAGATGAGAAAAACAGTTTTAATAATGCAAATAGTGTAAATAATCTTTTTATTTTTTTAAAGTATATTAGCCAGTCTTTAGAACATTTCATATTGGTTTGTGAGGGTGTGGGGTTTTCTTGGTTTAGCCCAATGCTTATGAGAACAAATAAAGGTATATTTAATAAATATATTTACTGAATAATAAACAGGCTGTTTGCAGTGTTGTCCACTATCAAAAGTTGGAACGATCATTTGAAGGTTTTAGCAAAAAATAAAGATTGCTTCAGGCAAAGCAATTCAATTATTGAAATCAAGGTTGCTAGCTTCGTCTAGAGCTGCAAATTTCATGTTTCCGCTGGAAATATTCAATTGACCCTCGGGGAATAAGAACCATGTATCGAATATTCCACTGCCACACCTTCTACCTATTATTGTCAGCTAGAACATAAGAATATCTTGGGTAATTTTTGGTTGGAGGAATGCATTAAATTTTTGTTATCAGTTCCACGTATCTCGTAGGTTTCTTCTCGAAGATATCTCCACAATTTTTTTTTTTTAATTTAAATAATTTGGTCAGAATTTGATTTACTTTGAGATTGCCAAAATTCCAAATTTTATTTCAAATTCTTGTTTTTATTATTATTATTCAATTTTTTTCTTAAATTTTAACTAAAGTTATTTGAAGTTTGTAGTAGTTGAATTCCCTTATGTAAAAGAAAATCCAACTTCAGAACGTTTAATATTATTATCAGTTATTATTCATTATATGAGCAAATTTTTTCTAGTTTATTTTTGTTTTATTTAGAATTAAATCAAAACTGTATTTAAAAAATGTTTTCCGATTGATTGCATATTTTTTTTAAATTCGATTAAACCCTTTGTTATTCATTGCTTTTTCTCAGATTCCCCAGATGAATTTTCTTTGCATAAATTATTCTTATTTCGCAGATAAAAACTAACAACCTAACTTTATAGAAAGGCGGGAAACAATTTTACTTTTCGGTTACTTGAAAAGGGAAAATAATTCCGTTTGCAAAGTAAATGGCGGTGTTTCAAATCTTTTTATGTACGAACGTAATGCTTATAAATGTTTTGTTTGAATATATATATTTTTTTATCGATACTCGTATTTAAGTAGATATTCTGTTTTTAATGAAACAGTATTATATCTACCGGCCTGATTATTTACGATAAATTTTTATTACGAAAATGTGCCATTCGGCAGGATTCGAACCTGCGACCCCTATCTATATAGAGGAAGCTACCATTTGATCTGGCAACGTCTTAGACCTCTCGACCACGAATAGCCTCCAGTCTAAACGAGGTTTTTATCAAGCCTATATAACACAATTTCGATCCATCGTAAACAAACATATCTGCTCTGAAATGTATCGTAATATCAACATGTTACGGAAATCAACGAATTTTAACGAAACTTGGTTATAAGCAACAGGCAATTTGAAATGAATTGTTTGAATTTTTTTATTTTTTTTATCTATACTCGTATTTAAGTAGATATTCTGTTTTTAATGAAACAGTATTATATATTTATATCTACCTGCCTGATTATTTACGAAATGTGTGCACACATTTTCGTAATAAAAATTTATCGTAAATAATCACGCCGGTAGATATAAATTTATAAATGTTTATATACGTACATTATGTTCCAAAGGTTGTCATAGCTGGAGATTACAGCAAGAACAAGCTCCCACTGTCTATAAAAATGCATCCATGGTCAGTCAGTTTAGGTGCCATACGTGATACACGCTTGGGCGATCATGTCTCGAAAGAGACATGACTGACTAGGCAGAAGATTATCCCGCAGTAGGTTGCCATTGCTTTCTGCGGTAGACTGGTTGCCGACCAAGGCTATAGAACCCAATCTGTCCTGCTATTTAACCCATAACTGGAAGGAAGAGACGGATTAATACCTTTCCCAGGGGTATTTGCGCGTAAGTGAATACAATGGATTCAACTGGAATTCGAACTCGGCTCCCCGGTTTCTCATTCCGAGCCGATATCCACTGTACCACAACGCACATCCGCATCCATGGTATGCGTCTCTAGTAACCTCTGACAACTCGGCTGGAGAAAATGTGAAAGCGGATAAATGGCGGCTCATAAGCAGCTGCTTCGGGTAGATGGAGCTTGACATCCCAGGACAGGAAAGTTGTTCATCAAGAAGAAAAACACTGATTTTAAACTTCCGTTGCCTTGTAGCTAATTGTTATTTATTAAATTGTTATTTATATAAAAAATATATTCTTGGTAGTTTATAATGTATTTTTTTACTTTCATAGTGTTTTGTTTTCGGGTTCACTATTTACCTGTAGGTGGGACTCTAACAAATGCTACTACCCCGGGTCAGGGTAGACCTGGAAAGAACAGTAATTAAAAGATGGTTCCACGCTCCTCAAGATCTCCAATCTCTCGATTTGAGGCCTTGCTGCCGAGTGTAGTTTATCATCATTCCCAGGACTAGCTTCTCCTTTGGAAAACCGTTTGTTTGATCATGTATTGGAAGCCCCCAAATCATTATACAATAAACAGTTTGTCACGAAGCCTTTCAACAGTGACCATATTTTGTTGAAACCCTCCACTGGTCAGCTTATCTGCTAGGACACCATGCGTACCCCCCCCCCCCCCAAAAAAAAAGGGTAGTACTATCAAAAGTAAAGAGAATAAACCTCTTTTATCTTTTCGCGCGAAATTTCGTTAGTAGAAGACTTTTCTGGCTAAACAATGACTAAATTTCAATCCAGCCATGCGGCATAATTCATACACGCACACCAACGCTAATCCCCATAACTGTTTTTTTTTCTTTTTGTTTCAGTTATCCGTGTACTAAGTATCTTTCGTATTGTTTAGAATTATGTTTGTCTTTTATATAAGACTATCTTCAGATGTTTAAAAATCATTTTTGATAACATTGAATTGTTTACATTGGACATCATTCACAACCTCCTCTTGTCTCAGTTGTGTACTCCTCCCGCAACAACTGATGATCATATCACCCCGAGCAAGGTGGTAACGCCACTGATGTGCACGGGGCTACGTGAGAGTGAAAAGATTAGAAAAGAGAAAGCCGGAAATCACATCCTGAACAGGGAACAAGTGATGAGCCTCTACACCTGTACAATAGACGTAGGTGGAGTGTGACAACACAGATATATAGACACACAACACACGCACAGATATATATATATGTGTGTGTGTGTTGTGTGTCTATATATCTGTGTTGTGTGTGTATTTATTTATATATATATATATATGTGTGTGTGTGTGTTGTGTGTATATGTGTGTGTGTTGTGTGTATATGTGTGTGTGTTGTGTGTATATGTGTGTGTGTTGTGTGTATATGTGTGTGTGTTGTGTGTATATGTGTGTGTGTGTGTTGTGTGTATATTGTGTGTGTGTGTGTGTGTGTGTTATATATTGTGTGTGTGTTGTGTGTATATATATATGTGTTGTGTGTTATATTGTGTGTTGTGTGTATATATATATATGTGTGTTGTGTGTTTTTTTTATGTGTGTATATATATATATGTGTGTGTTGTGTGTGTGTGTATATATATATATGTGTGTGTGTGTGTATATATATATATATATATATATCTGTTGTGTATACTAAACTATCGCCCGGTTCACACTCCACCCACATCTATTGAAAAGGTGAAGAGGCTCATCCCTTGTTTCCTGTTTAGGATGCGGTTTCCGGTTTTCTCTTTTCCAATCTCTTATGTAGCCCCCTGCACATCAGTGGCGTTACCGCCTTGCTCGGGGTGATATGATTAAAAAAATTATATATATGTGTGTGTGTGTGTGTGTGTGTGTTGTGTATATATGTATATATCTATATGTGTGTGTTGTGTATATATGTATATATCTATATGTGTGTGTTGTGTGTATATGTATGTATGTATGTGTGTGTGTTGTGTGTATGTATGTGTGTATATGTATGTGTGTATATGTATGTGTGTGTGCTGTGTGTATGTATGTGTGTGTATGTATGCATATATATATATTTGTGTTGTGTGTATATATGTGTGTGTTGTGTTGTGTGTATATATGTGTGTGTTGTGTGTGTGTGTATATATGTGTGTGTTGTGTGTGTGTATATATATATATGTGTACATATATGTGTGTGTATATATATATATATATATGTGTACATATATGTGTGTGTATTGTGTGTCTTTATGTGTGTGTATATATATATATGTGTACATATATGTGTGTGTATTGTGTGTCTTTATGTGTGTGTATATATATATATATGTGTGTGTGTATTGTGTGTCTTTATGTGTGTGTGTGTGTATATATATGTGTGTGTGTATTGTGTGTCTATATATATGTGTGTGTGTATTGTGTGTCTATATATGTGTGTGTGTGTGTATATATATGTGTGTGTGTATTGTGTGTCTATATATGTGTGTGTGTGTGTGTATATATATGTGTGTGTTTGTGTGTGTGTCTATATATATATGTGTGTGTGTTGTGTGTATATATGTGTGTTGTGTATGTGTATATATATATATATGTGTGTGTGTGTGTGTGTGTGTGTGTGTGTGTATATATATATGTGTGTGTGTGTGTGTGTATATATGCAGGCGGATCGAAAATTATAACAGCAAAAAAATGAAACCATAACCGGTTACGTTTTTTCTTGTTTCTATTTTTGTTTTCTTTCTTTCTCTTTTTCCGATCCCCGACTTTACGGTGTGTAATTTATTCTTGTCCTTACACTTCCTCCAGCTTTGTTTTCTATATATTTGTATATAATTTTAAAATGTCTATTTTTAAAGCCCACAAAGAAAAGTCTCACAAAAACAATAAATACTTTCTAAGAGAATTAAAATTAAAACATTCAATAGCTACAACTTGTATGTCCTACGTTTTAACTGGGTTGAAATATTCGTTCATATACAATATGATCTGTTGTCATTTTAAAAAAATGTATAATTTTAAAAAATCGATAATACCTTTGACTAACTCTGATAGACAAGACACTGTTTATAATTGTGAGTAATTGAAACTTGTTTATGTTAGTAAAATATTGCTTTGTGTTTTAATTGAAATGTTTTGTAAAATTTACCCAGGTCTTGCTTGTTCCATGTGATTCGGTTTGATGACAATAAAAGAAAAAGCGACAAAATAAATCTGAAATTTCGTTCAAAAATAGCATCTAATTGTGTATAAAAATCGAAAAGTTACTGTATTGTTAGTTTGCACAATAAATGAAACTTGTCATTTCCTGTGGTTTGCATTAACGAACTTGGAGGTAATGATCGTGTCGTATGACGTCTGTGCGTCAGAAAATCTAATTAGATCTCCAAACAGCGTTTAGCCTTGAAGCTGTTCAGAAATCTTCACAAAAATAAAGAATTATTTAATTTTTATTTTTCTAAATATACGTTTCGCTAATCATTTCTAGTATATAACCCATAGAATTTGCTTTAATAAAAAGAAAACCTATCTTTATCGTTTTAAAAAGTATTGACATTTATTTGTTAATGTTTCTTGTAAAGTTCAATGATTGAAAAAGTAAATTTATTAAAACGTTAGAGATTTTTTTTTTTTTCACAATGATATTCTTCCTGTACAAGGCCTAGGAGCCACTCGATGTAGGTCCTTTACATAAATAAAGGGCTTTAGAATGGACCGTAAACTCGATCTTAAACAGGAAACGAGATAAAACTATTCAGACGACTAGGGAGGAATGTGAACCGGACTATATTGCGACTATATTGCGAACTTATCTACTATTAAGAAAAGAAAAAAGTAATTCAATAGTAAAAAGTTCAGAGTTTTAGAAGCATGGAGTTGAAGTAAACTATACAAGAAACTAGAAAACCAATCCTAAACAGGAAATGTAATAAAACCCTACTTCTGTTCAAAAGACCTGGGAAGAGTGTGAATCGGACAATAGGCGAACCTATCTACTCCTGTTGAGGATTGCAGTAAGAGCCAGGTACTTGCTGGAGCGGTAGACTGTGTAGTGAGACATTCATAACCACGGGAGCTGCGTGCACAGGCGTGATATCCTGAGTGTACGTATCTCGTTTACCCAGAAATCAAGATAATAGAACTCCTCCCTGAGTTAAAAAACACGTATCGATCTGAGACCTCAGAGACCGAGACAAGCCCGCTCACATATGAGGGCGAAAAGATCCATTGGGAGATGTTGGATGACGTGGGTTGTTGAGGATGATATGGGAAGGCATCGGCATCCCCTACCTAAATTAAACAAACACGCTTACCTTTTTGTTTACTTTCTTGCCTGCCAACAGAGCACTGTAGAAAACGAAACATCAATTTTTCTGAACCTTTTATAAACAATTGTAATGAATCGGCTGCCGAGGCCAGAACGTTTTCAGACGAAACCGAATGAACCTGTGAAAATTTGGTAGGCCCAGTTATGCAAAGTTTTTATCTTACAGAAAAAAAAAGGGTGGGGATAAGGAATAAGCTTGTATGGTTAAAGCTTTTTTTGTCTTTCACGACAAAGAATTATCAGCCATTATTCACTTCTAGTAGAATCTCTTTATTTCCACTGGCAGTAGTAGTATTAATATTATCATGAATTTTTTATTAGATGAAACCTTGTAAACCATTATTAACTTTGACTTTTATTTCTTTTGCTCTGTTTAACTGCGCAGTATTTTAGTGAGCATCAGGCTCGATTGAATGACATTTTCATCGAGAAAGCTTTTAACGTCGTAACAAAATCGACCGGCGAGCTGAAGATTTTCAACTATCATTCATTTTTTTTACTAGTTTATACTTAATTTTATTTTTTACTTCCATTAGTTGTAGAAATATTGAATTTTTATTAGATGGAGCATTGTTGATTTTTTTTACTAGAATTTCTTTCATCTTCATTTTGCTTTATTTTCACTAGTACTATTAGTAGTTGTATGTGCGTTGTGGCGCAGTGGATATCGGCTAGGAACGAGAAATTGGGGAACCGAGTTCGAATTCCAGTTGAATTCCTTGCATTCACTTACGCGGAAATACCCTTGGGAAAGGTATTAATCTGTCTCTTCCCTCCAGTTATGGGTTAAATAATAGGACAGATTGGGTTCTATAGCCTTGGTCGGCAACCAGTCTACTGCAGAAAGCAATGGCAACCTACTGCGGGATAATCTTCTGCCCATTCAGTCATGTCTCTTTCGAGACATGATCGCCCAAGCGTGTATCGCGCGTGGCACTTAACTGACTGAATATTACATGGAATTTTGATCGGATGAAGAATTGTCAAACTTCTTTTTTTTTTTTTTTTCAAGGATTTCTTTCATCTCCAATAGTTTATTTCCATTACTAGTATTATTAGTAGTAACATTATCTGGAAATTTTAATATCAAGCTTTGTTAAATGATCGTCTGCAAAAACAAAACAAAAAAAACACAAACCTTTTAAGATAGAATCAAATGCATCTAACTGTGGTTGTTGTTAGAACTGATTTTTTTTTTTTTCTCAGCAGCATATCTAACCATTTTCATTATTTATACTACTCGGACTGTTGTCTTAATCTTTATTGCCCCTTTTTACGACGTTTCGGTCGTTCACATCCTTTTTCTGATGCTAGGAATTTTAAACCGAACTCTTTATTTCGATTGCTGGGGAATATCCTTCTCATTCCATGTGCGATGCCACTTCCAGATGTCGTAATTATCTCCCTTTAACTCTACTCTCTAAGTTATTTGTTCATCACTGCTGTAGGTAGGTGTTGAACTCACAACTCTTTGGGTCAAGCCACTGGAACTAGTCAACACCTTTATCTACTGGGCCATGTGTCATTGGGAAGGCTGGAGCGTACAACGGTCGAAACGTCGTAAACTAAACAGTGTAAATAATGTAGATTCTAACTATTTTGCATGCAATTTTGTTTTTAGATAATAATGGTTTTAGTGATACAAATTTTACACATGAAAGAGGGGGGAGGTCGATTCATAACTTTTTCAGGGTTTATTTGTGCGTAAGTGAATATAACGAACTCAAGTGGAATTGAAACTCAGCTCTCTGATTAACGATTTCGTGCCAGTATTCTTTACACCACCTGTACACTAAAGCTTACTGCATCTTATCCAAGCGATCACTCATCTAAGTACTGACCAGGATCGACGTTGCTTAACTTCGGTGACCTACAAAATTGGTGTTTCAATGTGAAGGGGCCGTACGCTTACTTAACTTTGAAAAACTGTTCAAGCACTGAAAATTGATATTCTAAAACTACATTACGACAAATATACAATCTGCTGATATAAATGACACAAGTCGACAAATAAGCGCTCATGGCATACGTTTGCACTCCTTAATAACGTATCTGCCAATGTGATTGAAGTGATTAATAATGCAACGACATACAAAGAAGCAATCAAATAGATAGATAACGCTCGCACCAAACCAATTAAAATAGTTCTTAATTGTTACGAACCCCTGGTTTGCGAGTTGCAACCTCTGAAAGGAGTCGATTGTTACACGCTGGATCTTGAAATAGCCGAAACCGGTAACTTTGACAGTGGTTGCAAAGCAACGCAAATATTAACGGACTTGTCGAAATGGCAATCGGGTCCCTTATATCAAATAAAAATGCAGTAGTAGAGAAATAATAGTAATAATTTTAGTAATAAAAAGAAAAAACAAACTTTATTAAGTCGTCTACTTACTATCAGTTTCTCAAGTCTAATGTGAGAGATTTTCGAAGCTAAAGACCATGAAGACAGTTTTAAAAAAAAATTCACTGTCTGGAGAATTTGGAATCATGTTATTTATCTATAGAAAAAGAATTGTTAGATGAACAAAATGCTGAAGCAATTATTGGCAGATTCGCGCAATCATCTACTGAACACAAATGATTGCTCATAATATAGAGGACTGCGTGCAATGTTCTATTGGTCTTATGAACTATCTGTTGATATATAAATAATGCAGTAAACTATTTTAAAATATTAACCGATTTTTTTTAAGTACATAAATTACATAACTGATTGATATAGAATATAAATTAAGTGCCGTACGTGATACACGCTTGGGTGATCATGTCTCGAAAGAGACATGACTGACTGGACAGAACATTATTCCGCAGTAGCTTGCCATTACTTTCTGCGGTTGACTGGTTGCCAGCCAAGACTATAGAACCCACTCTGTCCTGTTATTTAACCCATAACTGGAGGGAACAGACGGATTAATATCTTTCCCAAGGGTATTTGTGCGTAAGTGAATGCAACAAATTCAACTGGAGTTCGAACTCGGCTCGGAACGAGCCGATATACACTGCCCAACAAGTACGCCTTAATTTTCTTCATTTGTGAGATTGTCCAGGATTCACTGTCGTATAGGAATAATGATAGAGTTCAGTACTCTTGTTTCTAACGAAATTTTATATATATATATACTTTGCTTAGCTTTTGGAAGGCACCTTTAACTGTCTCAATGCACCTTTGGATTTCAGACTCGCACTTTTCGCCCTCTGTTAAAACACTTCACAAATATTTAAATCTCTTGATTTTGGTATCTCCAGTTCTTTCTTATCGCTTTCCTTCACTATCTTCTTTACGAGTTTTGTGTTTGTTATCACTGGTTACATTGTATTTTCATATTAAATCTGTTATCGTTTTTATCTGAATTTTTGGGATGAGGAATTTTCATATTTAGTCAGACTTGTAATTTTTCCAGTTCATATTGGAGCTTTCGGTGCAAATGCTAAACGGCGTTTCAGAATTCCTGTCGGAGTGAATTTGTCATAGTGCTTTTTTTTTTCTCACAGATAGTGTCCAACTCGCTCACTTTACTGTGCAATCGCCAAAAACAACGCGCATGCACGAAATTATATATATAGTAACAATTTACTTATCGCATCCTGTGCAAACAACTCTTCCTCTAATAATGGAAATTCTAAGCAATTGACCAAAATGACTTTCCTCCCAAAATTGTTATGTTCGGTCAAGTTTAGAAGAGTGGACTGGCTGGAACTTCAGCATTTCTTTCTCGGCCTATCTTCAAACATGTTTCATTGAGTTATTTTGGCATATGTATATTTTTATGATAATCTTTTCTAGTTGTTTGATTAGTTTTTTGATGTTAAGTTGTAATTCATCAAGGAAGGCAGTCCAGTTTTTGTTAACCCAAGTACTTTCCATCTCATCCGAGATCATCTTCTTAAAAGATGAATTGCAAAGACAAACTTTCCACGCGCTCTGTTATAATTATTTTAAAATTTTAAATTCATCCTTTGTTGCTATAGTGATTTTTATTTATTTATTTATTTATTCTTTTTTTACGTGAGGTTTATTTTTACATATCAAGAACACTTTTACGAACATTTGGCAAAGTGGAGAAATGTCTCTACTTTAATTAAAAGAAAGTGATGGACTAAAACAAAAACGTATAGATTTTTATAAAGTTGTTCTTTAATATACAAAAAATTATATATCGTTTTTCCATATATATATATATATATATATATATATATATATATATATATATATTATTCATCTGCATCTATGTGCCTGTTGGGTTTCGATGCTTTGTTCAGTGTGTGTAAATAGCATTGTATGTGTTCGTTCGCGCATGCGTAATTTTATGCAAATTCATCTCTTACATAGAGCAGGAGGTTTGTATGTGCGTAAAAACGTCTGGCTTTGAGGCTCGAGTTAATTGGGTCTTGTTACTGCTCGAGACCGACTCACTCCTTTTACTTTCTTGTGATTTGTTGACTCTGCAAGTGATGTTTCCCAGTACAAAATGCTCTTCCCGCCAATTCAACCCCTTCGTTCACTTCACACACGCCCCCTCCGTCTCCGCGCCCCGCCGATTTTGTTCTTCATGACTTTCCTCTGAAGTGTTTTCTCGTAAACAATCTGTAAAATTTTGGACTCTGCGTTTAACAGTGGATGGGCGGGGGGAGCAGGAGGGTCGTGGCAGCAGAAGATTGTTGGCAAATAGTTCCCACATTTTTTGGCGCAAAACAAACGCTTACTTATCCCTTCCCCCATTTTTTTTTCCTGTTGTCTGGGTAAGGGAGGTGTAATCTCCGCCACGTTCTTTAATTTCTCTCTCTCTTTTTTTTTTTTTTTTTTTTTTTTTTTTTTTTTTTTTTTTTTTTTTTTTTGTAATTTCTTTATTTGTGTTCAATTTTTCTCTTTCCCCAAATACTGTTACCTATCTTTAGACCCTTTAGGTTACATTTCTTGGATTTCTCTCTCCTACCAATATTTCTTTTCCTTCTCCACTGTAGGATTTTGTTTCGCTTGTACCATTTCTATTAGCCTTGCAATCTTCTTCAGTCGGCTTATTGACTATATATCTGATTCGGGGGAGGAAATGTGTTTGCGTATTAAGACATCAGTATTTATTTACTAGTATACTTGCTTCGTAATAATAAAAAAAAAATGAAAAAAAAATGGCGGCAATTGTTAGAGAGTATTAATGAAATAAAAATGTCTTGAAGCAATTTACGTATTTCGACTAATTTTCGATACCTTGCTTTCAATTTTTTTTATTTTTTTAAGCTTTCGTTTTAGCTTTAACTAAAGGATTATTTTTTCTTTTTTACTATATCAAGTAAGCAAAAATACTCTGGCGTATTTTAAACAAATTTTATTGATTTGAATCGATTTTTTAAATAGCTGATTAGCGCCTCTTTTTAATTTTTTTTTAATTTTTTCATCGCGATGTAATTCTCTATAATAAAAAATCTTTTCTGAAATTTAATTGAGGAATATTAACTGATTTATTTAAAGTATGATTAATTTGATTTGAAATATTATTTATTTTAAGGTTAAAATAACGCAGAAATGGGTTTTTAAAACCAACAGTAGCGGTGATGATGCAATTGTCATCACTCTTCAATCACGTAACAAGTGTTGATAAAGGTTTACACCTCTATTGTTCTTCTACAGAGACTTTAATTGTTGAAACATGATTTAAGAAAACGATGGGTGAGCCCCTTTTTTATATAATTTTAAAGTAGTCGTTTATCTTAAAAATGCTGAAAAATATATTCCATAATCTAATTTTAAGAATGTTGACTTTAAATTTACTATAGTCATTGCTTTTATTTTCTGACAATGTCGTGTATGATCGACCATACTTTCAAAAATCAACACATTAATATATTATATGCATAAAAAATTAAAGATTATTTATTTTGCATCAAGATTTTTTTAAACATTGTCCATAATAAATCTTATTTACAAAGTAATTAAGACTTTTTTTAATTAGAAAATGTCATAGTTTCATTATTTTGTTTTGTTTTTTTTTTTTACAATTCGGAACAGGTTTTTCTAATGTGTACCCATATTTGAGTAGTTGGCTCCATTTATTTTAAACTGTTAATTACATACCTGTTAAGATTAGTGGGTATATCCCAATCTTCATAAATATGTTGGACGCTATTGTGAGCAGGGTATATTGCTATCTAGCAGTTCTCCACTAGCAGTGGTTATCTACTTCAACAAACAGCTGGCAAGTGATTTGTTGATGTTATAAAATTACTATTTCATTTTTCATCCTTTGTTTTGGTTATTTTTCATTCAGAAAACTTTTTAGATTACAACAAAATGTCCATTTTCGAATATTCAGACTGATAGTCAAAAATAATGATTAAAATAAATGACGCATCCACTCAAATATGAGTATCCATTAAGGTTTAAACAAATAAAAAAAAAAAATATGTCAAATTTACTTCATTTTCTTATATAGTGGCATAAGTTAATAAATATACATGTGTAATTTTACTATGAAAATATATTGTTAATTTTTTTTAATAAAAATATATTGCTGGTATTTTTGCTATAACAATGTATTTTTATACTTTCATAGTGCTTTAATTTTTGTTTGGTGGGGGTTCACTATTTGCCCATAACTGGGGCCCCAGATCAGGGTGGACCTGGGAACAACAGTAATTAAGAGATGAAAGCAGAAATTCAATGTACATGATGCAATGAGTAAATTGCTACCATTTTATATCTTTAATTTCAAGCATGTGCATTGTTTGTTTTGTATTTTGTCAACTGCACAGTATAGTAGGGTCAGTTGGGCACTGTCTGTGAAAACAAGAGCCCTATGAAGCAATTTACTCCATCAGAAATTTTGAAATGACATGCTGTATTGTTTGACATTCATACTGGAAGCTCTAATACAAACATTTCAGAGTGGTTGGGTGTCTATCAGTGGAGGATTCAAAGAGTTGGATGAGTCTAATGGTGATTACAAAGGGGTTTGGAGTGATCACTAGTGATGACGCACATATGTATAATATTATTCAGGTGTTAATAAAACAGTGCTCAATGTATGACCAGACCTGTTTTATATATAATCAAAATTCAGCTGATTACCAAAACTTAGGATTTCAATTTCCTGTTATGCATTTATAGGGGGGGGAAAAATGTTGGAAAATCAATTAATATTAAAGTTCTAAAGATACCAAGAGGTTCAAACTAAGGTTGCATAATCAGCTGAATTCTAAATTAAAATATTTAAAAGCTCTACATTATATATGTATTGAGCACGTTTTAATACAATTATATACTGGTCTAATTTAATTCTGACCAATAACTGGTTAATAATAAGATATATATATATATATATATATATATATATATATATATATATATATAATCATCTGTATCCAAGCCTGTTTCGCTGTATCACGGCTCGTCAGCTAGATAAACTGTTTGCTTCAAGCCAGGATTGTCATTAAGCAAAGAGACCTACTCCTAAGCTATCAGTGCATAGCAGAGAAAGGCAGGCTTCATAACGTTTTAGTCACAGATGTAAACAACTGCCAACATCAAAGAGTGTTCAACCTATTAGCCGAGTCAAGAGACGTTCAACACTGTAGCCAGAGAACATA
This sequence comes from Ascarosepion bandense, assembly GCA_037127315.1. NCBI lineage: Eukaryota > Metazoa > Mollusca > Cephalopoda > Sepiida > Sepiidae > Ascarosepion > Ascarosepion bandense. The sequence goes on from JBBBDQ010000514.1 coordinate 6,873,783, forward strand.
GTGTAAAGCCGTAAGTGGCTACTGTTTTACAAAATCTATCTTCTTCCACAGTGCTCTATCGATTTCTGAGTGTGTGTGTGTATATATATATATATATAATCTCACACACTCACTGGTATATTTAGGACTTGGTTTTGTGTATATATAAATACTTGGAGTACAATTTTTCTTGGGTGAATGAGTTTGGAGCTTTCTAATCCTGTCCTCAACCTCCACTTTAAAGGAAGATTGGTGGCTCTGTTTTGGTATTCTTGAACATTAGCAAAGTTTGTTACCACATATATATTGGCACCCAAATAACCTCCCTCTTTCTTTCACTCATACACATGCATTCATTATCAATCTCCACATGATATTTTCACCCTTTTATAAGCACGTCATGGGTCAGTTGCCAAAAATGGTGTTATCAGCTCAACTTCTTGCTATCAAAATCAACTGATCAATACCTTGGAACAAGAAGTGACTGAAACAGATAACTAAGTATTTGGATGCGTTTGGAACCTGGAATATTTACATAGGGATCTTGATGTAAAATTTCAAGTGTTTTGATAACAGCCTTCATCTCTTTGTATCTTGAAACTCTAATGGCATGGATGTAATTAACAGTTCTAAAAGGCCTGACACTAGTTTAGTAAATAGTGGTTCTAATGATCTTGTATTTAAATGTCTTGATTTGATTTTTATGTCTTACCACCAGTTTTGGGTTATTTAAAGGTGAAATATTTTTGCATGTAAGAATTTTTCATTTTTTCTCACTGAGTAAATATTGTATCAAAATTCCCTCCACATCTTACTATTTAACCCATAGGTGGGGAGAGATAAATTTGTACCTTTCCCAAGAGCATTTCCATATAAGTGAATGTAGTGAGTCGAGTCAAGTGGGAATTTGAGCTAGGTTCTTTCCCCACATACAGGTCCTATTATTTAACCCACAGCTGGGGAAAGAAGATGAATTTATAAGTTTTTCAAGGTATTTCAATATAAGTGAATGTAACCAATTCAATGAAAATTGGAGCTCAGTTTTTTTATTTTCCTTCTTCCAATACATGTCCTACTATTTAACCTATAGCTGAAGGGAGAAGATGGGTTCATGACTTTCCCAGGGAATACTGCTATGGATACTTACAAATTAGTTTATAAATTGTATTTTAACTGGTGGCATGATTAAAGACATGCATTTAATTAGTAATGGGTTTTGGGACATATACTCTCTTGTTAGGCATGGGGTTTCAGACTGCAGTATCCTGTCTGTCACCCATGCAACTCTGGGTTGCGATGCCTGGTCTGTAGGCTGTGAGCTCCAAGCCATGGTATCTGGTCTGTCAACCCTAGGCCTCCTCCAGGCTGTGGTATCTTGTTTTTTCAGCTATAGGTCTCTGGGCCACAGTACTTGTTCTGTCGATTTTGAAGCTCTGGGTCTGTCAGTTGTGAATTTTTAATTATGCATTGTATTCTCGAAAATGAAGAAAATTTATTCTTTTTATTTAATAAACTGACTTCAACTTTCAAATTACATTTTTCTATTTTTGGCATGCACTCACTCACACACATATTCAGTCAAATGGGTGTGTGTTAATAGCAACAAAGATGAGAATGTCAGTTTTTTATTTTTATTTTTTGTTTTTTTAATCAGTGCTTAAAAATAAATGTATATATCAGATCAGCTACTTCAGAAATGTTTTACTATCTCTTTTCTAAAGACAGTCACACTCTTGAGAGATCCAAGAGTGATATATTGCCTACCATTATCTCCTTGGCTTATACCAGTGTCATTCACAGGGGCTATTTCTTGGTCAAGTAGATATTTGAAGATAGGTCACTGGGTGATTTTTCTGTTTCTGTGTGGTTACCCCACCTAAGAGATAAGTGTCTCCCAGTAGAAGGTATATGGCTCATAAAACCTCTGAGAGGCTAGCAGGATTTTTTTTTTAATGGGAAGGACCAAGCTGATGGTAAAAGAATCACCCAAGAAGAGCAATAGTAACTTCTGAGGATAGAAAACAGCAGTAGAGAATGAAGGGAGGCTGGATGGCAGAAAAAGGTGTTAAAAGGATTAATTAGATGCAAAAACTGTAAAATATTGGTTGAATAAAGTCAGGCTTTTACAAAACAATTTTTTCTATCCTTCAGTTGCTGATTTCAATAAATACAAAAAAAATGACATTTTTATATAATCATATCAGCCCTAAGCAAGGTAGTTCACTGTCACTGGCGTGCAGGGGGTTACATAGCAGGAAAGTTATGAGAATGAGGGACAGGTTATAGGGGGTGTCAGGACCACCTCCTGACACCCCCTATAACCTGTCCCTCATTCTCATAACTTTCCTCCTAAGAGAAAGATGAGAATACTGGCGTGATAAGAGTGAAGTTGGCAGAGAAAGGAGCATGAGAGAGAGGATGCAAGTCGGTTAGATAGATGACTCTTAACTTTACATTTAAATTCTTGGAGATTGTAGCTGTCGGGGAAGCAAGTAAACAGAAAGGAATTTCACGGCAGGAAGCTGATGAAGTAGAATTTGTGTTTTACATTTTATTGGTTTCACAGTAAAAGGGTAGGACCTAGTTGCCTATATATTGGCTTGAGTAAATTCATACATAGGGACACCAGTGAGCTAAGTTTATCGGAGCAGAAGCCATGAAAGTATTTGTAGAAGAGACACAGGGAAGCCACATTATGCTGGTGAAAAAGTGACTGTATCTGAGCTGCTAAGTCGGGATCAATCACATTACAGAGTCTCCATTGGATTTTGTCAAGGACGCCTAGGTGGATAGCAGGGGCACCTGACCAGATATGGCAGCAGTATTCAATGCATGGGTGGATGGTGATTTATAAAGGTGCAGGATGGTTTCAGATGGGAAAGACTTCCTGGACCTACACAGAGAACCGACCTTCTTAGCAGCGGATTTAGCTATATATTCGATATAGTCATTCCACTTGAGGTCCGAAAAGCTTCACTAGACACATTTTTTGCAGGCCTGCTCTAAGACATAATTCCAGGTCCCTACTTATGTGTATGCAGGGGGTGCAAAAATAGGTATACAGTTTTCTCTCTCTCTCTTTCTTTCTTTCTCTCTCCTCTCTCCCTCTTTCTCTCTTCTCCTCTCTCCCTGTCTCTCTCTTTCTCTCTCCCTTTCTCTCTCTTCTCTCCCTGTTTCTCTCTTCTCCTCTCTCCCTGTTTCTCTCTTCTCCTCTCTCCCTGTTTCTCTCCCTTTCTCTCTCTCCCTCTTTCTCTCTCTCCTCTCTCCCTCCCTTTCTCTCTCTCTCTCTCCCTCTCTCTCTTCTCCTCTCTCCCTGTTTCTCTCTTCTCCTCTCTCCCTGTTTCTCTCTTCTCCTCTCTCCCTGTTTCTCTCTTCTCCTCTCTCCCTGTTTCTCTCTTCTCCTCTCTCCCTCTCTTTCTCTCTCTCCTCTCTCCCTGTTTCTCTCTCTCTCTCTCCCTCCTCTCTCTTTCTCTCTCTCCCTGTCTCTCTCTCTCTCTCCCTGTTTCTCTCCTCTCCTATCTCCCTGCTCCTCTCTCCCTCCCTTCTCTTCACTCCTCTCCCCCTTCTCTTCACTCTCTCCTCCTTTTTCTCTCTTTATATTCAGAGCTATATATTTTGTGTACACACATAGCCCCCTACTCCATCACTTCTACTGAAATACATTTACAAGTTCTTCTTTCAATGACAATCTCTTTACCAGGTATGTTCTCTCATTACCCAGAATCCTCTCCTTGTTATATGACAAGTTACCATCACAGTTCTTGGGCAGATTCTTTAGCTGGGCTCCAATAAAAATGGTATGCAGCCTGAATGAAAAATAAATTTCCACATTTAATTCATAAATAGATTTTAAATCCTCTGTGTGTGTGTGTGTGTGTGTGTATGTGTGTGTGTGTGTGTTAGAAATGACAAAAAAAAATAAAATTTTTAAAAATGCCTGGTTTGGTGTCTAGGTACGTGGTATACCTACTGAAGTTGTTGGGACCCCTTAACCTTTGTTATTTTGGATACATTCTGTTCTTACACAGTGTGCGATTAAAACAATTTTCTCCACTTTTTATCTAAGAAATTCATAGAGAAACCAATCAAAATATTGGTGAAGCTACTTTCTCCTACCCCACTTCCTCACAAAAAATAAAATAAAATCACTTGTCATTGGTCTTTTTGATTAGGAGTAGAGGTTTATCCCTCATTTGCTGTTTCCAGTTCTTTATGTTTACTTCAACTCTGTACTTCTAATGTCTCCACTGAAGACTCTGAACTTTTGACTCATTTATTTTCTCCTCAATAGGACTAGATAGGTTTGCCTATCGCCCGGTTCACACTTCTTCCTGGTCTTTTAAACAAAGCTAGAGGTTCTTCTTTTATTTCTCGTTTAGGATTAGGTTTCCAGTTCCTTTTAAAGTCTAATTCAACTCTCTACTTCTGTTTCCCCCTAAACTCTGAAATTGTTTTTCCTATTTATTTTTTCTTTCAGTAGCAGTAGATTGATTTTTCACTCTATGGTTATTTGCATCTTAGTCACATTATTGCCTTGCTTGGGAGGTTGGTGTGTGTGTGTGGGGGGGGGGGGTTAATGCGTTCATTCAGATATCCTGATTATACAACTTGTCCACTTAGTACCTTTTTTTATCAGGTGATAACTTCAGTCTTCCTAAAGATCACCTCTTATCATAAAATATCTTCATTTAACTCCCTCTTGTTAGAAAAATTTCAAGTTGATGTCAATTTGATTGCTTTCTCATTGCAAGGAAGTGATTTAATCTGACATCTTCATTTTTATCTCTAATCATATTTCCTTTCTTTCTTTTTTACCACTTCACCAATAGTTTTGAAAACCTTTCCAAAACTATATAATTGATTTACCTTTTAATAAAAAATTTAAAAAAATATAAGATAAATACAGTTAACATTATTTAAACTAATTCCATCATTTGGGCTGTTGTCCACATCTTTATGACAATATTGTGAATATGGAAATAAAGATGAGGTTGGTTGATTTTTATCTATCTATGGGTTATTTAATGCCAAAATTTAAAATATCTTGTGCATAATTTCATGCTTTCAGTAAAAAAAAAAAAAAAAACATTTTTAGATACAGTTTGTAGATCAGACTGAACTATATCCCGGTTCACACTCCACCCACATCTATTGAACAGGTGTAGAGGCTCATCCCTTGTTCCCTGTTTAGGATGTGGTTTCCGGCTTTCTCTTTTCCAATCTATTCACTCTTACGTAGCCCCCTGCACACCAGTGGCCTTACCACCTTGCTTGGGGTGATGTGATTTAAAAAAAAAAAAAATCATCAAATGTGTTGTTGGTAATTTTTCTATAAAAATGTATTTTTTATAGTGTTGCATTGATTGCCATTTTGCTATAAAAACGCATTGTTGGTCATATTATTATAGAAGTTGATTTTTGTTGGATTTTTTTTTACTATTTGCCCATTGCTGGAACCCTAGCAAGTATTACCACTCCAGTTCAGGGTGAACCTGGGAACAACAGCAGTTAACAGTTGGTTCCACATTCTTCAAACCCTCCAATCACCTGATTGCTACCAGATGTAGTTTGCCATACTCATGACAACAAAGATGGGAACAACAGCCCAAACAATGTAAATAGTATAAATATTTACAGTACCTGATCTCAGAAATATAGTTAAGTTAACATTAGTTGTGTGGATGTTTTTGCACGATAACAGGTTTGATTGATTTAATTTTTTGGTTTATCAATTTATTAGAAAACTCAAAAGATCAAAATAAGTATTTTTTCCTAAATTTTTTAATGTTACTTTATTATTATTATTATTATTATACTAAAGTAAAAAAAAAAAATTAAATTCAGGACAATGTAAATTATTCTGGGACAATTTTGTTCCAGCAAGATGATGAATAAAAAAGAATAGTCTGGAGCTATCATACACCCATGGGTTGCCATCTTTTTTTTTTTTTTTTTTTCCTAAACATGCTAATGTTTTTATTAAGCTACTAACAACTGTAAATGAAGACAATGTTTAAAACAATAAAAGTAAAAGTATTGATTACGGACGATTAAATTCGTTCTCCGGGGCGTTTATGGGATGATGGTGAAAAAAGTTAGCCTGGAGCCATGTTGTTCATCACATCAACTTTTATCATCCAAAATTAACTCGCTTGTGTCTTCCTATTGATTCCTGATCTAAACGCCTCTTGAATGACAGTTGGTGGTTTGCGATAGAAATAACTGAACAATGAAACCAAAAAAAAAAAAAAAGTTCAAAATTGGAATAACAGACATTTACTAATAATTCATCGACAAAAAAACTGACCATTTCTAATCACTCCCTTTTCTCTTTCAGATAAGGTTGTGTCACAGCATCCTGCAGATCGAGGAATTGGCCCAATTCCAGGCTATGTCGTTTCATCCTACCCTTATCCGAATGGGGCTTCGGTCCAAGCCAGCTTGGTAAGTCTTTTACTTTTTCATTTTGCTTGGGGTTTTTTTGTTCTCTTCTTCCCCCTACCCATCATCTCATAAAATTTTACTGTTGTAGTAGTCAAAATAGTACCGGTGAGAACTAATTATAGTTTGAATTTATGATTGTCATTTAGAGATCATTGAAGGTGTCCTGTTTATTATTTAAGATCAAGCAAACAGCTTTTACATACTTGACCCCCCCCCCCCCTTTTTTTTTTCTTCTTGAAACGGGTTTATATTTTCTATAACTTGACAATATGAGGTTTTAATTCGTGGTGGGGTACATATGTGTTTTGTGTGTGTGTTCGTTCGTTTATGGGGGCGTGAGTTTGTGCAGTGGCATACGGCCATGTGTGTGTCAGTGTCTAGTGTATAAACGCATAAACGTACCTATGTGTATGTGTGTACGAACTAGTGTGTGCAGTCACGTGTGATTCTGTGTGCGTGTGTAGGTAGTAGTAATTCATTGAAACCAGCTTTATTGGCTCCAGTTTTGTAATACCTATCCATTTAAATATTTTATGACGTTCTCCCAGTCAGCCTGAGTTTAACAGGTCACTTAGTGCAATTCCGACTGAAATCCTACGCATCACACGAGACCATTTTGTGACTATTTTTATTAGCAAAGTACTAATAATAATTGAGCACTAATTGGCAAAGAAAGACGTCAAAAACCTTATTTTTTTAATTCACGATATGTTTTACCATAAAGGGGGATATTTTCAAATGGTTTTAAAAAAATTGTTAAAAATTCTTTACTTTCTCAGGATCACTTTTTCTTTTTTCCTTTTTCTTTTTTTTTATTTAAGTGAAATGTATTTCTCAAATAGTTTGTAACCCCTTTTATAATGATGAAAAATTATTCAAAAGGTTTCCTTGTTGTAAGTAGTTAACAATGTTGATAATGACTGAAAAAAAAGGCATTCTGGTTTAAGACAGTTACTTTAAGTCCGGATGTTCTTAAACCGATTTGATGACTATAGGCCTCTAAGTATGTACCTCCAATAAATCGCGGAAAGACAGTGTATGAATAAAAAAAAAAGGCCTTAAACTTAATAAAAAACGAACTTTTTCTAAATGTTTTATTATTATTATTATTATTATTATTATTATTAAGAGGAAAGATCAAATTATTTTTAATTAAGTTTTTAAATTTTTTTAATTTCTAACACGTTCGAAATTTTGGGGAAAAAATCTTGTTTTGATTTGAGTTAGCGGGTAACCTAAATCGTTATGAGAGTTTACAATGGAAAACGTAATATTATTACATAACTCAATTTTTTTCCGGTTTCACACATTAATTTGGAAATTCTTGCAAAAATCAAATTGTCAGATTTTAATGAAACTTTCGGGACTTATTTACAAATGAATAAAATTAGTTTTGAATTGATTATTTTTTTTTTTAAATCTTGGTAAAAAATATTTTTATTACCTACCCCCCACGTAAATTCATGAAATTTAAAAAAAATAATTTTTGTTGGAAAAATTGGTTTTATTAGTTAAATGCAGAACTCATTGGGGAATATAAATCATCTTTTTTTTCTTTTTTTTTCCTCTATTCCGAAAATCTGCTCCCAAATAAAATAAAAAAATGCAATAAAATTATGACATTATTTAATTTGATAAGCTTTTAATTGCTTGAATAAATAATATAAATTAAGGACATTATAGTCTGAAGAAAAAGTAAAATTCTGATTAATAATGAAATTTTACAAGAATTGTTTTCATTTTAGTTTTGTTTTTTAATTATAATAATTTATAAAGTTTCAAAAATATTTTTAAAATACTTCAAAGATTTGTTGGGGTTAGTTTAAAAACTTATTAAGCAAAGATAAAATTAAGCTAATTGAAAATTAAGAAGTTTAATACAAATCGTTGTGCCTTCCTATTTTTAAATTTTTTTTATTTTTTTATGGTAATTTCTATGTAAATTAAAAGGTCGTGTATTTCAGAGTTTCTTCCCCTTACAGGGAAAAAACTTTGTACAATTATATCACTTATGATTGCCATACACTTACCTTATCTCACATCTGTCAACATACATAGTGGAAAGATTAGAAAGTTGAACTCTGTCTTTCAGAAATAGTTTATTCTAAGTTTCATGCTGTAAATCTGATTCAACATTAAATTAGCTAATTTTCCAAAAGTCATGTCTTACATATGTATATTTTATTTTTGCAAGGTTTTTAAAATTGAGAATTAACTTTTGTTTACAAATCTGTCGGTTGCTCAAAAATAGCCAAAAAATTGAAAAAAAAAAAAAAATCACAATTTTAGATTCAAATCAATATAATTTCTGTTTGATATACACCAAAGTATTTTGCTTTGGAAATAGAAAATTAAATCATTTAGGTTTCAACTAAAATTAAAATAAGTTTCAAGAAAATATTATTTTTAAAAATTCAATTTAAAATTTAGATATTGAAAATGAGTGGAGGTACTTTTCTTTAAGTGTGGATAATGGTTAACGAATTAGCCTGATTAATCATTACCACTGAGAAAGAAGGTCAGTCCCCACTGAGTGCTAAATGCTTGTAGTTTTGTGCCAAACTTAGCTAGCTTGCTAATTAGTCACCTTCCCATTAAGTAATGGTTAACAAGCCAATCTTACTGACCATTACTATATAGTGTTGAGTTTGATTTAATCCTCACTGGGTGCTCCATACTTGTGGCCTTGTGCCAAGTTAAGTTTAGTAAATAACAATTAACCCAGTAATTAGTCACCATAGTTTGTGGTAAAGGTTAAGGAGCTAACCAGGTTGATTATTACCATTGATTTCTGAATTCAGTCTTCACTTGGTGCTTCATATTTGTGACCTTGGACAAAACTAAGACATGGTTAATAAATAGCAACTAGATTGGTAATTAGTCAACGCAGTGTTGAGTAATGGTTGACTAGCTAATCAGATTGAATATTATGCCTTATGCCAAACTAGTCTAAGCTTAGTTATCAGTTATTTTTATATGCACACCAACAAGCACGTCAGGTGGGTGAGGAAAATCAGAATGACTTCCAAAATCAGAATTTCAGTGACAAAACCTCATAAATTTGAGGCGGAAGATTGGCCGGGGGGGGGGGGTAGGAAGCTAAAACTGATTTTCAAAATTTGAAGTACAGAATGAATGTCTAATTGCATGTGTGCTGCAGGATTTTTTCAGCACTCTACTATATATATATATATATATATATATATATATATGGAGAGTGAGAGAGAGCCTAATGATGGGGGGGGGGAGCATTCATTTGCATAAATAATGTTTAAAATAAATTAAAAATATTTATCTTTACTTACCATCAACTTCCTTGTTAATGCACTTAATTCAATGATGAGTATTCTAATATAGATTGATCATTACACAGTTAAATTCAGATAAAAAAAATTGAGCTAATAAATATTAGGCTATGGCGTTAATGATCTGCCCAGGTGTATCTGTATCTGTGGGCCAAGTGGCCCAAAGCATCTAAAGCCCACTGGATGTGATAGGTTTCACCTACAAAGATAGGGAGCAAAGGACACATTTTTTTTCATGTAGCTTATAGACTTATTGACATTCTAAAACATTTAGGGGAAAAAAAAGGCAGGGTGTCTATTTCAAATATGAGTATCTACTAAAATTAATGTTTAAAATAATAAAAATACCAAGTGATATATATATATATATATATATATATATATAATGTGTGTATTCCTCACCACTTGGTGCAGCTGAATTTTAAGCATGTGACTATGTTCAAGCACAAACTGAAAACTGACTTATAAAATCTCAATATTTATAACAATTTGTGCCTGACAATTGCCACATGCATTAAACTGAGTGTTGCAATAAATAGTCATGAACAAATATATATTTATTATTATTATTATAAATCTTACCAGTTATTTTACATGGGCATTAAAATCAATAAGCCTGCTGGATGTTGGTATCAATATCCATTTGTATATTTGCTTAAGCACTATCTCTGACATTGAACACTTTAACCGAGAAATATGATATACCTTAAAACTATATTTTATCACACACACACACACACACACACACATATATATATATATATAATATGCACAGTGCATTCTAATGTTTCATGGGGTGGAATTAAATGTTGACTATTCTCCTCATTTTGTTATTTTCACATTTTGACTGCTGTGCCTTCTAGCCTTCATTGGTTTTTGTCAATCAAGATAACCTCATTTCAATCCTAATTCTTTAAACTATAGAGGTTAGGTTGTCCTCATTTTGCTGACTAGGTCAGCAAGAACAATCTACACTAACCTACCCCATAAATATTGGCTGTCAACATTTAGCCAGCCATTACCCACCCCATGTATACTTTGCCATAATATATTACATCAATATCATTACAAATAACACAAGAAGTTGCCACTACAAACAGTGAAACTTATGGAGTGGTTTTGAGCATGTTGAATGCTAAAGAGCTTGTGCGAAATTCCCTGAAACCTACCCAGAGCACCAAGCGTCTGATGAAGGCCAATGGGCACAGCAGCCGAAACATTGTGATGATAAAAACAAAACTGAAAACCATATGAATATTGTAAATAATAACTCTTTATCCCAGAAATTCAGAAAGAAATCTAAAAATATATATTACAAAAAAAATGCTTAACACTGTTCCACTTTTTATACACTCATCTAAAAAAACAAATCAATGTAAAATTATGTAAGATCAACTGTTCTACCAATAATTTATTCAAAAAAATGAAACAAACCCGTTCATTAAATGAAAGACCATAAAATTAATCTTATAAATTTCCATTCTGTCTGATGAACAGAAACCTCCTACTGTCTGCAGTAAGCACCACTTCTATTGTTTCCAAAGTTTTTATATATATATATATATATATATATATATATATACACACACACACATATATACACATTGTTTCAGCTTTCATGAATATGCCTCTTCACAGTTCTACAAAGGTTCTTGGGTTTGGGGTTAGATCAGGGAGCCTCAGTGGGGTTGATAGTGACACCTGAGAGCTGATGGAACTATCCAGTCAGCAATAATTGCTTGGAGGTCAAAGGGGGTCAGTTAAAAATTTCCTGGAAACTTCAGTCAAACTCAACAATTTCTTACCAAATATCAATGTCCTTGCTACTTCTCATTAGACACACCCTTCCTATTTCAATAAAAAGGATTATTAATTATGATAATTTCTACTAATTCTCATGAATAAGCTCAAAAGTATGATGTCACTAAATTCATAAGCAAGTGCTTTAATCCACTAAGTTATTGTCGTGTGGGACAATCCTGAATGTAAAACTTGGGTCTCTCTTTTTGTCAATATTTTTCTTTCTCTTTTTGTCCCCCCGCGCTCTCTCTCTCTTTTCTACTGTGTGTGTGTGTGTGTGTGTGTGTGTGTCCTTTTGAAAGTCTGTCTATCTGTCTGTCTCTCCTTGCTGTATTTCTCTTTTCCTTACTCTATCTCTCTTTTCCTTGCTCTCTCTCTCTTTCTCTCCGCTTTCTCCTCTCTTCCTTTTTTTGAGCTTTTATTGCCCAATTCAAGGAAGGTATATATGGCATTCTTAACACATTTATTGGCTTAATTTGATCTAAAAATGTCCACCAATAATTGCCCAATTCCTTCTGAATCCATTCTTCGGAATCAACCATTTGCTCCTATTTGGCTTCCCTTAAAATTATAAGATCAATAATATCAAATCAAATCCAAAGTAATCAATCGATATTTTTGATGACACTCATAAACCCTTGCTTAAAAAAAAATTGAGGAAAATAATATCTGTAAATATTTTTTCTGCTGTCCTGATTTTCACAATGGTTTCTACTCGACCTTTGCCGTTGAATGAGAATCTTGCATATATTTATTGGTGTGGAGCAGAAAATATCCAACATAATTTAATTTGCTTTGGACTCTATGACATTGTTCACATTATTACTGCTAAAAGGAATGCTCCTGTCATAGAAAATGATGAAAAACATTTCCAAAAAACTTAGTAAACAACAGTTAATTGCAAACATTCCCTCTCATTTTATTTTCTGAGAGTAGAGTAATATTTGTTACCATTGAAACACACCAATTCTGTCTCCAATTTTTCTTTTTTCTTTCTTTTTTTCTTTCTTTTTTTCTTTCTTTTTTTCTTTCTTCTTTTTCTTTCTTCTTTTTTCTTTCTTTTTTTTTTTCTTTTCTCAAAGACGAGAAAAGCAAAGAAAACAAAATTTGCTACTTGAGATAGTTCCATCTAAGATAACTTTCGTACACTAATTCCTGTTTGCAGACACTTGCTCAGGAACATTTGTGTTTTTTACCACCCACAGGACCCACCTGTGGCAGATGCTACAACTTGAGATGTGCAGGTAGTATAATGGTTAGCAGGTCAGAATGAGAAATCAGAAAGCCAAGTTCAAAAGCCAGTCAAGTTTGTTACCTTCACTTAAGCACAAATACCATGAGTTTTGACATACATCTAAAGTGAAAAAACATTTAGTAATGATTAAATTCTCAACACTTGTGTTCTTTGCAACTAGTTTGTCAGCTGTTAACCCATGGTGAAGCATTTCAATAAGTGTTTTGCATCCAGCAACAAGGTCTCTGATTGGGAGGTTTTGAAGAATGTGGAACCTCCTCTTAGTTGCTTTTGTTCCCAGGTGCACTCTGACCCAGAGTTATAGCACCTGTTAGGGTCCGAGCTATGGCCAGATCAGTCAGTCAGTTAAGTGCCATACGTGAAACACGCTTGGGCGATCATGTCTCAAAAGAGACATGACTGACTAAGCAGAAGATTATCCCGCAGTAGGTTGCCATTGCTTTCTGCAGTAGACTGGTTGCCAGCCAAGGCTATAGAACCCAATCTGTTCTGTTATTTAACCCATAACTGGAAGGAAGAGATGGATTAATACCTTTGCGAAGGGTATTTGCGCGTAAGTGAATGCAATGAATTCAAACTCGGCTCCCCAATTTCTCGTTCCAAGCCAATATCCACTGCACCACAATGCACTATCCTATGGGCAGATAGTTATCCAAAATCAGGGTTGAAACACTATGAAAGTACTTTTATAGTGAAATACTATACTTTTATAATGAAATATCCAGTAATACTTGTTTGGAGCAGAAAATATTACCAGCAATACATTTCGGAAGCAAATCAAAGAAAAAAATATTACCAGCAATTTTTTTTTTTTTTTCTGCTTATCTGTTCCTCAACATGAAAAAAAACTCACCTAGGAACCATTATCATAGTGATTGTGTCATAACTGCTGCTGTTGATTTTTCTTCTGAACAGGATGAAGGCTTCTTCATCAATGAGATGCAAGCACTGCAAAACCAATGGAAGAGGTGTGTGGACTACAAGGGAGACTAGATTAAAAAATCAATTTCATTTGGTCACATTCCATGAGTGTATCTTGATTAATCTATGAACTTTGCAGTCAACCCTTGTACACCATAAAATGTTTAAAAAAAAAAAAGATTTTTGATGGATTCTGTAGTAGTTATTTTTAAGCTAAGCATTGTGGTGTAATGGATATTGGTGAACCCAATTTGGAATTTCACTTGGGTTTTATCTTCATTTAGGCCCGAATTCCCTTGTGAAAAGTATGAATCCATCTCTTCTCTTTCCCCCTGTAATGGGTTGAATAGTTGAACAGACTGGGTTCTATAACCTTGGTTAGTAACCAGTCTACTGCAGAAAGAAATGGCAAGCTATTTGCTGGAAAATCTTTTGCCTTGTTGGTCACAAATTGAAAGAGACAGGATCACCCAAGTTTGTATCATGTACAGCACTTAACCAACTTGCATTTGTTCATTAGAAAATATAGATGGGAAAATTTCTGGAATTATTTTTTACATGAATTTATATCATGCCGACATATTTTCTATTACCTCATTAATTTTTATATTTTTTAAGATATCACAGAAGTGAATTATGTTTTTTTCTTTATTTTTTAAATTAAAAAAATAAATTAGCATTTTTTCTTTTTTTTTTCTTTTTTAATTGGTTTAATTAAATGAGACGAATTTATGATTAAAATAATGAATAAAAGGTTGTGTCTGTATTGCAGAGTTTAATCTTTTTACATTTCAATTTGTCTTAAAACATTAAATTTCGTTTTTTCTGTAGACTCATTGCTGATTATTAGAAATAATTGTGTTATTGTGTTACTAATGCAACGATGATGACAATAATGTTTCTCTCAGCATGCCGCCATTTTGGATCCAGTATGTTGAATAATTTACAAGTTGACTTTATTAGGTGTGTCTTTTAATTGTGTAACGGTTTTTCATTTCCATTTATTTCTGTTTGACAAATTCTTATTAAATTAAAGTTTTAATAGAAATACTGAATAGGAACTCATGAAAAGTAAGATCTTTTTAAAAAGCTATTTCTTTCTCCTTTTTTTCTTTCCCTCTCCTCCTTTTTTTCTTTCCCTCTCCTCCTTTTTTTCTTTCCCTCTCCTCCTTTTTTCTTTCCCTCTCCTCCTTTTCTTCTTTCCCTCTCCTCCTTTTCTTCTTTCTCGCTCCTTTTTTTCTTCTTTCTCTTTTTTTCCTTTTTTTCTTTCTTTCTCGCTCCTTTTTTTCTTCTTTCTCGCTCCTTTTTTTCTTCTTTCTCGCTCCTTTTTTCTTCTTTCTCGCTCCTTTTTTTCTTCTTTCTCGCTCCTTTTTTTCTTCTTTCTCGCTCCTTTTTTTCTTCTTTCTCGCTCCTTTTTTTCTTCTTTCTCGCTCCTTTTTTTCTTCTTTCTCGCTCCTTTTTTCTTCTTTCCTCCTTTTTTCTTCTTTCTCGCTCCTTTTTTCTTCTTTCTCGCTCCTTTTTTCTTCTTTCTCGCTCCTTTTTTCTTCTTTCTCGCTCCTTTTTTCTTCTTTCTCGCTCCTTTTTTCTTCTTTTCTCTTTCTTCTCTCATTTTCCTTTTCTTCCAGAAACAATTCTATTCTGTCAGACAAATTTGATGTTTGAATTTTAAAAACACAGCTGATTTCATTCAGTAATGCCATTTTGGTCATTAACAAGTTCATATTTCATTTTTATTTGTTTTATTCATTTTGAAAATGAATCTTTGTTCAATTTGGGGAACTGTCATGTTTTAGAAATCTGATTGTTTGCTTGAAGTTATCTCTAAATTCGATGAATTATTTTTACAACAAGTCGGGTTGGGAGGGGGTCAATGCATTTAAGAAAAATTTCTTAAGATCTTAATCTACTTTATTTCGATGTTGATTTGAAAATTAACTGTGGAAAGAATTTACTTCTTGCTAAGTGAATGCTAATGACTAAAATGAATAAATATCAGTTTTAATGTTTATAACAAGTGTTTCATAATAAAACAGACATTTTAATTTTTTTTTTTAATTGAATGTTTCACCCTAAAATGAGCACAAGGTGTGCCTCTGATGGAGCCCTTAAGTTTCTTGATTTTTCTTTTTAAATAAGTTGTTCTCTCATCTATAAATATTGAAATATTTTTTTTCTAGTGGTGTGTGATAGTTGGGTTCATTGAAGAAACAGACTGTGCCAAAACTGGAGCTACTTTTTTATACCATTACTTCAGGGTTTTTGGCTCTCCACAATTTCCTGTCTTTTGTAGCTCTTAGTAAAATTGTGTATTTTTGCTACTTAAACCCTGTTCTGCCAATCATTTATGCAAGCTTGTTAGTTAGATTATGCACTGTTTGTCTCTTTCTCTCTTGCTTTCAGTATGTCCCATGAGTATTAAATATTCCAAGCCTTCTTTCCACATTAACTTCTCAACTATTTTTCTGATGTTAAGCATGCGTCCTTTTGTTTACATTTTCTCTAGAACTTTGATTTTGCTCATGTTTGGTATGTGATATTCTCATCATCCTTCTGTAGAACTAGATTTCTGTTATTTTATGTCTCCTCTTCATGTGTGAGATTGTCCAGTATTCACTCTCATATAAGAGGGCTGACATTACATAACAGTTCAATGCACTTCTCTTGGTTTACTAACATTTTTGTATTTTTTCATACTTTGCGTAGTTTTTGGAAGGCATTTTTTTCCTATCCGAATGCACCTTTGGATTTTAGTGTCACACATTCTGTTCTTTGTTGAAACACTTATCAGACATTTAAATTATTGCACTTGCTTGATTTTAAGACTTAGTAAAAAAAAAAAATGTACTCCCTAGCAGGGTTCAGACATCTATACCCATTTTCCCAGGGTAACAATCATCTGATTCTGTGCTTGCCTACTCTAGACCATAAAGTATGCTACAGACCAACAAGGTTAGTTACTTGTTTCCAAGTATACCCATCTACTAGACATCTAGCCAATCTCTATTGCAGACACCTGCTCTGGCATATTTGTGCTTGTTCAACACCTACAGAGCCCACCTGTGGTTTATACTGCAACTATGCTGAACAAAATTTAGTTACAGATTCTTGGAGAGAGCACATTAACTAGCATGATCAACAGTTTGAACCTGGCCAGCTCAGTGAAACCCTCAGTCATGATGGCACATAATTTTGTGCCAGCACAACCACTGACAAGTTCTGTCTACCCAGTTTCATTCACAAGGCTTGGGTTAACTTGTGGTCTGCTTTTCAGGCACTTTTCAAAGGTTCTGCATGCTGGGATTGTCTCCCACCCCACAACACATGCTCCCCGATTAATGACATCAAGAAATCGCTTTCTTGAAAAACTGACTCTGGTGAGATACAAATGAGCTGCATTTCTTGATTCTACCAAGTCTAACCTTCACAGCTAAGGCCATCCATGCTACTTACTTAGTAGCAAAGTACCCACACTTCTTCTGTATTCCATCAACAAGAAGTACATTTCACTGAAACAGATTTTTCCCACGAAAAATACGAACATACTCCTAAGAGTATATTTCCTTGATCACTACAATCTTAACCTGTTCAAGTCAAGAGTTAACTGTTATCTGCTTCTTCTATCTGTATAAACTATCCTTTAATGTAACCTACTTCAAGTGACCCTCCCTGGCCTTGTACAGTGTGAACGTTACTGTAAAAAAAGAAAAAGGCTCATTTGTATTCAACACCCAGAGAGGCCACCTGTTGTTTATACTGCAACTATGCTAAGCTGACCTTAGTTACAGTTTCTGGATTGAGCACATGATCTGATGTGATCAACAGTCTAAAATAAACTTTCAATTAAAAGTCTGTAAAATTAAAAAATTATTTCGATGCACTCTAATATATTAATGCCTCTCATCTTAAACGCTTTATTGTGGAGGAAATTGTCCTATCAATTGATGCAGTTGTATTTTTTTTTTTATTCTTTTCTTACTTCCTCTCCGATTCCTTTACCCAAATTACCAATTTTAGATAAGAAAATATTTCTTTCCTCCACATCTCACTCCTTCATCTCTTGGGATACTCGCTTATTGCTTGGTGCCATAATATTCAGACAAAACAGCTGACATACATTCGTTGAGACTATTGACGATGTTGTCTTTGAGTGCGGAGCAAGAATGAGTTCCACCACTTCTTCATAATCTTACTTTCAATCTAAGTAAACACTGAACTTGAATTCTATTCTTTCTTTGGAAATCGTGCCAAACATTTGGTGTTTGCTTTCTGATATTTATTTCTGTTTTCATGTGGGAGGTAACTCTTACCCCACCCAACTGCCCAAAATAATCAGTTGTTTAAAAAAAAATTGTTAGAAAAAGAAGTTTCACTTGCAGATTAAACCTCTTGAAAGGAGTAAAAGAGTGATTATTGAGTGCCAGATTGGAGAGCCTTCTTAACAGACTAGAATGTATGTAAATTTGAGGTTTCATAAACCTTAATCAAATCTAATTTAAATAATCTATTTAAGTTATCTATCTCATTTATGATCAAGCTTCACGGAGATCTTGCTGCAGACAGTCAAGATAAGTTCTCATGCCATTGGAAAATAGTCATGTTTAAAGAGCAATTTTAAATTGTTTGTCATTTTAAGGTTGATTTTGAATATGTGTTCCAATGACCGTTCTCGTTTCACTAGCCATTTTAAATGTGACCACTTGTTATTGAGTGCCATTTTTAAAGGTGGGTGTTTGCATCGCAAGCACTTTTAGACACTGTCACTACAATATTTGGGATGCTCTGTTGCTTCAATTTTAAATTTTTTAGCCTTTGCTTTAACATATCTCATTGGTATGTCATAGCTAATAGTGTTTTTATTTTTTGTTTTTTGTTTTTAACTGTAAACAAAAAAAAAGCAGCAACATATTGACTTGAATTCCAGTTGAATTCATTGCATTCACTTACTTGCAAATACCCTTGGGAAAGGTATTAATCCATTTCTTCCCTCCAGTTATGGGTCAAATAACAGGACAAATTTGGTTTTATAGCCTTGGTTGATAACTATACTGCAGAAAGTAATGGCAACCTACTGTGGGAAAATATTCTGCTCAGTCAAGCATGTCTCTTTCGACGCATAATTGCCCAAGACCACATCACATATGGCACTTAACATATCACTCAAAAAGTCCCGAGCCTGACATATAGATGGCACCACTAATAAAAAAATCCATATGGTTTTTAAGAAGTACTAACATTCAAATGGCACGTGACAAAATTTGGTCCCAGTTTATAAATTACAGTTATTTAAGTGAAGCAACTGTTGCAAATTTTCAAAATAATGGAAAAATCTGAATTTCAAGTCGATCGCAATGATGGCAAAACTACATGAATTGCACTTTGAATTGCTTCCGCATTTACTCTATTCTCCAGATCTGGCCACAAGCGACTACTGGCTGTTTGCAGACCTCAAAAAAATGCTCCAGGCAATAAGTGATATCAGAAACTGAGACGTATTTTGAGGCCAAAGACAAATCGTTCTACAAAAAGGCATCGGATTGTTAGAGAAGTGTTAGAATCAGTGTATCACCCTAGAAGGAGGCTGATAAGTTATTCAGATTCTGCTCTGCCAGAAACAATGGTTAAGAGGTGGGGTATGCTGACTTTAAACGCAGTTATACTGACACAAATGATGCTGAATACTCAGGTCACCCAAAATCGGCAGTTGTCCTGGAAAACACCAAAAATATCCATAATTTCTTTTGGCTGATTGTAAATTGAATTTGCGTAATATATCAGAGGAGTTGAACGTATCAGAAGGCTATGTATTCCCCCATTTTGCATGAACATTTGTCAATAAGAAAGCTGTGTTCAAAGTGGATGCTGCATTTGCTCAATGTTGATAAAAAAAACAGCATATCGATGATTCAGAGCATTGTTTGCAACTGTTCCAATGCAACAACAGGGAGATTTTATGTAAATATGAGACAATTAGCAGTATAGCCCGGCATTGCTCGGGTGTAATGAAAGCTTTTATATATACATATATTATCGATTTTTTGCACTATTGTAAGAACTGCAATCTTGAAACTTCTGAATATCGTTTATTATGTCTTTGTCTATGAGTGTATTAAATTTGATTAAAATCGGACCACTCCTTCTATAATGTGATTTTTTTCAATTATCGATTTTCGTTATTTATCGGGGGTACCTCGACACAAAACCTAGCTAAGAACACTCACAGATGTTTATAGTACAACTGTGTAAATTTTCCAGAAAATCGGTTCAGCCATTTCGGAGTCTATAGGTAATGGATACACACACACAAAGTTCCATTTATAAATAAGTTTAGATTTAGATGAATGAAACATGGATCCATCACTTCATTCTGGAGTCAAATCCACAGTCAGCTGAGTGGACAGCAGCAGGTAAAAGCTGTCTAAAGCGAACAAAGATACAAACATCAGCAGGCAAGGTTTTGGCCTCTGTATTTTGGGATGCGCAAGGTATTTTGTTCATCGATTACCTTGAGAAATGAAGAACCATCAATAGCAAATATTATTGGTGCATTTAAAGGAAGAAATAGCCAAAAAACTGTCACAAAGAAAAAAAAGTGATCTTTCACCAAGACAATCCACTGTGTTACAAGTCGATTGCAACAATGGCAAAACTTCATGAATTGCACTTTTAATTACTTCTGCATTCACTCTATTCTCCAGATCTGGCTCCCAGTGACTACTGGCTGTTTACTGACCTCAAAAGAATGCTCCCGGGAACAGGTGATATTGAAAACTGAGGTGTATTTTGAAGCCAAAGACAAATCGTTCTTCAAAAATGCATCAAATTGTTAGTGAAGCGTTGGAATCAGTATATCACCCTAGAAGGAGACTATGTTGATGACTAAAGTCAAATTTTACCTAAAATTAGTTAGGCCTGGAATTTATTGAGTGATGTGTTAACTGACTGTATAAAGAAATTTTGTGACCTTCTTGTCTCTTTCATGTTTCATCATGATGGACATGAAGTTTAGGTAAATAAACCTCTTAATAACAGTCACTCTATTCGGGTAGAATGTCTTTCATTTCTTTTCTCCCTGGCAACTCGTGGTCATCTTGCTGGTAAATAAATAAAATGGAACAAATGCTTTGTGTTTTTACGAATGAACAAAAAAAATATAAATTCGATTAAAACTAAGATGTTAATCAGTTTTCTGCATGTCAGTCCTGTTATTCATAGTGAATATTACTAGTGCTACTAGAAATAATAAAACCACTAATTAATATTAATAGGTTTATACATTACAGAGTATCCGCATTCATCTCTGACTGGCCAAACTTGCTGGGTGATGACATTACCACATGAAAAGAGGCAATAATGGCCTCTTTATATAATATTTTGGCTTTTTGTTTAAGGTGGTATTTTCATCATTGAGAGATAGTGCTATCTGGAATGGTTTCAATGAATCTTGATTGCAGGAACAAAAAGAAAAAATGTTTACTGATAGATGACACTGCAAGTGAGCATGACACTGGCTGTTTGTCTTGCAAAGATGTCATATTTATTGGGGTGGCAATGTTTTTTCCTTGTTGTTCCTCTTTCAGCCGCTACAGGATTTTCTTTTTCTCTTTTCCTTTATTATTTTAATCCACTTACTATTCTACTTGTTTTGAGCCCCACTATTTCTCTCTCTCTCTCTCTCTCTTTCTCTCTCTCTCTCTGTATCTTGGCCCCTTCACTTTTCTCTTTCTCTTTGACCCATTTTTGACACTCCCTCTTTTCTCAATTCCCACATTTTGACCCTTCCTCTCTCTCTCTCTCTCTCCCCCATTTTTGAGTCTCTTTCTTCCATTTTTGAGTATCTGTCTTTCTCTCTGTCCATTTTGTATCCTCCCCTCTCTCTCTCTCCATTTTAGATCCTTCCCTCCTCTCCACAATTTGGGACCTTACTCTCTTTCTCCTCAACACTTTTCCTCTCTCCATTCTCTCTTCCTCTCTCCATTCTCTCTTCCTCTCACCACATTTTGGACCCCACTATCTCTTTTCATTATTTTCAACCCCTCTTGCTCTCTCTCCCCACCATTCTTTTACAAGTGCTGCTGAACAGTAAATTTTTTTTATTTACTTTTCTTGCCTCTTTTTTTATACAGCCAATTAGATTTTAAAAATCACATTTTCAAAAAATGTTTTTCCATAATTTTTTTAAGCAAATCAATTTTTTTTAATTTTTTTACTTTTAATTCATTTTCCGATTGGTTATTTTCAAGAAAATTTTCCCTTGATATTTTTTCCTTATTCTCAATTTCCATCTTCTTTGTGGCATCTACCATAATTTACACAGTTTATTTATCAAGGGTAGAGTAGGAGGGAGTTACATTATTAAGCAAGCTTTCATAAGATTTATTTATTCCAATCTCTTCTTAAGCACTCAAAATACTGAGCCTTTCACCCTAAAGAACCTTTTCTTTACTCCCAAATAAATTAAGTGGCAAAATTTGCTTATGTTAATTACATTCTACAAATAAAGAAAGGCTGTTCCAATGGAAACAAGTCCTTTCTCTCTCTTTCTCTCTGCTTCAGATTAATTTTTTTTTCCTCCTTCCTTATTCATACATTTTTAGACCCTTTCCCAACTTGCCAGCAAGCCCTACAAAAGAGAATAAGGGGGCCCTAAAGTACTGAGGTCATTTACCAAGGATTCTCCTGCTTTCCAGGCCCAAGTTCAGTCAGTAGGCTGTTGGCCTTCCTCTCCTGTGGGTACATACTGCCTCACCCATCGCTATCTGTCTCTTATTCTAATTCATGCTTAATTTCATTATAAAATGATATGAAATGAGTCAGATCTAACGCTTTTATTGATTTTGATTCTATGGTCAAAATGACTGAGAAATGGAGCCAGCTATTCCAAATCCTTGTTATTGTCATTGATAGCAAGACTGCTGAAAATGGTGCTACTGATAGTATTAATAATAATCTCTTACCATTCAATATTATTGGAGAGTTACAACAAAGGGAGGTAATCTGATTGCTTTGGACATGTAAATTTTCAATATATAAGTGCAGTTTTTAGTCTTTGTGACTTAATAGATGTAGTGAATTTTCTTTTCAGTGGTGGGGAGTAATCAGCTTAGGGTTTTGACCACTACTTCAGTTGGTCAATTTTTATTCGCAAGAATTCATAATCAACTTGTCTAAACAAGTCTTTTTTTTTCTTTCTTTTTTTTATGTTTATGTTTAATAAATAGAAAAGAAAAACATCTCAGTATAACTAAACTCGTAGAATTCTTGAATGCAATATAAACTAACGTGTTTAGCAATTCTTTGAATTTTTTTTTTTTTCTCTCATTTTATGGATATTGATGCAGCAAAATGAAGAGAGTTCAAAGGCCACATTACTATACTGGATTCATTTCCACATTAATGCCATTAGGAAAAGCATGAATCTGTCCCTTTTCCTTCTCTCCCAACCTTGGGTTTAATTAGCCAGGTAGATTGGGTTCTCTTGTTTTGGGTGACAACTAACCTAAGAGAAGGAAAACAAAACTGGAGAAGTTAACAGGAAAACCACTTATAGCGATTCACAGTTAATGAAGAGAAGGGCTATATAAAGGTTTTTTAAATTTATATTTTTCATTTCTTAATCTCTAAATGGATTTATTCTTAATCCAACATTTTTATTAGGTCAAATTTTTTTAATGGATTACTGCCTTTAAAATAGATGTTCTGTTTTTTTTTTTTTGTTCTTTTTTATTTTGCTCAGCACTAAATTACATCTATTGGCCTGTCTGCACATTTGAGAAAACTTGATCGAGAATATGTCCTCTTTAGTAGGGGTTTAAACTTACTTCTCCTTTTATAGAAGAAACCCAAATTTGATTCTGCATGTGTTAGACTGCTCAGTCACAGAGCAAACAGCCATTTAACACTAATAAACTGTTTGGAAAGGCATAAATTCATCCATTCTTTCTTCAACCATCTATGACTCATTGTTGGCAGTTTTATTATGATGTTAACCAAGAGTTTGCATTTTTGTGTTTTCTCATCAAGACTAAAACCACAACTTTTTTCGTTGTTTTTAATGCAAGTACTGGGATGTGCGTTGTGGTCCAGTAGATATCGGCTCGGAACGAGAAATTAAGGAGCCAAGTTCGAATTCTAGTTGAATTCATTGCATTCACTTATGCGCAAATACCCTTGGGAAAGGTATTAATCCACCACTTCCCTCCAGTTATGGGTTAAATAACAGGACAGATTGGGTTCTATAGCCTTGGCCAGCAACCAGTCTACTGCAGAAAGCAATGGCAACCTACTGCGGGATAATCTTCTGCCCGGTCAGTCATGTCTCTTTCGAGACATGATTGCCCAAGCGTGTTTCACATATGGCACTTAACTGACTAACTGACTGACCTGGCAACATCAAAAACTTGTACTAGCAACAAAAAAAAACGAACTTTTTTATGGAAAAAATTTTATTAAAAATATAACACATACAGAAGTGGGCTATTATAAAATCATATTTTGATTTGTACTCTTGCAGTCTTTACTTGGCTTTCTAGCCTTGGCTGGTAGCCAGTCTAAAAGAAAGACTACTCTGAATTCAAAACCATGGTGAAGACAAAAGGAAGCCATTCTAATCTTTTCCAAGAACTATTGCTAATTTTGCAAATATTAATGAAAAGGAAGCTATGGAGGTCCATGATTGCCTACTTTCTGAAGGAACTTGGCATTTTAAAAAAAAGATAAAGAAAAAATAATGATCTTCATTTGTATTGACTGATTTTTATGTCTATCACTGTATTTATATCAAGATGTTTAGTTGCGGCTGTGAGAGTAATTGTTACAATGCAAATAGTAATGGTAGCAATAGTAACGAGGCTTGGATTGATAATTTTAGTGTAAATGGTATTTCTCTCTTTCATACTTGGCTACCAATATAATGGTGTCTGCTTTGCTTAAGTGAAGCATTTTTTCTTCTTTCTTTTATTCTTCTTTCACACAGTTCTCTGATCGTTCCATTTGTCTACTTTGTTTTTTAAGACACTTGAATTTTTTCCCTCCTCCCCTCTCTCTCTCTCTTTCTCTCGCTCGCTCGCTCTCACTTTTCCTTGTCGTCATTGTCTTCAATCATCTCCAGTTTTCATCTCTCAAAATCTTCTCTTGTCTCAAGCGTTCCCTTGCCTTTGAGAAAGACAGAATGTTAATGCATGATGTTATTTTTTTACTTTCTTTTTTTTTTTTTGCGCACGGACTCATTAGGAAGCAACCATTTTTGTTTCTCTGCTGTGGCGAATGGATCAACTTGGCAGACAAGGTGGGGACTGTTAACTACCACCTCCACCCTGGTATTACTGTCCTCTTGCCCTCACCCACTAACAATGGATCTTTACATGATCTGTTCCAAACAGAATCAATGGAAAAGAATGACATCAATACGCATCAGTCTGCTGTTGCCGCCATCTTTGTGCTTATTTTTAAAAAAAAAAAACAAGTCTCCAATTCAGCTGACCATCTAAGACAAATTTGTTTCAGAAAGATATTAATATTTCTAATATGACTGGCACAGTTGCAGATCTTGTTAAATAAGATGTCTCATACTTGTCTTAAAATAAGTTTACACATGCTGTCAAAAATTACAGCATATTTTGTTCTGTCCTTTTAAGTTTTCACATGAAAGGGTTTGAATATTTTTTCTACAATTATATTGCAATTCTGTAGGAATCAGTTTACTATTTAATAGCAATAGAAAATTGATCCCCCACTTTTTGTCTAATAGAATCTCATATTAATTTACCCACAGTCAAAAGTTACAGCATATTTATTTTACTTTTTCTATGAAGTTCTTTCTAATATATCTTCTATTCATCACATTAATATGCACTAATTCTGGAGGGATCAGTTTAATACTTGATAGCAATATAAAGCAGATTCCCCATTTTCTGTCAGACAGAATACTCATTTATTTATACTGTCAAAAATGACGGCATGTTTTATTCATTTTTTACATATGCATTTTTAAAGGTATTCTAATTATTATATTAATATATAATAGTTCAAGAGGGATCAGTTTATTACTTAATAACAGTAGAAAACTGATCCCTCACTTTCTCTCTAGGAGGCTCTTTATTAATACAGGTTTACCCACCCTATTAACAAAATTCTTTTTGTTAGTTTTTCACATGTATATTTTAAATATATTACTTGTAATTACTACCGGTTTACAGCTATATCTCGTTGAAACACTGGTTCATATATGATCACCCAAGTTAAGCAATATTAAGCCTGGTCAGTACTTAGATGGGTGACCAGTTGGGAATACCAGGTGCTGTAATTTTGGATGCGTGAGTGGTATAATGGGTGATGGCTCAGAACTGGAAATCAGAAGCAGAGTTAAAAGTTCACTTGAGGATTGGAAGAGAACTAGTATGAACAAACCACTTCTCACCTCGGTTATCGGTTAATTAGTAAGACTTTTTATCACTAAAGTGTTGTCTCTAAAAAGAATTAAACAGAATTTTCTGGCTGTAAATAACCTGCAAGAGGTTGATAACCTGTGAAAAAAATATTCTGATGTGTGGTAATTCTGGAGGGGTCAGTTTATTACTTAATAGATATAAAAAAAAATAATCCCCCTCTTTGTGTCCAGTAGAATCTAGTATTAATCCTAGTTTCAGTGTGCTGTCATGAATAGGAATATTTTAAGTCCTATGTGTTACATTTTCATGTACAATTGTTTTAAAATATTAACCCCCCTCTTCCCCCCCCCCCCCCGCAAAAAAAGATTTGTTTGCATAAATAATGATGCTTTTGTTGAGGGTATGTGAATTATCTATGCACACTGCTTAACTTAGCAAGTTAATTCTATGAAGAAGTTCTTAAAGCAGATGAAATTTTAGTGCAGTGGTTCATGTGACTTGCCTGCTTAACTCCAGGTTGGCTGTTCAAATCAGTGCAGGAATCATGCTTAACTTTTTTGATTATTGTCACAGTGAGTTAAAGGCAAAAACATTACAGATTCATCTGTTTTTAACTTTTAGTGAAAAAAAATTAGTATACTTTGTGTTAATTGTTTATATTATATTTAAAGTCTAATTTGATGCAAACTAATATTCATTGCTCTCTCGTTCTTTTCTATCCACCACTCCCTTTCTATCCTGCCTGCCAGCCACTCTCCTCTTCTTAATCTGCCTGCCAGCCAGCCATTCTCCTTTTCTTAATCTGCCTGCCTGCCTGCCAGCCACTCTCCTCTTCTTAATCTGCCAGCCACTCTCCTCTTCTTAATCTGCCAGCCACTCTCCTCTTCTTAATCTGCCAGCCACTCTCCTCTTCTTAATCTGCCAGCCACTCTCCTCTTCCTTAACTGACTCTCCTCTTCTTAATCTGCCAGCCACTCTCCTCTTCTTAATCTGCCAGCCACTCTCCTCTTCTTAATCTGCCTGCCACTCTCCTCTTCTTAATCTGCCTGCCACTCTCCTCTTCTTAATCTGCCTGCCACTCTCCTCTTCTTAATCTGCCTGCCACTCTCCTCTTCTTAATCTGCCTGCCACTCTCCTCTTCTTAATCTGCCTGCCTGCCTGCCAGCCACTCACTCTCCTCTTCTTAATCTGCCTGCCACTCTCCTCTTCTTAATCTGCCTGCCTGCCTGCCAGCCACTCACTCTCCTCTTCTTAATCTGCCTGCCTGCCAGCCACTCACTCTCCTCTTCTTAATCTGCCTGCCTGCCAGCCATCACTCCTCTTCCTTAATCTGCCTGCCTGCCAGCCACTCTCCTCTTCTTAATCTGCCTGCCTGCCAGCCACTCACTCTCCTCTTCTTAATCTGCCTGCCTGCCAGCCACTCCACTCCTCTTCTTAATCTGCCTGCCTGCCAGCCCTCACCTCCTCTTCTTAATCTGCCTGCCTGCCAGCCACTCACTCTCCTCTTCTTAATCTGCCTGCCTGCCAGCCACTCACTCTCCTCTTCTTAATCTGCCTGCCTGCCAGCCACTCACTCTCCTCTTCTTAATCTGCCTGCCTGCCAGCCACTCACTCTCCTCTTCTTAATCTGCCTGCCTGCCAGCCACTCACTCTCCTCTTCTTAATCTGCCTGCCACTCTCCTCTTCTTAATCTGCCAGCCACTCACTCTCCTCTTCTTAATCTGCCAGCCACTCTCCTCTTCTTAATCTGCCAGCCACTCTCCTCTTCTTAATCTGCCAGCCACTACCCTTTTCTTAATCTGCCTGCCAGCCAACCAGCCACTCCCCTCTACTTAATCTGCCAACATTTAAAAGTTTCAGTAATTAGTCTGTCAATTTTAATCTGTATGTCATTTTAAGCCAATGTTCTTGGAATGCTTAAAGTTCATTGCTCTTCTAAAAGTGAGAGTTGCCTCTTAAAGTATCATAGTCAACACTTGCTGTTTGCCCCATTAGGGGGTTTCATTTCAATGGAGAACTCACTTTCCTTTAAATATTTAAACCAGTTTTGGTCAGATTTGGACAAATAGTTTTATTTCCTTTCTTTTTTTTTGTCAAATTCTACAAACAGAGTTAAGGTTAACAGCGTGATGACATAAAACTCGTAACGGAAATACCGTTAATAATGAATGGTGAATTGACTCGGAATGGGAGATAAAAAATGACAATAAGATGGAGTCAGAAAGGTAATAAAATAATAATAGTGAAAATGTTTATTTTCATAAAATAATCTCCAAAAATATATTTAAACGAACAATTATTGATAAGAATAACTGTATATTTGAAGTTGCTTTGTCTCTCTCGGCTGCTCCAAATCTCTCTCTGCTTTCACCATATCTCTATCTCTACCCGCTCTCTCTCTCTCTTTCTCTGTAATTTTCTCATCTTCCTCTTTCTCCACCTGTGCCTCCCTCTTCTCTTTTTTAATGTCACATGCCTTCTTCTTCCAAAAGCCTCCAGAATGCCATCTCCCCACCAATTTGCCATCATGCTCCCCTCCTCTTTCGTCTTGCCTGATGACCTTTTCCAGTGTTGCCATCATAAAATGAAGATACCTTCAACATCTATTCAGATTGATTTCTCTTTAATTTCGTGACAATGCCACAAAGATTTTAACTTGGAATTAAGTAATATTGAAGATGTAAAAGAGTGGGGGGAGCTTTTAAATGAGAGGGGAGGTGAAAGTAAAACAGGTGTGCAGCAGGGGTGGGAGAGGGGTTGATGGTTGGTGACCTCACTGAAGCAAAACTCTCTTTGTGTATCCAAAGCTATTAGTAGTAACTTCAAGAGAGTCGTGTTCAAAGCTTTTTTCCTTACCTATGCGTCTTCTGCATAATTGTTCTTCATTGGAACATATAAAGATGATTTGTGTTTTGTTTTTCTAAGAAAAATACGGAAAAAAAGTGTCTTGCAAGTCAAGTAAACAAAGCAACAGCTATGAACTCGTTGCTGTGACACCCACACAAATTCAATATGTCAGGGAATAAAAGGCATAAGTTGTCTATTATTCAGTGTCATTGGTTTAATGTAATAGAAGAAAAGAATGGTAAATGCTAGACTCAGCATAGTTGCAGTATAAGCCACAGGTGGATTCTATGGGTGTTGAACTGACACAAATGTGCCTGAGAAGGCGTCTGTAACAGGGAATTGTCAAACAGATTGGCATACTGAGATACAAGCAGACACACACACACACACACACACACACACACTATTCTAATAAAGATTATTTTATATACACATACGTACATACACACTTATATCACACTCAAGGAGGATAAGCTGTTAGAAAATACCTGATAATCATCTCAGATATTTGCTGTCATTTTTTATGGCAGGTGTACACTCTTGTGTGTGTGTGTGTGTATGTATATATATATATATATATATATATATATATATAATGAGGTGTGCAAAATGGGAAAGAGCCATTTACCAATTTTTACTGCCATTTTTTTAACAACATAGAAGATATTTCAGTGTGTGAAGGTAAGGAAAGCATACCCTTCAAGACACTGGCTGATTCCAATGGACAAAGCTTTACCAATAATAATGCTCCATGGTATTAAGTCTTAGGTCTTCAAAATAGGTTTTAAGGTTCTCTTTCTTTCTTATTTTACTCCAATTTTTCTCTGTCCCACTCACATTATTCTTTTTTTAATTTTCCTCTCTCTCTCTGTTTTTTTCTTCCTTTTTCTGCTTTTTTTCTTTTTCCTCTCTCTGTTCTTTTTTCTTTTCCTCTTTCTCTCTCTGTTCTTTCTTCTTTTCCTCTCTCTCTCTGTTTCTTTTTTCTTTTCCTCTCTCTCTCTCTGTTCTTTTTTCTTTTCCTCTCTCTCTCTGTTCTTTTTTCTTTTCCTCTCTCTCTGTTCTTTTTCTTTTCCTCTCTCTGTTCTTTTTTCTTTTTCCTCTCTCTCTCTGTTCTTTTTCTTTTCCTCTCTCTCTCTGTTCTTTTTTCTTTTCCTCTCTCTCTCTGTTCTTTTTCTTTTCCTCTCTCTCTGTTCTTTTTCTTTTCCTCTCTCTCTGTTCTTTTTTCTTTTCCTCTCTCTCTGTTCTTTT
Organism: Ascarosepion bandense; assembly: GCA_037127315.1. Taxonomy (NCBI): domain Eukaryota; kingdom Metazoa; phylum Mollusca; class Cephalopoda; order Sepiida; family Sepiidae; genus Ascarosepion; species Ascarosepion bandense. The sequence goes on from JBBBDQ010000514.1 coordinate 6,903,968, forward strand.
TTCTTTTCCTCTCTCTCTGTTCTTTTTCTTTTCCTCTCTCTCTGTTCTTTTTTCTTTTCCTCTCTCTCTGTTCTTTTTTCTTTTCCTCTCTCTCTGTTCTTTTTCTTTTCCTCTCTCTCTGTTCTTTTTTCTTTTCCTCTCTCTCTGTTCTTTATTTTCTTTTCCTCTCTCTCTCTCTCTGTTCTTTATTTTCTTTTCCTCTCTCTCTGTTCTTTATTTTCTTTTCCTCTCTCTCTGTTCTTTATTTTCTTTTCCTCTCTCTCTGTTCTTTATTTTTTTCTTTTCCTCTCTCTCTGTTCTTTATTTTCTTTTCCTCTCTCTCTGTTCTTTATTTTTCTTTTCCTCTCTCTCTGTTCTTTATTTTTTCTTTTCCTCTCTCTCTGTTCTTTATTTTTCTTTTCCTCTCTCTCTGTTCTTTATTTTCTTTTCCTCTCTCTCTGTTCTTTATTTTTCTTTTCCTCTCTCTCTGTTCTTTATTTTCTTTTCCTCTCTCTCTGTTCTTTATTTTTTTTCTCTCTGTTCTTTATTTTTTTTTTCTTTTCCTCTCTCTCTGTTCTTTATTTTCTTTTCCTCTCTCTCTGTTCTTTATTTTTCTTTTCCTCTCTCTCTGTTCTTTATTTTCTTTTCCTCTCTCTCTGTTCTTTATTTTCTTTTCCTCTCTCTCTGTTCTTTATTTTTTTCTTTTCCTCTCTCTCTCTCTGTTCTTTATTTTTCTTTTCCTCTCTCTCTCTCTGTTCTTTATTTTCTTTTCTCTCTCTCTGTTCTTTATTTTTTTTTCTTTTTCTCTCTCTCTGTTCTTTATTTTCTTTTTCTCTCTCTCTGTTCTTTATTTTCTTTTTCTCTCTCTCTGTTCTTTATTTTTCTTTTTCTCTCTCTGTTCTTTATTTTTCTTTTTCTCTCTCTCTCTCTGTTCTTTATTTTTTTCTTTTTCTCTCTCTCTGTTCTTTATTTTTTTCTTTTTCTCTCTCTCTGTTCTTTATTTTCTTTTTCTCTCTCTCTGTTCTTTATTTTTCTTTTTCTCTCTCTCTGTTCTTTATTTTCTTTTTCTCTCTCTCTGTTCTTTATTTTTTTTCTTTTTCTCTCTCTCTGTTTTTCTTTTTCTCTCTCTCTGTTTTTCTTTTTCTCTCTCTCTGTTTTTTTTTCTTTCCTCTCTCTCTGTTTTCTTTCCTCTGTTTTTTTCTTTTCCTCTCTCTCTCTCTCTGTTTTTTTCTTTCCTCTCTCTCTCTCTGTTTTTTCTTTTCCTCTCTCTCTCTCTCTCTGTTTTTTTCTTTTCCTCTCTCTCTCTCTGTTCTTTTTTATTTCCCTCTCTCTCTCTGTTCTTTTTTTTATTTCCCTCTCTCTCTGTTCTTTTTTTTATTTCCCTCTCTCTCTGTTCTTTTTTTATTTCCTCTCTCTCTGTTCTTTTTTTTTATTTCCCTCTCTCTCTGTTCTTTTTTATTTCCCTCTCTCTCTGTTCTTTTTTTATTTCCCTCTCTCTCTGTTCTTTTTTATTTCCCTCTCTCTCTGTTCTTTTTTATTTCCCTCTCTCTCTGTTCTTTTTTATTTCCCTCTCTCTCTGTTCTTTTTTTTATTTCCCTCTCTCTCTGTTCTTTTTTATTTCCCTCTCTCTCTGTTCTTTTTTTATTTCCCTCTCTCTCTGTTCTTTTTTATTTCCCTCTCTCTCTGTTCTTTTTTGTTTCCCTCTCTCTCTGTTCTTTTTTTTTATTTCTCTCTCTCTCTGTTCTTTTTTATTTCTCTCTCTCTCTGTTCTTTTTTTTTATTTCTCTCTCTCTCTGTTCTTTTTTTTATTTCCCTCTCTCTCTGTTTTTTTTGTTTTGTTTTTTACCTGAATCAGTTCTGATTTCAATTCTAAGCTGTTATTCATTACAGCTTACAGCACCTTGTAATTCCCATAAAAGCAAGCAGAATAAAATGAAAGAAATACTTATCAAAATTAATAAAAATTAACAAGGCTTCATCTAAGAAATTAATACCAGATTTTTCTTAATTTAATTAGTTGACATCTTCAGCAAACATCTTGTGAAAGTATCCACTGAAAATTGTTTTATATATATATATATATGAACAATATGGAGAGTTTGTCACTTAACTGAGTAAAGTAATGCCGAGTTTGATGCCTCATGGGGACACCATTATGATGTCTTCATTCGTCAGTGCTTATTTTTCAATCTGCTAATTGAGAAATAAACCCTGGCAAGTGAAGACATGAATAATCATGTGCTCACAAAACTTCGAAGTCAGCATGACTTTGCTCAGTTAAGTGATAAACTTTCCACATAAATCTTTTATATATATATATATATATATATAAAACATAGTGATGATCCACATATACTGTCTTAATATGTATAGGAAAAACTACTAAAAAGTTGTAAGTTTTTAAATTTTTTTTTTTTTTTTTTTTTGACAGTATTTATTTATTTCTATTATTATATTTGATATTTCAGACCGTCCTCGGCCTTTCATCAGAAATAAATGATTGTAAAATTTAAATTAGAAGCATTTTCGCGAGGAGCATTCGTCGAGAGATACATTTTTAAACTTACAACATTTTAGTAGTTTTTCCTATATATATATAAATATATAAACCAAGTTTTATTAGCTAATACTTCAGGTAAATGCTGCACATGACACACAATTGGGCAACTATGTCCCAAAAGAGACATGACTAACTTGGCAGATAATTCTCCCGAAATAGGCTGCTATTATTTTCTGTGGTAGGCTGACTGATAACCCAATCTATCCTGTTACTTGACCCATAGCTGGAGGGCAAAGAGACAGATTAATACCTTTCCCAAGGATATTTGCACATAATTGAATGCAACGATTTCAAGTGGAATTCAAACTCGGCTCCTTGATTTCTCATCCCAAGCTGATATCCATTGGACCACAACACACATCCTACGTACTCACATGATCTTTTTAGCCAACTTTTTATTTACTTTTTCTAACTTTCAACCGTGTTGTTTTATGTCAATTAAATTTCCAAAGTTTTTTTTATTGTTTCCATCCAAGTTCTTTCTAATGTCGCTACAGTCGTTATCAAGAATTGCCTGGTACAATATAAAGATGACTGTAGCGACAATTGAAAGTACTTGGTTGGGCCAAAAAAAATATATTAGAAAGTTAATTTTGGCATAAGACAACTTAGAAACTTGATAAAAATAAAAAATAAAAACTTGATCAGACAGACCTTGTTGTTATCGCTTAATAAAAACTTGTTTCAAAACTGCCTTATATATATATATATATATATATATATATATATATATATGTGTGTGTGTGTGTGTGATAGAGAGCAGCGTAGGAATAAAGATCATATTGACCTATAGAACTGGCAGTCACTATACAGTGTTTATTGATATGTATGTCTACACTGAACATTTTTGTCTCATAAGTATAGTAAATTTTAAACCATATATATATATTTCTGATTGCTGTGTGTGTGATTATATATATATATATATACACACACACACACATTCTTACATAGTTTGTGTTATGAGAATACATAAAAACATTATATAAAAAAATTAATTATAATACCCTGTCTGTCCTTTTCAATAAAAACTTGCATAAAAGAGATTGCTTCTACAATACACTATATATATATATATATATATATATATATATATATATAATGTGTGTGAATGGGGTGTGCGATGGATAAATTGTCGCAATCATATATTTTTAATTTTGTGCATATGCATTGGTTTTTATTTTGTCAACTGCACAGTATAGTAGGGTGTTAGGCATCTGTGAGGAAAAGAGCACCATGATGCAATTCACTCCACCAGAAATTTGAAAATTGAACCCTGTACTGCTTAGCATTTGTATCAGAATCTCCCACACAAACATTTCAGTGTTTGGGTGTCAATCTGCGGGCATTGCAAAGCATTTGGAAAGAGTTGGATGATATATCCACTCAACATCATTATGCCTCCATTCATCTTCGCACAGCACCTCAGACTAAACACAGTGACCGACATCAACTGCCTTGAGCAGGTAGTTCTTCCCAGGATGAAGAGGGTGGCTGCTAGAAGATCCTTTGTCTGGCAATAGGACTCTGTACCATGCCAGACAAGCAGGTGAACCCAATCATGGGTGTCAGATACTTTCTGCAACTATATCACCCCTTATATCTGGGCACCCAACTCACCAGACTGCAACCCCCTTGATTATTATGTGTGGACTGCAGTTGAGTGAGAGACCAAAAAAAATCCTTGTAACACCAAAGATAATCTGAAAGCAAGGATTATGCCAGCATTCACCAACTTAAACAAGGAAACTGTCCAGAAGAGATGCAGGAGATTCCAAAGTCTTCTGGAGGCTGTGATTGAAGCCAATGGTGATTTTATTGAATATCTTCATGTTTTAGTATTTCAATATAGTTTTGGTAAATATATTTGTTAAAATGGGGCACCTTGACATGGTGTAATCATTAGTAAGCTTGTCTCACTAGAACTTATTTCAACTAAGTAGTGAGTTTGGTCCTCAGTAGGTACCCCATACTTTTGGCCTTGTGCCACATCTAAACGGTGCTTAGAAAATCAGTCAGTTAAGTGCCATACATGATATCCACTTGGGCGATCATGTCTCAAAAGAGAAATGACTGACTGGGCAAAAGATTATCCCGCAGTAGGTTACCATTGCTTTATGTAGTAGACTGGTTAACAGCCAAGGCTATAGAATCCAATCTGTCCTATTATTTAACCTATAACTGGAGAGAAGAGATGGATTAATACCTTTCCCAAAGGGAATTTGTGCGTAAGTGAATGCAAGGAATTCAACTGGAATTCGAACTTGGCTCTCCGATTTGTCATTCCAAGCCGATATCCACTGCGCCACAACACACAGAAAATCAGTATATTTGTTAAAATGAGATGTCTGTTATTTTCATTTTTGCAATATTTAAATGACAGTCGTATCCATTGTGTGCATGTGTGTCCATCTATCCATTCACAAATCACCTAAAACTTTTTTGACAAATTTTTTCCTGCATTTAACAAAATTCATTCAGTTCTGTGTTACATGGAGAAGCAAATTTTACTAATAGACAACAACTGGAACAGTTGTATCTAAATGTGCCTCTTTTAATAGTCAAAAACCATGGAAGAAAACCTTTTTTTTTTTTTTTTGTTTTTGTTTTTTCTGTTTTTTTTTGGTTGGGAATGAGGGGGAGTATTGTCAGTCAGTCTCTAATCCATTGGCCACATTGAGCAGTGATATTTCTATTAAGAGAATTGATGGTTTTTTTTCGGTGGGGAGGTTTTTTTTTGGGGGGGGGTTACATGTTTGGGTAATTTTGATAAAAATAACTTTACTGAAAGCGAGAAGCAATGAGAACTTTTGATTAACACTATTCAATCTAATTAATCTAATTCATTTTTTTCTGTTTTTATTTTTATTTATTTATTTGTTTTGGTTTGTTTTTGTTTTTTTTAATAAATTTTAAAAATTAAAATTTTAAGCCAAATCATTGGGATGTTTGTTTTCGCAGAGGTAAACGACTTGTCAAGGGGAGGTTACTCGTGACAATTTATTCTACATTTATCGATATAATCTTTAATATTAATCAAATAATTTTTAAAAATCTGATTGATTTAAAGAAGTGGACTTTCCCCGTAAAAATACGTTGTAATTAATATTTTTTCTTAACCTTTTTTTTATGCATTGAATCATTATAGTTGTAAAAAAAAAATATAAATATATATACTATACTGATAGACGAGTCGAAATCTTACAGAGAGTGGATTGACTCAACTAAAAAAATCACTTTGCTTAATAAAAGTTGACACATGTGATTGACCACGACAGATTTTAATTTAATGTTACAATATTATGGACCTAAGCGGGGTAAAAATAAGTCTCGGGCGTTTCACTATAAATTAGACACAACTGTCACAGCTTTAACTCTGACCCAAGGGATATTTTTGAACCAGTCTTTTTCGAAAAACTAGAGAGCGTATCAAATACCATTATGTTTATAAAATTTTTGTGTATATAAGAATTGAGTTGTTTTCTTTTATTTTC
>JBBBDQ010000514.1:6915000-6967500 GCA_037127315.1 Ascarosepion bandense
TCTTCTAGACATGTATCACGTATTACGCTTAATTGACTGAGATATGTGTGTGTGTGCGTCATCCATACACAAGCCTGTTTCGCTGTATCACAGCTCATCAGTGTGTCTAGACATCCGATTGCTTCCAGCCAGGATCGAAACTCTACCGATACACACACACACACACACACACACCTCTTTTCGCACTTCTCACTTGTAAAATTCTCTTTCAACGCAGCATCAACTGTCATCTTTTGCCTCCTTGAATGCTGTTTTTTATTCTCTTTTCACCTTTGCATTCTAGTGATTTTTCCGCCTGGCTTGGTATGGAGGTGGTGATTAAAAAATCCAACAAATTAAACAGCATTTTCGATTAACCGCACTACTTAGAATGATTGCTGCACTACTTAGAATGATTGCTGCACTACTTAGAATGATTGCTGCACTACTTAGAATGATTGCTGCACTACTTAGAATGATTGCTGCACTACTTAGAATGATTGCTGCACTACTTAGAATGATTGCTGCACTACTTAGAATGATTGCTGCACTACTTAGAATGATTGCTGCACTACTTAGAATGATTGCTGCACTACTTAGAATGATTGCTGCACTACTTATGCAAATGTAAAAAAAATCTTAGCTATAATAAGAAATAAGTATGAAAAACAACTGTTGATTATTATTATTTTTTAATCACATCACCCCAAGCTACGTAAGAGAGAGCCGGAAACCACACCCTAAACAGGGAACAAGGGATGAGCCTCTACACTTGTTCAATAGACGTGGGTGGAGTGTAAACCAGGCGATAGTTTAGTCTATTTATTTACGGCTAATTTATTTAAATAATGCATTGTTTGCATCACATGGCAATAATTGTAAATAAAGTAATGCATTAACTAACGAAATAAGTAACCAAGCAGTCGTTTTAAGTTCTCTGAATATCTTCTTCTTTTTTTTTAAATTCTGGTGGTGGGAGTTAATTCATAGAACCTACTCTGTGCTGCTATTCAACCCATAGCTGGAGGAGATGGATTATATTATAAAGTAGTAATTAGTGGGAGAGTTTATTACCTCATAACAATAGAAAACAGATCTCCTACTTTAGGTCCAACAAAAGCTTTAATTGTATTTGATTCCGATTATATTAACTTGTACTAATTCTAGAGGGATCAGTTTATAACTTCATAATAATAGAAAACAGAGCCCCCACTACATACCCAGTCAGTCAGTTAAGTGCCATACGTGAAACACGCTTGGGCGATCATGTCTCGAAAGAGACATGACTGACTGGGCAGAAGATTATCCCGCAATAGGTTGCCATTACTTTCTGCGGTAGACTGGTTGCCAGCCAAGGCTATAGAACCCAATCTGTCCTGTTATTTAACCTATAACTGGAAGGAAGAGACAGATTATTACCTTTCCCAATGGTATTTGCGCGTAAGTGAATGCAATGAATTCAACTGGAATTCGAACTCGGTTCCCCGATTTCTCGTTCCGAGTCCGATATCCACTGTACCACAACGGATAAATTTTCGTTTTAGGTGCCGACGGCTTTTCCCCCTTTCAAATTTATCTAAAATAGCATTATTTCTGTGCAAATGTATATGCTGAATTCAAATCAACAATTAGTTATTGAAGAAACTTACCTTTTTTGCTTTGAAAGTCCATAAAAAATGAACTATATCTCTCACTTTTTTCTCCCATAACTTTCACGAAGTCATATAATTAACTACAGAATGACGTTCTACGTAGGCAGCAATTTTGGTCGAATTTCGTCCTTTACTGAAACTTTCGGCGATGTACTTCCTGTTCCGAAAGTAATAAGCGTAGAAATACAATAGCGCATTACTTTAATCGCCGGAAGTATCAGTAAATGAAGAAAAATCGACAAATTCGATCACATGCTCAGTCCGTCATTCTGCAGTTAATTACATAATTTCATGAGAGTTACAGGAGAGAAAAAGTGCAAGAGATAGTTCGTTTTTTTTTGTTTGTTTTTTTAATGGACATTTAGATAAAAAAGGTATGTTTCTTCAATAACTAACACTTGATTTGAGTTCAGCACGTACATTTGCACAGAGATAATGCTATTTTGAATAAATTTGAAGCGGAAAAGCGACGGGACTTAAAACGAAAATTTACCCCACAACGTACATCCATCCTACATACCCAGTAGAAGCTTTAATTATGTTTCTATAATATTCAGTCAGTTAATTGCCATGCGTGATACACGCTTGGCTGATCATCGAAATTGACATGACTGACTAGGTATAAGATTTTGCCGCAGTAGTTTGTCATTACATTCTGCGGTAGACTGGTTGTCAACGAATGCTGTATAACATAATCTGACCTGCTATTTAATCCATATCTGGGGGAGAAAGATTGATTAATACCTTTACTAATGGTATTTGTGCGTAAATGAATGACACGAATTCGACTGGAATTCGAACTCTGCTCTTCAATTTCTCATTCCGAGCCGATATACACTACACCACAATACTTGCAAAAGAGGATACAATTGTAGTGTTCTGATTTTTAAACAAGAAAGAACAAAAATATGGCAGATGATACTGACAAGTAGTCATTTGGTTGGGTAAGAAGAAATCCCAGCATGCATCTGTAGGATGTCTATAAATTTGGGGAGGGTATGTTTTTAGTGGTCATCCCCCTCCCCAGTCCTGATTGAAACCGTCAATGCTAAAATTAATATTGTGTGTACATGGTTGACACAAAATAATATCTAAAAAAGAAATCTATCTCCATTTACAGAAATCTAAACTGGGGTGTGCTGTGATATTTATGAAGGGTTCTTCCTCACGGTGCCCCGACAATGACCTTCAGGCATGGTTGATAAGAAGAAACAATAAGTGTTTCACAGATGTAAACATTTCTAGAATTTCTTAAGAGTTCACTTCCAACCGGCTCACCCCTCCCTCTACTGTTCTAGGCTTTCTTTTCTCCCTTTTCTTTTTTTTTATTTTCTTTCTTTTTTTTTATTTTCTTTCTTTTTTCCTCTTTTTTATTTTTACTTCTTTCTTTCCTTCCTCTTTATTTATTCTTTCTTTCCTTTTTATTTCCGCTTTGTTCCTTTCCTTTTTATTTCCGCTTTGTTCCTTTCCTTTTTATTTCCTCTTTGTTCCTTTCCTTTTTATTTCCTCTTTGTTCCTTTCCTTTTTATTTCCTCTTTGTTCCTTTCCTTTTTATTTCCTCTTTGTTCCTTTCCTTTTTATTTCCTCTTTGTTCCTTTTTATTTCCTCTTTGTTCCTTTTTATTTCCTCTTTGTTCCTTTTTATTTCCTCTTTGTTCCTTTTTATTTCGTCTTTCTTTCCTTTTTATTTCGTTTCTTTCCTTTTTATTTCGTCTTTCTTTCCTTTTTATTTCGTCTTTCTTTCCTTTTTATTTCGTCTTTCTTTCTTTCCTTTTTATTTCGTCTTTCTTTCTTTCCTTTTTATTTCGTCTTTCTTTCTTTCCTTTTTATTTCGTTCCTTTCTTTCTTTCCTTTTTATTTCGTTCCTCTTTCTTTCCTTTTTATTTCGTTCCTCTTTCTTTCCTTTTTATTTCGTTCCTCTTTCTTTCCTTTTTATTTCGTTCCTCTTTCTTTCCTTTTTATTTCGTTCCTCTTTCTTTCCTTTTTATTTCGTTCCTCTTTCTTTCCTTTTTATTTCGTTCCTCTTTCTTTCCTTTTTATTTCGTTCCTCTTTCTTTCCTTTTTATTTCGTTCCTCTTTCTTTCGTTCCTTCTTATTTATTTATTTCCTTTTTATTTCTGATATTTTATCAGCACATATGGTGGTTGACTATAGGAATGACTTTTCTTATCTTGATTCCTCTCTGTTTTCATTTCCGATCTTAATAAATTTTTTTTTTCCACCTCTAAAACTATTGAAAAGAATTATCTTGCTGATTCAAGTAACCGACTATTCTTCCGTGATGGTACGAATATACGAATTCCGCTTTAAGGTCTGGAGTGAGCTTTATTCGCAAGTTCAAAGGAAGGAGCCTTATTTTGAGTTCAACTGTTCATGAGGACCGGAAAGAATTTAGAGTCAACTCTTTCTGATGATGAAACTTTACTAGTTCTTGAATAATGCGCGTCAATCTTTTCCCGATTTGGGTGTCTCCTTTTCTTTGTCACCCCCAACCATGGGTTAAATAGTAGAACATAACCGAAAAAAGTTTGATAAACCGTAAAAACCAAATCACCCACTCTATATTTATCGGTGAATTTCCATTTCTTAGGGAAATGGAGTTATTAAACGTTGCGCAATCATTTTGAATTCAGAGTTGCCAGTCTCCTAGACTGGCTGCTAACCAGACAGCACAGTCTACCCAGCACAGTCTACCCAGCTTTTTAACCCATAGTTGGTGAGAGGAGGATGAATAGATTTTTTTTCTTCCTTAGAAGTCAACCAGACAGAATCGTCTGGAATTGAACACTAATCCATTTTTTTTTTTTTTGTTCGGGTCACCGTTACGCTATTCTTACATCTAATAGATACTAGAAAGAAAGACCCATTATATAATTTCACGATTTTCCTATTCGAATTTTCTGATTAATCTTAATTCTATAGTTAATAACTGAATAAGCTCGTGGCGAGTTCTACGACAATAAAACATCCGTGGAAATTCTCGTATCGCATCGCTAAATATTTTAACAACTTTAACAAAACTAGAAAGACCCATAATAATTTCACGGTTTTCTTATTTGAATTTTCTGATTAATCTTAATTCTTAAGTTAATGATTGCACAAATATGAATACTGGTAATTTTAAGAAGTGGGTACAAATAAAAACATTTTAAATTTTTGCCCTTTCACTGAAACAGACGTTAAACACTTTTCTCTTCCCTTGTTTTCTTTTCTCGCTGAAATCAAGTAATGTCTTCTACGCGATCAAAACGGAATATTCCATTATTTATGATGTATTGGCAGAAGACATTAACCCACTTTTATCTTTCCTTTATTTATTTATTTATTTATAGGTAAATTCCCGTCTTAGAAAAAATTTCTATTAAAAATAATCTTAAAATCATGCAGCAGACGGTTTTATTTTATTTTATTTATAGTAAACTGATTTTTGACGATTGACTGATTCGGTTTTCGTCATTTGATATTGTGCGTCTGAAAAATGACTTTCTTTGATCAGATAAAAGTTCGGAAATTTTGTGGCGACCATTGTGGTCGCCACAAAATTTCCGAACTTTTATCTGATCAAAGATTAGTATCTGTTCTTATCAGTTTAATCTGATTCTCCCTTTTACTTCCTTTCTTTCATTAATTTTCTCGATAAAACAAAGTAATGTGTTTTTCCTACTTTCTACGTAATCAAAACGTCCGTTACTTATTAGGTAAGTAACGGTCGTAGTAACTAACGTCGGGAAAGGGGCATAATTACAATAGGATTAATACGCGTTTTATTGTAAAAAAAATTTTTTTTTAAATGAATATATTTCATTTGTAATTTCAAGGGTTTTATTTTTTTCGTTTTCCTGAATAGGTGTTGACAAGTTTGTCTGTCGACCGGTTTAAATTCCTCCGTATTTTTTGTTTTTTTTTAAACAGGTGCAGGGGTTTATCATTTGCTTTCTGTTTAGGATTGTGTTTCTAATTCTAAAGTTTACTTCTTTATACTTCTAACGTCCCCGAATGAACTTTGAAATTTCATTCATTAATTAAATCTTGACCTCCTCCAGTCTAGAGCTGGCCGTTATCTTTCCTACATAACCCTAAGAACTTATTGCCCTTTCTTACGTTCATACAACGCAGCGCAGTATCCCCTACCTTGAGTAGCTCTTAGGCCTAATTTTAAAAAATGTTTATTTGTCTGTGAAATCTAAATGTTGCTTATTGAAAGCCTTTTGCCTCATTCATTATCGGCAAGGATTCTCCAAGAAAATTATTGCGGTTATCCATTTCTTTTGATTCCTGCAAATGCCAGGTCTGTCGAAAACTAATTAAGTGGTTAAATACAAGATTAGAGACGACCCCCATCCACACATACATACACAAACCCCTAGCTACACTCTTGGCGGGAACGGTATCTTGTGGTTCTCTGATGAGAGACAAATGAACAAGAGCTGATGACCACATAGGGTAAAAGGAAAGAGATTTTAACTGGACAAATAAAAGGAAGTAGGCTTGACTGGTCTGGCCAGGGTTGCTTCAGGCTTAAATCAAGTGGACAGGCTGAATCACATGGGCAGCCATCTTGAACTGGACATAACAGCTGCTGAGCCCTCTACCCCCTCCCGTATACTCCATGTGGGTGCAGATTTGCAGGCCTGGGGTTGGGCAATATCAGAAAATGTGTTTGGTAGATGAGCCTGTAAGATGTGCTCAGTGATGATGAAAATTGATTTCATTGGTTCTTTCTTATTAACCCACTCTCCGACTTAACCTTCTTTCATTTCTCCTTCCCTCCAACCACGCTTCAGTATATTCCTCTCCCTTCCCCCCCACTCTCTCTCTCCTTCTCCCCCACTCTCTCTCTCTCTCCTTCTGCTTCCTCTCTCTCTCTCTCCTTCTGCTTCCTCTCTCTCTCCTTCTCCTTCTACTTCCTCTCTCTCCTTCCTTCCTTCCTTCTCTTCCTCTCTCCTCTCCTTCTCCTTCTCTCTCTCTCCTCTCCTTCTCTCTCCTCTTCTCCTTCTCTCTCTCTCTCCTTCTCTTCCTCTCTCTCTCCTTCTACTTCCTCTCTCTCTCCTTCTACTTCCTCTCTCTCTCTCCTTCTACTTCCTCTCTCTCTCTCCTTCTCTCTCTCTCTCTCTCCTTCTCCTCTCTCTCTCTCTCTCTCTCTCTCTCTCTCTCTCTCTCTCTCTCTCTCTCTCTCTCTCCTCTCTCTCTCTCTCTCTCTCTCTCTCTCTCTCTCTCTCTCTCTCTCTCTCTCTCTCTCTCTCTCTCTCTCTCCTCTCTCTCTCTCTCTCTCCTCTCTCTCTCCTCTCCTCCTCTCTCTCTCCTCTCCTCCTCTCTCTCTCCTTCCTCTCTCTCTCTCCTCTCCTCTCTCTCTCTCTCTCTCTCCTCTCTCTCTCCTTCCTCCCTCCTTCCTTCTCTCCTTTTTTTTCCTCCCTCCTTTTTTTTCCACTCTCTCCTTTTTCTCCACCCTCTCTCCGTCTGTCTCCTTTTACAATTCATGCCAAATACTTATGACATTTGTTCATCGCCGACACATGTATAAAGTTTTCCAAATTCTTTAAGCATAAATAGAAAAAATAAAAATGAGAAGGAAAGAAATGTAAGGGAAAAAAGTGTGTGTGCGCGCGCACGCGCTCACTCGTTCCTTTTTCGTATTTGTATATTTTCATTTTTAAAAGCCGGCCACCAAAACAAAATGTCTGTCTGTTATTCACTCAGTGTCCAAAACTGTACGTAAATAAATAGCTTCATTGTGTGATTAACCTGCTACCAAAGCACTACTCAGATACTTATGCCTGCTTACTGCCAGTGTGATATCGGTAATTGTACTGATCACAAGCACGTTGGGTAACAGTTCATCTGTCTTAACATTCTGTTCAGTTTTCTCTTTCATTTCTGCATCATGCTCTCCCTCTATTCTCCCCCTCTATCCCCCCCTCTCTCTCCCTCTATTCTCCCCCTCTATCCCCCCTCTCTCTCCCTCTACTGACACAATGACCTAAACTTGAATAACTTCATTTCTCGTTTGTGTCGTTTTTTATTTTATTCGTATGTAAACACCTATTCTCATTCAATCTGAAACATTAGCAAACACTTCTATAAGTGTGTAATAAAAAAACACTGAGTCTTGCATTAAACATTCTAGCTACAATCAACTTGCTACATATGGAAGGAAGTTATTTTATTATACTGAAGGCAATAAAATGTCATATTTTTTTTTTTAATGCGCCTCTTAGAATAGATACTCCAGTAAGATTCGGAGAGAGAAGACCACTTGTTGTGATATGGACTTCTTTGTTTGAAAAGAAAAAAATACAGTTTTCAGTATAAGTCATATTTATATTCAGAAAGTATATAATTCAGTTATAATTTACTCATAATCCCCTACGCCATAAGTGAATCTATGCTAACTTTGTTTATTTTATAATTTCTCTCCCAAGCGAAGGCCGCTAAAAACGCAAAGAGATACTGAGCATGAAATATGATAAAAATAAAGCATAATCAATTTTAATATTTTTCTGTCTTAGCGTTGTGGTGCAGTGGATATCGACTCGGAACAACAAATCGGGAAGCCGAGTTCGAATTCCGGTTGAATTCATTGCATTCACTTACGCACAAATACCCTTGGGAAAGGTTTTAATCCGTTCCTCCCCTCCGGTTATGGGTTAAATAATAGGACAGACTGAGTTCTATAGCCTTGGCTGGCAACCAGTCTACCACAGAAAACAATGGCAACCTACTGCGGGATAATCTTCTGTCCAGTCAGTCATGTCCCGAAAGAGACATGATCGTCCAAAGCGTGTATCACGTATGACATTTAACTGACTATCTTAGCGTTTATTCATGCAATTTTTATTGATTGTTTTTATCATGCTGCCCAAGTAAGGCAACAATGCCACTAACACGCAGAGTGTTACTGAGTGTGAAAGAATATAAAAAAAAAAATGGCTAGAAAATAATAGAAGAAAAGAAATTAAGAAGATAATGATTGACATTGCATTTAGGTTTTTTGAAAATCAGAATTGGCTGGAAAGCAAACACTCGCAATAGACCCAAAGTGAGAAGTGCGAGAGAAAAAAACCGTCAGCATAGAATTTACATCTAGTCATTTCAACTGTAAGCTGATGAGACCTTGCTGCCAATCTAGTACTGCGCTTATATTCATAGAGTCGAGAGTAGAGTAGTGGAAATTTGGCTAAACTCTGAACCTAAAAACCGTGGAGCAATCAACAGAAAAGTATTCCATTATCTTTGCCAAGAAGTCATGGCAATTCACAAATAATAAAGCAGTGAAGTTTGGAGAGCTGTGATCGCATATCTTTATAGGGTCAAGGAGTTAATAATCAGCTCTTTCTGTTACCTGGTTGTATACGTCGTCAGTGGTCAATTTTAGCTAAAGCGAAAGAACTTTGATATATTAGCATGTCAAGTTATGTAATCTTTCTCCCGATCTCAAATAAAAGAAATTAACCTATTTTATACAAAAGAACCGTTATCGATAAATGGTTATGTGATTCTATGATATGTGTTTCAGTTTAAGATATGCTTTCATATTTTTACAAACTAAAAAAAAAATTCGAGCAATTTAAAATTTTAATTTAAAATTGTGCTACGCCATAAAAATAAACCCTTTATATCGGATATCCAGTGCCATTTTCAAGCTTTGATCTTAAGATATTGCCTTTTACGGATATAAAATCGATTTTTAAAATATAAAGCGTGAAGACATCATAATTACAGATTTTATTTTTGGTTAAAAATTGTAGAAATTGGATTCTTCAAAGTATGGTAACCAAAAAAGAAGTAATTGTGTGCCAGGAATTGTCTACAGAACTTGTCTATAGAATTGTCTTCAGAATTATTAAAGTTAAAACTATATATATATATATATATTTTTTTTTTATTTTTTTTTTGTTTTTTTTGTTAAGATATTGTATCAACAGGTACTCGTATAGTCTTGGAAGAAATATGATTTCCAAGGGTTATATTTGTTTGTTATCACTTAGAAGAATTGATGAAA
Organism: Ascarosepion bandense; assembly: GCA_037127315.1. NCBI lineage: Eukaryota > Metazoa > Mollusca > Cephalopoda > Sepiida > Sepiidae > Ascarosepion > Ascarosepion bandense. The sequence continues at coordinate 6,924,630 of JBBBDQ010000514.1, forward strand.
ATTTCTAGTGCATATGTAGGTCTATTTCGTCTTTCTTCATTTTTATTTTTACTAGTTTGGTAATACTGACAATATTTAAAATTTAAGTTGTTTGTTCGTTTAAAATGCTACATTTTTAAGAAAATGTATACCAATAAATTACAGAAAAAAGGTAATACAACTGTCTTCAAAGTGTCTTACATTTACAGTTGCACTTTTTTCCTATTATCCAAGTATTGTTGGCAGACAGAAAATTAAGAGTGCAGTTCGAACTCGAGCTTATTGGATTCTCTGTCTTCGAGCGGAGAGGGACCCAAATGAAGCTACGGGTAGAGGCTCGGCGAGGGGAAAAGTAGACAAGAACCCGATCCTGAGTTTATAGGGAATTTTTTCCCCGAGTTTCAATCAGTCAGTTAAGTGTCATACGTGATAAACTCTTAGGTGATCATGTTTCGAAAGTAGGTTGCCATTTTCTCGCAGTAGGTTGCGATAGACTGGTTGCTAAGCAAGGCTACAGAACCCAATCTGTTCTATTTAACCCATAGCTAAGGGGAGAAGAGATGGATTCGTACCTTTCCCTGGGGTATTTGTATGTAAGTGAATGCAACGAATTAAACTGGAATTCGAACTCTGCTCTCCGATTTCTCGTTCAGAGCCGATATTCATTGCACCACAACGCACATCGCGATTGAAGACCCCACGTTAAACCGAACCTTGTGTCACATCCCCTCTCTGGGGAAAGGACTTGGGTAATTGCACACAAAAATTAACCGTCGCAACACAGTTGTCCACTTTCAAATTGGGCGTTTATAATTTAATAAATGACAGACTTTAAAATATCCCTATAATTTTTTCTTTAAAAGTTAATTTTATTTATTAGCTAATAATTTCCAAAAAGTTTTCTCTATGGTTACAAATAAAGAATAATGATTTCTTTTTTGTTTCCAACTTCATTATTTTATTCCTCAGCCCAGAGTAAGGGTTGTCCTGACTAAGTGGGAGGAGAAATATATTATTTCACTGTCATTTCAAATTCTGTTAAACTGAGTGTGTACATTAACCGGAACAAGAAAAGGTATTATTGTTAGTTATACACGCACAGCATATACATTACATGGGCACATGCAATATCATACTCAAACTTTCTGTGACGGACTAACAAACATTTTTTTTTATACAATATAACCCGGATATAAGATACCCTGATATAAGAGAGATTTTCTCTGGTCCCAAATTAGAGCCTGTGGTAATGTATATAAAATATACCAAACCCGGATAAAAGAAGTTTTGTCCAGTCCCGACAACTCTCTTATATCCGGGTTACACTGTAGTATATAGATTTCAGCGTTTTTGTTTATTTGGCTGGCAAATATTGTTGACACTTCTGATGAAAGGAATATTAAAAAAGGCTGACCACAAACTTCTTTTTTTTAGTATTTTAAGCCAATTTCTTTATCCGTAAATTAATGAATGTAATAATATTTATTTCCTCGTTTGAATGATGAAAGTAAATGAACGAACATTCATTATACTTTCTGTTTTTATTCAAAATTATTCATGCTCCTCTCCGCGACAAAAAAATAACTTGTCTCGGTATGAAAGGTGTTACATTTTATAGTCTAAAGTCGATGACTGCAGAAGTTTATATAAACTTAATCCAGAAATAAAAAGTGCTGAGCGAAATGTATTGCTCTCAGCAATTGGTAAAGAAAACCAGACTTCAAAGAACAATTTCCAGTTCCTGTCTCCAAGAATTATGCCACTGATCACTCAGACCTTGGCTGTTTGAACTCAAGGCAAGACAGCTGTTAAGAGAAATAATCTCCCTTTCTTTCTTCGCTTATCACCTTATCTAATTGTCAGTGGCTTTTTAACGGTTTACTTAAAGACATAGAGAGAAAAAGTTGTTAAATTTTATTTGCGTACCCGTCAAATTTTTTCTTTTTTTCTTGAAACATAGCGTGAAAAAAATCTTTTTATAACATTAGAAATTCTTAGGTATTTATATTTGAACCCGGAGGAAATCTGAATTGATCTTTTAAATCAAAATTCGCATTTGGTCCTATTAAGTGGTTCTTTTTGTATCATTCATTCAGTCAGTTAAGTGATCGCTTGGGTGATCATGTCCCGAAAAAAAACATGACTGACTGGGCAGAAGATTATCCCGCAGTAGGTTGCCATTGCTTTCTGCGGTAGACTGGTTGCTAACTAAGGCTAAAGAACCCAATCTGTCCTGTTATTTAACCCATAACTGGAAGGAAGCGACGGATTGATACCTTTGCCAAGGGTATTTGCACGTAAGTGAATGCTGGGAAATTAACTCGTTCCGAGCCTATATCCACTGTACCACAATGCAAATCCTTCCTTAATAAGCCGATAAATCCACTAAGACGCAAAGGTGTTAATATCAGAAAATGAAAGACAACGTTAGTATTCCGGCCATGATACCCAGGTTCGAATCTCATTATGGTTGATTTGTTATGACGGTGATTCCATGTGGTACTGTCAGGAAACGCTTGAAAACCAAACAAGGGGTTTAGTCAAACGTGTCCGAGTACTTGAGTGTACTGGTTTCGTTGAAACTGTTGATCTCGTCAAATTAACGGTCTCTCCCAGAAGCTGTAACTAAAGTCCTCTCAGCATAGCTGCAGTATAAATCACACCCAAAAGACCAGATTAAACTTTTTTAGGAATTAATAATAGTTTCAATTCTACGACTTGTAAATTTAAGGCTTACTTAAGAAAAAAAATAGGCGGGATGAACTTTGACTACTAATGAGTAAATTTGAATTTAGTTTCGTTTGTCGACCATTTTGATACCTGTTAGTGTTAGCTCAATCTGGTATTCCTGCTTTTCTTTGATATAATATCGTATGTAAAAGTGTGTCGCAGATATTTTCCTCCGATGTGAACTTATGACCTTTGCCCTTTTCAACTTGCATTAGCAAAAATCTCTATATGCAACAACCTAAATTTCGATTCTCTATCTTCATTGAAATTGATCTTTATTTCAAAATATTGCCCGACTATTATTGTGTTTCTATCTACTCTAAGTGTCTTGCTGGTCTTTCTTGGAACATAGCAACTTATTGTCAGCCATGGACGCTTTTCTGACGCATTAGAGTTTCGCTGGCGTCTGTACAGCATGATTCCGACACGTCACACAAAAGTAAGCAAAAGTTTGCTTTTCAACCGAGATAGCCAGCCTGGAGGCAGATTAAAGGTGGACAATAATGGAGCATTTTATTGACTTCAGCCAGCAAAGGTTGAAGAGATTCTGAGCTGAATTGTTTCTAATGACATTCAAAGCTTCTAAATATATAGTTTTAAAAAGTGGGGGATTCAGGGGGAAAATGCGGACTGTTATAGAGAAAGACCTCCTACTTTGCTATATCGGTTGCTTTACGAACAGGATTTTTTCAGGTGGAAATTTTGTATTTCTCACAATTCTCCTTCCCCCCCCCCTCTCTCTCTCTTTTCCTCTTTTTCTTTCTCTTTTCTTATCTCTGTCCTTTTCCTTCTATTTCTGTCCGCTTATTCTCCACCCTCCGTCCGTCCGTCCGTCCTCTCCCTCTCTCTCTCCGTCCTCCCTCTCTCCGTCCGTCCGTCCTTCCTCTCCCTCTCTCTCTCCGTCCTCCCTCTCTCCGTCCGTCCGTCCTTCGTCCCTCCCTCTCTCCGTCCGTCCGTCCTTCGTCCGTCCCTCTCTCCGTCCGTCCGTCCGTCCGTCCTTCGTCCGTCCCTCTCTCCGTCCGTCCGTCCGTCTGTCCTTCGTCCGTCCCTCTCTCCGTCCGTCCGTCCGTCCGTCCTTCGTCCCTCCCTCTCTCCGTCCGTCCGTCCGTCCTTCGTCCCTCCCTCTCTCCGTCCGTCCGTCCGTCCTTCGTCCCTCCCTCTCTCCGTCCGTCCGTCCGTCCTTCGTCCCTCCCTCTCTCCGTCCGTCCGTCCGTCCTTCGTCCCTCCCTCTCTCCGTCCGTCCGTCCGTCCTTCGTCCCTCCCTCTCTCCGTCCGTCCGTCCGTCCTTCGTCCCTCCCTCTCTCCGTCCGTCCGTCCTTCATCCGTCCGTCCTCCGTCCCTCCCTCTCTCCGTCCGTCCTCCGTCCCTCCCTCTCTCCGTCCGTCCCCCTCTCTCTCTTGGTCTAAATAAGAAACGAGCATGAAAATAGTAAGCACACCTAGTTTCAGAAATTCACAACTTAGCTTGCACATAAGGCGTCTCCTGAAATTAGCCGTCTGTTCTTGTTTTGCACTATGATTGGGACACACCCACTCTGAAGAGGAAGGTGTGTATGTGCGTGTTTTTTTTTTTTTATCTCGATCTCAGTTGTTTCTGATTTAAGTCTTTAATGTCGATAAGTCTAAGCGGCATCCACTTAACAGAAACGTAACAAACAAATAAATGAATATATAAAAAATCTTTTGGGGTTAAGTGACAGCTAAACCGGGCATTGATGATTTCCGGTTGCTGGTTTATATTAACGATTAAAGTTAGGATCGAAAAAGTCAATTCTGATCCGCCTTGGGAGAGGAATAGTATGTCTCTTTTGTTTCCGATGCCTCCCGTGACGGCGAGATAAAGAGTTGGTTGGGAGGAAGAGTCGAAGGCAATAGCTGACCCCGTTTGTCATATAACTCCTAATTTGATAATATTGAAACAATTCGTGTTATCATTCCTCGGCTTGGCGTATGTTTCCGCGTTTGGTTTCCATGTGAATGTGCAGCTCGGTTCTTGGTGCACACCGATGCGAATGAGAATGGAGACACGGCATGCTGTAGACATTCGCCGGTCGGCCGGTGAAAAGATGAGTGTGAGGATCCTGTTGCATATTTACACTTGAATCAGTTCGCTGTCTGCTACTTTTGATATTTCCTGAAGTTAAAATGGAGATTTGAGACCGTGGGTGGTATTAAGGGGAAAGTGATCTCTTTTGAAGAGTTTTAAGATGTCATTGTCCTAGGTAGGGTTTTTTTTTTTATATTAAATGGCCGTGTACTTTTCGGACAGACCTAAGAAGTTAAGAATTACAAGGTTTCCACTAGTAGATTTTTGATGCAGTAGATATGAAAATAATGTCGAAGAAGGAATCCCAAATCTTTGCGATTTTCGTTTTGCGATAAAGCATTTTGGCTTAACAAATACGCCCTGCCTCTTTGTTATTTGAGATTAAATGTTTGTGGTAAATTTAGACGCAAAAGTTTTTTAAAAAACAAGAGATAGGTGTTCGATTAAAAACATTTCTTGAGAAATCATTTCTTGGATATTTGACTGATTTTTTTTTCCCCCACTAATTTCTGTTTTCTCTTCGATTTCTATTTTAAAATCAGTTTCACTAATCTATTAGATTTTTTTTTTGAATTGACAACTAAAATCTTTGATTCTTATATATTTTTTTTTTTTTCAATGACCCCCTTTTTTTTTCTAATAAAGGAAACGCGCGGTGCAGGGTACACAATTTTCATTTTCCCCTCCCTAGAGTCCTTACCTCCTTTAATATTTACTTGTTTCTATTTTAATATTCTGATTAATTCTAATTATGTTGTGTAAGCTTATGGCGAGTTTTACAATAAAATCTCTTTCCACCTCCTTCTCTCTTTCTACCTCTCTCTTTCTCCCATTACCTCTCTCTTTCTCCCATCACTGCTCTTTTTCTCTCTCTCTCCCATCACTGCTCTCTTTTTCTCTCTCTCTCTCCCATCACTGCTCTCTCTTTTTCTCTCTCTCTCTCTCCCATCACTGCTCTCTTTTTCTCTCTCTCTCTCCCATCACTGCTCTCTTTTTCTCTCTCTCTCTCCCATCACTGCTCTCTTTTTCTCTCTCTCTCTCCCATCACTGCTCTCTTTTTCTCTCTCTCTCTCCCATCACTGCTCTCTTTTTCTCTCTCTCTCTCTCCCATCACTGCTCTCTTTTTCTCTCTCTCTCTCCCATCACTGCTCTCTTTTTCTCTCTCTCTCTCTCTCTCATCACTGCACTCTTTTTCTCTCTCTCTCTCTCCCATCACTGCTCTCTCTCTCTCTCTCTCTCTCTCCCATCACTGCACTCTTTTTTTCTACCTCTCCCATCATCCCTCTGTATACTTTTCTCACACTTTTGTCTGCTTTTACACCTTTTTTTTTTTTCCTGTTTCCTTCTGTTTCCCGCCTTTTCACTTTTCTCTTCCCGTTTTCCCCAGTTGAACCCGACATATTTTAACCACACCGTTGGCCTAGATTATTCGATATTATTGAATGAGGAACGATTATTCAACAAAGCCGTTCTTCTGCCGCCAGCTGCTGTGTAGCATATTGTCTCCAAAATTGATTCATGCCTTTTGGGAGTTGCAGGAGGCAAACGAATCACCGCTGAATAACTCTCTCTCTCTCTCTCTCTCTCTCTCTCTCTCTCTCTCTCTCTCTCTGTTGTGCATCCATGCATTTTGGGGGCAAAGGGGATATGCCTCTGAATGCATCAACGAAAGCGACGCATATGTTGGTGTTGCCATCAATTGGATCTCTGCAAATATTTGCGGGTGTATTTCACGTCGGATAACAAGCGGGTGTGTGCGTTCGTCCACTTATGTCTTGATGTGCACTATTTGGAAATGTTTGCCTCATTTTCTGTCTGTTTACAATCTGCTGCATTACGTAAAAATGGCTATTTTTGAACGTGTGGAGTAAATACATAATCTGCCTGAGTGGAACCCTTCAGTGGGCGGGGGAATGAAAATGTGTTCTAGTAAAAGAATGTTCCGCTTAAAAGTGGGGCTTTTGGGTTTAAATGGGGAAAAGTTCTATTTAACCATGAAAATATTTATAGAAGATGCACAGAGAAAGTGGCTGAAACCAAGATGTCAGGTGATGACTGATAACGTTACAAATTTTAATACTTAATGATTATAAAAATTGGCGGTGTGTTCGCTCTTAGACATGCTGTAAACCGTCATCTTGTCTCCTAGGCGTGGTTCATTGCTACTGAATATCCACATCTTTCTATAAGCATGTTATCAAATTTGACTATATTGGCAATTTTATTGCGTATTATATCTTTCATTTAGAATTTGTGGATTTGTAACATTTTTGTGGAGGTGGAGTAGCATTTACCATCCACTACCCAGTCACCAAACACTTGGAAGAAAAACTCTTGCCTTATTAGCACAAAAAAGACAATTTTCAGTTAGTCAGTCACCTTTTTCTTTGTTCTTTTTTTTTTTTTTTTTTTTTTTTTTTTTTTTTGTTTCTTACTTTAAAACGAGCTGTAAGAGTTAGATCATGAAAAAGGCATTATTGATGCTATATCCGGATTGGAGCTACCTGATTTTTCATTTAAAGCATTGACAAAAACGTTTAGAAGGCCTTGTAAGTGATGAATTATTTTCCTCCCAACTGCCTTTTTCCACGCCGACGCAATGTACCAAGCCTATCGCTACTCTCTCTCTCTTTACTTTCATGGCAAATGCCCTGATGAGCCCCATTTCTTCTAGTGCCACCGGTTCCAAGACCGCAGGGTTAAATCACTCTCATTTCCTTTGGTAAGAAACTTTCAACGTTTAACTAAAAAAGCTTAAGAACCGTTATATTGCGGAATATACTCCCGCGAGGTTGCTTCTTCGAACAAAAGCTTAATTTCTTTAACTCCCCAGTCAGTCGTTATTTATCCTCTATATCCTCATTTCCTACTTCCTCTTACGTTCGTATCACACACCTCGTTCATTAACCATCTGCATTGAGTGGCTCTTAAGCATTGTACTTGGTGAAGTTGATTAAAATATATATATATATATATATACACACACATACACATTATCTGTAATATTAATGGCCCTAACATATAAACAATTTAATATAATTAGATATATATATATATAATTTGGAAGTCAGTTACGTAACTTTGGTTTCAATCTTTCGGTATGTTTAGCGAATTTATATCAATTGATTCTCCAAGGTTTTTATTTTTCAAACGTGCAGCAGGGGTTTTATGAACGCACAACTAGAAGTTTAAAATAACTGAAATTTCAAAATAAGGTGGCTGTTCAAGAATTGTAAATACTTTCATCCCATCCGAGTTTGTATATGTATTTTTTGGTGTGTTTGCATTCAGATATTATTTCGGATTTTCCATTTAGTATATATATATATATATATATATATATATATGTATGTATGTATATATATATATATATATATATATATATATATACACACACACACACACACTGGAACCTGTGGTATGCGACCACCCCTACTGCCATCAAAACTGGCCGCATATGGCAGGTGTTCGCTCACTAAAGTCTCATAGTCATGATCTATTTACACCAGGAATGTAGATTCCATTCACCAGAATGTATATATTAGAATTTTAACATGTAATCTGGTAATAAATAAATAAGGGGATAGCCTAACTTTAAATAAATTTATTCAGCATAATTCATTTAAAATTTTAAAAACGTATTTACAACGGTCTAAAATATTTACAAGAGACTAAAATATTTATTTAGTGTACTTAAAAAAAAAAAGGCAATTATTGCTTTCCTTTTCGTGCCTGTACTAGCCATTTCTTATAAAATATTTAGGTTGGAAAAATTCGCGACGTATTTGGTTTCAGTTTTTTTCTTAGGAGTGATAGCAAAAGAGAATCTGCGATAATGCATGGAAAAAAAAAAAAAAAAAAAAAAAAAAAAAACGTACAACAGACTGACAGCGATCGTGGGTGGGAGGGAAATAGAAACAGTGAGATAGATACCCAGATAGAAATAGAGTAGATAGATACACAAAAAAATATAGGAACGAAAGAGATAGACATTTGAGAAAGGGACACACACACACATATATGTGTATCGAGGCAGCAGATAATGTTCTAAACGTATACTGTTGAATATAACAGACAATTAATGTCTACTATGTTTAATAATGAGCCGTTCTAAACATCGTATTTTGGCTATAATTTCAGATGAAAATACAGGCAAAAGTTGTCCAACATTTCATGTAAGTCGAAAGCTTAGAACCAGCATAATAAAAAATTATCCAAATGTTAGAGAATTTTTGTCTTTATTTTCACCTGAAATTAAAGCCAAAATAAGATGTTTAGAACGGCTCATGATAAAACAAATAGACATTCATTGTTTGTTATATTCAACAGTATATGTTTAGAAATGTTTAGAATTTATATATATATATATATATATATATATATATATATATTCTAAAGATTTCTAAACATATAGAAACATGTCTATATATGTTTTATCATGAGTCGTTCTAAACACACACATAACTGTTTTTACAAGTTGAAAAAAAAAAATCCTTCAGCCAAGCCATCTCCAAATGCAATGTCCCGCATTTCTTTGGATCTTGTCGGTATGACTGAAAGGAGGGTCTTGTCGTCTGGAGTGAGCACAGCCTCCTTATACCATATCCAGTCTGGAAGGAAAACTTAGAATTAAAACCACCTGCTGCTTTTAACTTTTGAGATGAGACCTGTGCAAAAGGAACCGGCAAGCCATTGCACTATTCTGTCAAGAATTGTCATCATGAACCGCAATTGTGAAATGAAGGGGAGTGGCTACCACAGCGGCGCAACATGCGATTTATGCATAACTTTTTTTATATAAACATTTTTTTTTAATTCAAATTTTTTACAATTGCCACATATAAGCAATGTTAGCAAAATTTTATCTTTAAACTCTTTGTGTTTGTGTAGAAATAATTTATAACTGCCTTGTTAAAATTCAGCGGTAAATTAGGAAAACTTACAGCGTTCGTAATAATGAGCATTGTCGTCGTCTGATATTTCACATGACTACCAATCAGTCAAACAGTTTCTCACAAAAATTGATGACCTCTTTAATTATATTTTCTTAAAACTGTGCAGAATTATTTAAACAAGTGAAAAAATAATTTTACGGAATTTATTATTATCCTCCTATTATAATTGTGCTTCTCTCTCTCTCTCTTCGTTAGTTCGCACGATTGTTACGCCCTGTCAATACCTCATAATTAATGAACTTTTCCATTTTGAACGCTTGGAAAGAGGAGAAATGACTTTATTTGGTTTTTATGAGAAAATGAAAGAAAGAAGGGAAAATAAAGTACTTAATGGCTGTTTCAGTGAAATGAAAAAAGCTGTCAATCTCAAATTTTGTTATTTGTACCCTCTTAAAATGACGACCAGCATTCATATTTATGATTGTTATTGTAATATTTCGTTAAAGTTGTTCAGATCAAATATTTAACAATTTATTGTCGTAGAACTCACCATGAGCTTATTCAATCACCAACTAAAAAATTAAGATTCATCAGAAAATTCAAATAAGAAAATGTTTACGGGTCTTTCTAATTATTAATATAATATATTAATATAATCAATAAAAGAAAAATACTCAAATGTTTTTCTCGTGATCAGCTCTAACCAGCACAAGAAATTCAAGTGGACTTGGTGGAAAAAGGAAAATTTGAAAATGTCTTGCTGAAATTGTTGTCCATGCAGAAATTTTAGAGTTAAAAGAATTTCTATGACAATTTATTTTTCTCTGTTCGTAGGAAGAGTATTCAGTTAGTTTTCAAAATGTTAATTAGCAGACCCCCATCTCGTTTATCCGAGAGATAAGAATGTGGGGTTATTATTTTCTATCTTACGATAAATGTCAAGTATGTGTGAAGTGTGTTTGAGACAATCAGATATTTTTTTATCTGTACTTTGTACTCATAAAATAGAAAATGCGTTTGTATATATATATATATATATATATATATATATATATATACTGCATTTCTCGTCAAATAAGACCCATCACCACCGACAAAAATAGAACTCTTTCAGAAATCAATTGTAGCCTGATGGTTAAGTTTATGGAGGTCTTGGGAGTAGAAGTTACCAGTATGGGGCTAACACGACTGAAGGCCGCTCGTGGTTCTACAGAAGGATGCTGAGGATACCATGGACGGGGTTCGCGAGGAATGACGAGGTGCTGGAGAGGATGTACGCAAAAAGGAAACTGATACTTAACGTTAGGAAAAGATATCTGAAGTTTTCGGAACATGTAAAGAGGAAAGTGAGCTTGGAGAACCTGATGCTCACGGGACGGATAGAGAGGAAGAGGGACAAGAGAAAGCAGCGCACGACATACTTGATGGACTTGAGCAGATGAATGGAGGCGCGGAGATTTTATAAGGAAAAGTATAGGGTCATGATCATCTCTGTCCTGAAGAGACACGGCACATGCCAGAGAATATTTCATATTTCGATTTTGGAAAGTGGAATTTTTTATTGAAATATGTTGTAAAAAATTTTAAGTTTCACATCTGAAATCCGGAAAATGTGAACTTCAGTAAAAAGAAAAAAAATGTCACTATATATATATATATATATATATATGGGTGTTGGAAGAAAACGTTTGTTAAGCCCATAACTTCCTGCAGTCCGTTTAAAAACGGGCCCCTTTCTTTCTCTCTCTCTCTCTCTCTATATATATATATATATATAAACTCCAGCATTGAGAACATGGTCCGCGTTAAACATCTGAATGTTTACCTTTTCTTAATTTTATTATATTATTTTTTTTTTTGTTTTTTTTTTTACTTAATTGTGTCGTAACAAAAATTAGTTGTCTTAAGAAAATTATGAAAAATTAATTCAAACATTTCCTCTTGGTATGAAGTTAAATTGGTGGCCTATTTTATCAGATATATAAACTATAATTTTGGGAAATGATTAACTTCACTGAAATATGTTGAAATTCCTCCAAGATTTTATCTAAAATCAAAATAAATTTAAGCCAAATTGTTACATCGTAATAGTGTCAGTTTTAACAAACGCCAGAAGCTTATGCGTGAAGCTGACGCCTTGTACCCAGTATAGCTAAACTATGATTTTGGAAATTGAATATTTCACTGAAATATGTTTGAAAATGTGCAAGTTTTCATCCGAAATTATGAAAATAAAAATCTTAAGCACAATGATCATACTACATCGGGTTGGGGCGTCAGTTTAAACTGATATCAGACATATCATAACACATTTTTCGTTAATAATTCAAAGATTTCAATTTGAGCCGGTCTGACGACTCAAATCTTGCTCATTGGTTAATTTAAATCAACCAAAAGTTAGTTTTATTAGCAGCACGTTTGCTGATTGAAAAATTGTTTTAGCTGTCGCAATAAATCAATCGCGTAATTTCTTTTTTAATTAGATAAAGCATGTTCGACCTTCATTTTTGGTTAGTATTTCTTGAATCTTAATTTCAGTTTTTTTTTATTGCAACTTACCAATCTGCAAACATTGTGGATTCGAAACAAAGGCAACATATGTGCGTAACACACACTCGCACACATAGCAATGCACTAAAAATGGTACTGAAAGATGATTGGTAAATATTGATAAATCTCTGTTTAAATTTGATCTTTTTGTCAAAGGTTAGCTTTCGTGGCTGAAATTAGCGATCAGCTGTCATAAAAGGGATGTGAAATAGTTTCCTCCTGAGTATCCTCCTTTTCTATCGTTGATATATATATATATATATATATATATATATATATATGGCTGTAGACAGGCTGCGTTGAAACAAGTAATTAAAAATATGTCATTTGTGTAACGTTTTGAGACAGAATATTATCTTAATTTCATCGTTATTCAAAATTTGTCATTATATATTGCCAAACAATGTACTGTATGTGTGTGACCCTTTCACATCAAAAGCGGCACATCGGAGTGCAATATTTGTTGGCGCAATACCGTTAAAACTGAAAATGAAGCCAACCTTGTAACCAGTATCCGAACAATCTTTAATTGTAAGCCCACACAAATTTTCGTCCAAAGGGGGATAAATCTAGATCATTGACTGCTAATTGTAAAATCGTTTCCTTTTTAAACAAATAAAAGCGAATAATTGTTAACCCTTCACTTAATCAATGGGGATGGCTGTTCTCGTTCCATTTTTCATACCGAGATATTTTATTTCAGTTTATAATCGGTAGTATTATGGTGATGTGATTAATAACGGGATGTGCGTTGTGGTACAGTGGATATCGGCTCGGAACGAGGAGCCGAGTTCGAATTCCAGTTGAATCCATTGTATTCACTTACGCGCAAATACCCTTGGGAAAGGTATTAATCCGTCTCTTCCTTCCAGTTATGGGTTAAATAGCAGGACAGATTGGGTTCTATAGCCTTGGTCGGCAACCAGTCTACCGCAGAAAGCAATGGCAACCTACTGCGGGATAATCTTCTGCCCAGTCAGTCATGTCTCTTTCGAGACATGATCGCCCAAGCGTGTATCACGTATGGCACTTAACTGACTGACTGATTAATAATGAACACGCAGATTGTCTCTATCCCCCCCCCACCACTCGGTCACGACAATACTACCACCAGTCGGGTCATAGCACCGGCTACGGCCAGCCAGCAACTGGTCAAAGTACCTGTCCCTCAATCAGTCGGGTCAGAGCACTTGGCAACCCTGTAGCCAAGTCGGGGTACTCCCTCAAGCCTGATATTTAGGTTTAAACCAAAATTACGTGGCTAATTGATGAAATAGTGGATTCATGAATTGGTTAAAACATCTTGTTCCCATCGTTTTGAGTTCAATTTCTGCGCCTGGCTGAACTGCAAAGTTAACACACTACGTTTCGGTTGTAGAGATCAGCTCAAAGATGGACAAGATTGGTAAATACAAACTAATCCGATACACCCCCCCCCCTCGTAATGCAAAACGAAAAAAGAACAATCTACCCCGTGAACGTGATATAGGGTTCAGTTCAAAATTTCGACAGACACCTGCAGAAATCGGAGAGATTGAATGGCCAAAACCCAAGTTTAACAATTAAAATGAGTTTTCTAAGATAGCAAAGCATATAAAAATAATTTTTTTTATCTAAAATAAATATTCCGACATGAGTAGTAATTGCCTTTGAAACATTTTTGGCAATAAATTCAATAAGCTATGTCAGTAATTTCAAGTACCAGTGTCAAGAGTTACGAAACGACCAAACAAACTTGTCAGTGTTTGTTTTATCAATTTAAATTCCAAATGAAAAGTATTTCTGAGCTGTCTTTGTAGACGGTTTGAAGAACATTTCTCTCTCTTTTCACACTATCATGTCTCTCTCCTCTCATAAATGATTTTTTCTTTCTGTTATTCTCACTTGTGATGTAGAAAGTTTCTTTGGATTTCTCCTTTTATCCTTGACTTTTCATCTAAGCCGTGTTTCAAAACCTGTCATCCTTTTAATGTTCATCAGATTAAATTTTATTTTAATGACAAAAAATTCAGTAGCTTTCTTATGAGTTATTTTCAAAATGTCGCCAGTAATTGTAAAAATAGAAATAAATTACCCGGCTCGTGCGGGTGTGTCAACAAGTTACATTTTGAAATTAAACTATTTTTTATCATCTGACGAGGATTGAAGATGGGCATTGCTCTATCCTGATTGTATTTAAAACTATCAACTTATAAAAAGCAAAGATGAATGGACAAGTCTATAGAGACTTTTTGGATCTAAATGAAACTTGATCTAATAAAGACTTTTTATATCTTAATCTTGTCAATCTCAATAAAAAAGATTTTCAATCCTGCTGGTAATCAATACATCATTAACAAACAAGAAAAACTGTCTATATTTCTGAAATTAGGTATCGTGACTATGTACGCTATTTACATTGTTCGGACTGTTATTTTCATTTTTGTTGTCATATTCGCGACTTTTCGACCGCTGTACGCCCCTTTCTTCTTCAGGTGATATACGTTGGAATTTCGAACCGAACTCTTTTAGTTTGCATCGTTAGTTAATGATGTATTGATTATTGATTAAAACTGTTCTAGTTCCACATGTCATTCCTTTTCTGGATATCTCAATTTCAGTTCAATCCTTTTAGTAACTCTCCAAGTTTTTGTTCACCTCTGCTGTGGCCAGATATTGAACTCACAACTCTTCGGTCAAGTCACTGGATTACTTCAACCAACGCTTTTATCCATGTGCCATCAGCGTATGAATTGTTGGGACTTATAAGCATAATTTCTCAGTAACCGATTTTTACCCAAACTCATATTACAATTTTTGTTATTGTTGTAGAACAATTGCAAACATGACAATGAAGTTGAGAACAGTCCTAACAAATTAAATAGATTTTTTCTGTAATTTAATGCCACCCACGTCTATTGAACAGGTGTAGAGGCTCATCCCTTGTTCCCTGTTTAGGATGTGGTTTCCGGCTTTCTCTTTTCCAATCTATTCACTCTTACGTAGCCCCCTGCACACCAGTGGCCTTACCGCCTTGCTTGGAGTGATGTGATTAAAAAAAATGTTTATATATCAGCCGTGAAACAATTCTAGGCATAAACTTTCAGCAATAGTGAAGTACGAAATGTAAAGTTTACAAAACTACTAAAATATTTTTTAATCCATAACATTTTTCATTCACTTCAAGTATCACACACACACACACATTCCAGAGGTTTTGATGACCCTGGGTTTAACGATAAACTGCATCTGGCAGCAAACCCACTGATCGGGAAGTTTTTTAGGAGCGTGGGGGCACCTTTTAATTGCCCTTGTTTCCCGGTTCACTTTGACCTGGAGTAATAGTACATATTAGGGTCCCAGTTATGGCTAAATGGTTACCCCCCCCCCTCCAGACTGGGATAAAAACACTATGAAAATATAAAAATAGACTTTTACTATAGAAGTTACAGCAATACATCTTTTTGAAGAAATATATATATATATATACACACCAGTAATCCATCCGCTTCTCGACGAAACCCTCTTTACAAAATATGTCAATGAAACCTGATCTACAAACATATTTCTTAGAAAGAATACATATTCCATTCATACAAGTCTTATAAAAAAATCTTTAAATAAGCCACTGAGGTTGATATGCTGTAAAACAAACCAAACCAGATTTTTTTTATCATAATTTAAAATAAGTACAACACTAATTTATTTCAAAGTAGGTTCCTCTAACTTCAATGCACTTGTTCTAACGTTCGAGTCACTTTGTGAAAGGCTCCATGATGGCTTCCAGGACTCTCGTCACAGCCTCCTTCATTTTCGCAATGTTTTGAAAAGGACTGCCTCTAAGGTTCTCCTTCAGTTTGGGGAACAATGAAAAGTCGCAAGAAGCAAAGTCTGGACGTACAAAGAGAGTGATGGATAGTTTTTGATGCCCAAAAGTCACGAAAGGAGTCGCTTTTTTTCTGTTCGTCACCCTGAGTACCCCAGGAACAAACCTTGCATGAATTCATTTTTATTGCCATATTCACGACGTTTCGGCCGTTGTGCGTTCCTACCTTCGAACATAAAACTTTATTTCGCTCACTGGAATGTATTGTTCTCGTTCCATTAGCTATGCTACTTCCGAGTGTTTTACTTATCTCCCGTTAACTCGACCCTCAAAGTTTTTTGTTCACTATTGCTGTAACCAGGTATTGAACTCGAAATTCATTGGGTCAAGTCACTGGATCGAACCAACGTTTTTATCCACTGGACTATGATAGTCCGAACAATGTCCAAACGGTATACTTATGTCTTTATAGATACACGACGGCCTTCATTCAGAAAAATTCGAATTTTCTCAATTGATTCCCTCTCATACATCACCTTCTTTCCACCGTCCTTAAACCTCTAGTGCCAGCGAAAACAAGATATGCTCAGCTTATACAAGTTAACCCATAAGCTGTCTGGGGCATTTCATAAGTTTCTGTAGCGTTTTTGTCAGTTTAACTCAAAATTTTCGTAACCAGTGAGACAACAATGCTAAAAGCCTGTCTTCAGCCGCCTTTATCTTCTCAATGTCTTCAAAACGACTACCGCTGAGATTCTTCGGTTTGGGGAAAAAAACAAATGTCTCATAGAGCAAGGTCTGGACCGTAGGGAAAATGAGGGACAGTTTTGATAACCATCTGTATAAAAAAAAATAAATAAATAAATAAAAATAATTGCATAGGGAACTTCCAAACTGACAGCATTACGCCACTTTCTCATCTGTGTTAAGCAGTGTCTAGTAGGATTTGTTCAAAGAGCTTTTACAGTCGTCACCTTCAACCAGAAATAACTAAAGTAAACAGGTCAATTGGCAGGACAGATAGTAATAATAAGCTACAATTACAATAATCCATCCCAGTTATAGCCGCGTCTCTGTAAAAGGTCTCAAATCTTAGACAACAATACTAAAAACTTATCGACAGTTCTAGAGTGGATTGGTGAGTTTGCCGACGGTTTGACTAAATTGCTCATTGATTGACTATTAGCTGTTGATGCAACCTGTGATAGTTACGTAACATGTATTAAACGAATATACCATAATGTTAATTCACTTTGACGTAGCGATACGATCAATGCTACAATTAAAAGGAGACAGATTGGCGGTTCTATTTAGTTTTTGAGCGTTTATAGCGAATATAATAATAAAAAAAATTATCTCTTTATATATTTTTTCCCACGGGGCAATATTTTAGTGGATTGAAGCGTTGGTTCGTGAATTTGGTAAGAGTAATTGTGGGTTCAATCTCTGGGCCGGCAATGTTATCCCCGTAGAAAAACGGTTGAGTTCGGAATTCTCTGTGGGTTACTCGGATCGATATACACCTGATGAAGGCCAGAGGGCACAACGATTGAAATGCTGGAATAGCAACAACAGAGATGCAGACAATAGTCTGCATGTAAATGGTGTAAATAATACTTTTCTGTTTTGCAAGAAAATAGATGTAGTGCTACTATAGCGTGAGATCTATCTCAATATATCGTCTACTTAGGAGCACCACGGAGGTCTACCGTGTCCGTCCCATTACGTGGCCGATTCTGCGGTAGACCTCACGCTATAGTTGAAACGGGAGGTAGTCCTCACGCTATAATAGCACAATTGATGTTTCCTTCTGAAGCATGCCTCAACGTCGCGAAGTTAGCTTTGGCCGTGTCACCCATTTATAATAGTCCACTTTTAGGAAGAGTAGTTTTTGGTGCTGGTTAGGTGAAGATCGGTAACAGTGATTGAAAATTAGTATCCCACTTAAGGAATGTGCATAATTTAAAGCAGTGGTTCCCAAACTTTTACGGGATACCGCTCTCTTTGCGTACCAAAACACAACTCTGACTCATCCCTAATGTATAGTCAAGCTAGTATTGTATGCCAAATGAGTATCTTAGTATTTCTCATAATAATTGTTATATAAATGGGATACACTGTAAAGTGGAGGCAATATATACTTCAGGTACAATGTATGTGTGGTGTATGTTATGGTTCAGATATGTCATTGCCACTCGGTGACAATCCCTTTCCTTTTCACCCACCCCAATCTTTCCAATGACAAGGTTTTAAAAAAATCAAATTAACGTAAAAGTTATCCACAAACAGGGTTTTATTTTATTTATTTTGTCCGAACGTCTTTTAGCATCAACAACATACCATCTAGACTGGACGTGCCCCACACGAACCCGATCAGACATCCAGCGTCGACAGGAGCAGCGATATAGCCACGGACGTTCGTCAGGCGACATTTTTATTTATCTAATGGCATCAAAGAAAAGCCAAAATGCATATGCTTGTTCACGGTGTTAGATGAGTAGATTTAAAAAAATTACAGTATAGCTAGTACGAAGAAAGAATTGTTTTCGCATGAGTGTGGCAAGAAGCCCAATATTGCAGTAGCGAAAAAAAGCAAACTTTATGAACCATTGATATCAATTCATTGGTAATGATTTTATTATAGAAAAGAACTGACAAGCGGGGAAAAAACGGATTGCCAATAGCCAGGCATTAAAACAAGAACAGCCAGTTGGCATGAGACTGAATTTTGTTTGTCTCCCATCTTACCTCAGTAGAACCGAAATGTTCGTATTGTTACATAGTAAATTTACCGTCAGTCATATATATATATATATATATATATATATATTAATAAATACATTTTGTTATTTCAGTCTTGTTATCTTGATAATTTTCTTGTTTTTGTCGAAATGTGTTTATGCATTCTCAAGCTAATTTTGACGAAAACCAAAAAAATGTGAAAAAAAATAACAGCTTTTAAAAAGTCACAGAATTTTATTTCTTCAAATTGTAAAATTACCATTATAAGCAATGTTTCTGTCGATATTTAAAAAAAAACTTGTTTGTTTATAATTTATATCAGCCTTGTCAAAAGCCAGTCGTTTGTATACATTTAAAAGAAACGTAAAATGTCTTATTTTGCATTTAAAGGGAATGTTTTTTATTTTATATTTTATTTTTTTATTTTTTTATTTTTTTTAGAAGCGAACTTAAGTAAATTTTTTAAATGTTAATATTTTTATAGCAGTTTATGTTTAGGTTTAGGTTTGGCAACGTTTGTTATCTTATTCCCTGCAGCGTTCGTAATAACCATTGTTGTCATCTGACATTTCACATTGCTTTGAATCAGTCAAGCGGAACGGGGAAAATCACGAAATTATCTAAATAAATGAAAATGACCTGTTTAGTCACATTTTCTTAAAACTGTACCAAAATAGTTGTGTGTGTGTATATATATATATATATATATATATATAATGAATTTGATGAATTAATTGTTTCTCATGGTCAGCTCTATGTAGCTATGTTTAGAACAGGAAATTCAAGTTAACTCAGCATAATTACAAAAAGATCTTTTAAAAATAGACCAAACATCGACATTCGCGTCCACAAAAAATGGTGTGTCAGAAGGACGGTTTTTCCTATGATACAGCTTTTATTTCAATAAACACTGCCGAAGAGTGAATTTTCGACAGCGTTTATTGTTTTAAAGAGCGATGATTTGAATTGTCATAAAACCTAAATTTGTGTTCTTTGTTCTTGTGCGTTGACAATAAAAATATTTAATACTATTAGATTTTTTTATTTACACTATTTATTATACTGTTTGTTGTAATGGTTAGCAGAACATTGGCTAGCTGCAAATTGATTCAAACCTTATTCAAAGGAATAAAGATTTCTTTATAGTTGTGAACATATTTTAATAATTCAGCAAATGTTTTTAAATTTATGAATAAAAATCATATTCTTTATAAATTGGTAAATGATAAATGCTGCGTAGCATTAGTTATAATTTTATTAGTTTTTAGAATGTAAATATAAAATTATTCTTGTAAATAATCTAATAGTCTTCATCTGTCTATATTTTTTAGATGAGGTGTTGTAACTATTTACATTATTTCGATTGTTCGGGCTGTTGTCCTCATTTTTGTTGCCATATTCACGACGTAACACAACACACTTTGAAACAGGACTAAACATATCGACTAGATGAAGGTTTAGCAATGGGCTCGTCATTATCACCAGCAATGGTTAAAATACTCGTTGAATATTTCGAATAAATGTCATTAGAATCCTCATCACTAAAGCCAACTTTATGGTTGAGATACTTAGATGTCACTTTTATACTCTGGCCACACCAAGAAGAGGTCCAGGAACTGGGCCATGTGAACTCAAAAAGATTATCGATACAGTTCCCAATGGAGAGAGAAAACAACAAACTAGCATTCCTGGATGTACTAAAACCTCAAACAGCGTAGTTTCAAGACATCCGTATACTGCATGCCAACATTCACTGGACAATATCTCAACTTCAACTCCCACCAACCATACAGTGTAAAGAAAGGGATCATCCGCTGCCTACAACATCGATCAAAAGTCATAAATGGCGACTCAGAGACACATGAACAAGAAATGGCCTGTATAAGTACCCTACAGCGGAACAACTACCCTGGTTACATAACAGTCTCAACAATGTGCAAGAAAATAACTCAGAAAACAGTCTCCGTCTATTTAGCCTATGTGAAGGGATTATCGAAAAAAAAAATGCGAAAGAGCTCCAGGTCCATATAACATCAGGATGACCTTCAAAACTGGTTCAACACTTCGTAGACACCTCTTCCGAGTAAAACCTCACATAGAACAGAATATCATTAAGGATTGTGTGTAGGCTTGTAAGCAATACAAAGAAGAAACACGCCGTCCCTTTAAGATAAGACTGCAGGGACACCATAAAGTGGCAAAACGAAGGGGAAATAAGAAAAATCAGGTGTGGCTAACCACATATGGAGAGAACAGGGAGATCACTTCACCCTGTGGAATGAGGTTGAAATAATGAACAAAAAACATAACTGGAAAATACGAAAGCTTCTGAAATCAGCGCATATGTTAGGCAACAATAATCTAAGCCGCTCAAGTATAGACATAATACGAACTGCTAGAAAAAAAAATCAATAAAACTCAAAAATTCTCATATGACCTCTGGTTAACAAAAAAAATGTTATAAGTCTCAAAAATTTATACATAAACACATGGCCCATTGGATATAAGCGTTAGTTGAATCCACTAAAGAGTTGTGAGTTCAATACCTTTCTAGAGCAAAGGTGAGTTAAAAAAGAAGCAACTGTTAATGAAAAGACAAGTGGAACTGGAACAATCTACCCGAATCCACAGGACGAAATTCCAAACGCCAGAAGAAAGCCGAAAACGTCGTGAATATGATAAAAGTTAGTAGCGACAGTGTAAATAGTGTTTAATATTTTATTTTACATTCTCAAAAGGATAAAAAAAAAAGGGGGGGTATCAATTAAGTTTGATTATATGTTTAGGTATTATTACAGTTCTTTTTTTAAAACAAAATATTACTTAGTAGTTAAAATGAAAACGTTTCTGGGGTCGGAGGCGTCCTTTTGAAACCCCATTATATTGCGGATGCCAAAGTCTATGTGTCCCGGAAATAGATGTCTTGCGGAAAGTACTGTTTATACAAAAAGTTTATAGAAAATATCTATTATAACTTGTTTGTTTGTTTGTTTTTGTTATTTTACTTTTTTTTTTCTTTTTTTCTTTTTTCTTTTTTTTTTTTTTTTTGCTATTTGTCTAGTTTACTAAATCTATACAGATAAAGTACAGTTTCTTATTTGTTAATAATATTGATTTCCATCAAATGTTTACCTCGGAGTTTCCGTGAATCTTGATATCTTAAGATGTATTTGCTTTCGTTATAATTGCGGTGAATGTTTATATATGAAATTTCCTGATAATTGTCACAAATTTCCAAACGTTGGGTCTCTGAACATATGGACAAAACTCGCCACATATATTATCCAATTTCAGCAACCCTCTCTTTTGAATGAGAAAATCGATGACGGTTCAAAGGAATTGAACAATGACTATGTAAGTACTCTTTCACGCATTCAGTCAATACGGTCGTTCCAAAAGTGTGACGTCACAAGAGGATCTTTTTTCTTCCTTCCTTTCTTTCTTTTCCTCTCTAAATTGTTTGAGTTCTTTTTTTTTTTTTCTTCTTCTTTATTACGTCTTTTAAACATTGTAATTTGCTTGCTGTTACCATTTATATATTAAAAAAATGAAAATATTTTCGGGATGGGCATGTACTTTGGATATTTTTTCCTCCTCTAATTTCTTGAATGATCTACTTTGTTGTAAAAACAAAACCATGGTTTCTGTGCATTTTATAAATCCTCATCTATCGTGTGTTCCAGAGGTCTCTCTGTTGTCACAATGGTTGAACGTCGCCATATTGAAAACGCTACTTTTATTATTATTTTATTAATAGCATTTTTTCTTAATTCTTAAACTTATAAATTGCAAGAAGAAAATAACCACAGATCGTCCCAGACTTCATTTTCTGTCCTTAATTCTATTCGCAGTCCAATGCTCTTTTAAATGTACTTTTCGATTTACTCTGAAGTTCTAGTCTTTAAAAGTTCAATTTTAGAATAAGTTTAAAATAAAAGCTAAACTAGCAGAATTGTTTTAACAATTCAAAAAAAATTCTCGCTCAGAGAAATATTTACAGATGATCCGCTGCTTATCTTCGATGATCATATGGGGGTCGGTGTTTTAACGTGATATGGCCTTAATCCCCTTTCGAAATAACATTTTATTATTTGTTTTTCTAAAAAAATTTTTTTTCATATATATATATATATATATATATATATATATATTGATTAAGCACATTTGATTACAAATACCCAGCTTCTATTAAAAATATTTTTTAAGAAACTAAGTGGTAGAGCTGTTTTTGCTGGCACCGAGGTATCAATTTATAACGAATTTACATTGCAAAAGAGTACAGGAGGTCCTCGATTTACGACAGAGTTCCGTTTCTGTGATGCATCGTAACGCGATTTTCCGTGTTAAGTCGGAACTTGACGGCGATTTTTTGTTCTCTGAATAAGCACTCACTCACCAACAATCTAATATGGCGTACAGCCAGGAACCGACCCACACCGTCTTCCTTGCTCGAGCGCCGTATGACGGCGTATTCTTCCGCCGCGTCGCATATTCTTCTCTCAGCCTTTGGCGTTGTTTGTTTGAAGCAAATGGCGTAAGTCGAAATAAGATTAATGGAGATTTCGTAACCTAGAAAGTTAACATATTAACTTTTATAAGTTAATTAAAAATTATTAGTAATCTGGAGTGCATATTTATATAATGTTTATTTACAAGATGAGCTAATATTGTTTTTCGGGGATATATTAATAAAGTATCATCAATATATTAGTAAAATATTTTAGAAAGAACTTTGAAAATTTGAACAAAAGACAAATTAAAACAACGCTAAAAGGCGTTCCGAAATATTTTCTCGATACAATCGAATATATTGATGATGATTTATTGATATACCCGAAAAATAACATTAACTTAGTTTGTGAAGAAACTAAGCAACATTGAACGAAGAATACAGTTTACTGATGAGAGAAAAACAATAATTACATTATTTTTCTTCGATATCATGTAATGATAATGAACAAGAATAAACTTAATTGAAAAATTTCAATTCACTGACATTTTTTAATCATTTCATCCCATAAAAAGCAATATTACCGCTAACACGCAAGGGTTTACTGAGTGTTAGACTATGAGTAAAATACGATATGAACGATAAATAACAGGAATTAAGTTGATGATTGATATTACATTGAAATTTCTGGAAATGAAAGTTGGTTGGGAAGCAAGAAGCCTGAGGAGAGTTCTCTAAGCGAGAAGAGCTATAGAAGAAAAAATGTTAGCATAGAAATTATGGTTACATTTAGCCATTTGAACTGTAAAAGGATGAGACCTTACCGCCAATCTAGTACTGTGCTTAAATTTATAGTCTAGGTACCATAGAAGAAAATAATATTTATTTCAAGTAATATAAAAATATGTGGCACAAGGCCAAAAGGAGGGATTGGGGAAAGTCTGGTCTTCACTCTGTCTCATCTTAAACTTAGCTAGCCACGATTACTAACCTAGACATACCACAGTATTCCTTATACCAAAACATTCTTATCGAAGCGACAGTAATGCCTCAAAGTCTATGTGTAATCCTAACTAGTTCACATATGTACAATTTGTCTGGGGTGCATATAAAAATAACATTTAACAAAAAATGTCATTTTCTTTGACAATAGAGGAAAATTCATCGGAACAATTACCATAAAAATATTTACAGAAAGCTACGTCACAGTAATGGAAAAATAACTGGAGTCGAGAGGCCAGGTCAGGACCAATGACATTGCAGATTCATCTTCTGATTCTATCAAGAAGCTTTAAATATATTGCAGGAGCACCAGACCAGATGTAGCAGTAGTATTTGAAGTAAGGTCGAAAGATAGACTTAAAAATATCTCCGATAGATTCTGGCGAGAAAAACTGTCTATGACGATACGGAAGTTACTTTCCTATCAATTAAAAAAAAAAAAAAAGATGGCCACAATTTCAAAATATCTGAAGTCGTACTAATCAAAATTTTTATCGTAGATTCCAGTCACACACGCAGAGGAGTTTTAAAGAAATTCTAGTTTATACTAAAATTTTCTCTCTTTTTATGTATGTATATATATATATATATGTATATATATATATATATATGTATATATATATATATGTATGTATATATATGTGTATATATATGTATATATATATGTGTGTATATATAAACAATGAAATAAGTTTACTTAGGCCAAAATTTCAATCTCATCAAAAACGTTCTTGGGATACTATTATCGGGAAAATCGCCTTTTATATGAAACACTATTCTGGAGTATGTCTTGATTACATTCCTTATCACTTTTCTCTGTATTCAGTATTTATTTAAATTTAAAAATAAGAAAAACAAGTGGTAAATATGGCTAAACGTGTCTGCAGTAAGTCGGTGTGTCAAAAATCGTTTTTTTTTTTTTTTTTCCCCCATGACATTACTTTTATTTCAACTACCTTCATACCTTCGGCAATATTTGTTTTAAAAAGCTGTGATTAGAAACCAAACAAAACCTAAATATATGAGAGTAAATTTATACATTTATCTTGTTCTTGAGAATTAACAAAAATAATAAATAATAAATACTATTTATTTATTAAATTGTTTATCTATACTTTATTTTTTCTATTGGAATGGTTGGCCAAACATTGGCTAATTGTTAATTGATTCGAACTTAATAAAATGGTAAATAAGGATTTCCTTATATTTTAATAATTTAATTTTTTTTCATATTTCTTTGTTTATAAATAATTAAATGATAAATATTGCATTAGTTCTAATTGTATTAGTTTTTAGAATGTTGTAAATATAAAATTATTCTTGCAAATAATTTAATTAATATTTATACTATTTACAACGTTCGGAATGTTGTCCTCATCTTTATTGCCATGTTCACAAAGATGAGAACTATACGCTTAACTATGTAAATAATGTTGGTTTTTACAATACCACATCGTAGAAATATAGACACATCCTAATAAATAATATTTAATATTTTTATTGTAAATTCTCAAAAAACAAAAGAAAAAAAAATGTATACATTCACATTCATCACAGGCTTAGGTTTTATTCCAATTCTAATCATCGATTTTTAAAAATAAACCTTGCCGTGGGTGGAAAGTAGTTAAAACCGCGTTTTTATGGGGAAGAATGGTTTTTTTGGCACTTCGTTTTATTGCAGGCACATTTATCCATGTTTGCCAAAAAGGCTCAAGATCATAATTTTAAAAATTACAAACCAGTAAAGGAAAACTGCTGTTTGCAATATGGTGACCTTTGAACTGAAACTGTCGTATTTTATATTGTTATTGTTGTTTTTTTTTTTTTCTTTTCTCTTTTTTTTTTTTTTGTATCGTCTGCATTTTTAAATATTTGGTAAATCACAGGTGTTCATTTTCTTATTCTACACAGTTGAATCCTTATTTCGAATGAAATCTCTTCTTCTCCCTCACTCTTTTATGTAAAGTTCTACACCAGTTTCTGTGTTGAAGTAATTCTATTTTATGAATTCGATGTTGTCTTACAGTTTTCATTTGTTCATTCGTATATATCTGTACAAATATAAATTTCTCGATATGATTGTCTTTCTAGGGGGAGAAGGGGAATTTGCCAGAATTCTTGGCAGATATTTGCAGTGTTCTTGAGTTGAATATATACTTTAATTTTTTTTCTTATTCCTGAAAATGCATACTGTTCATTGGTTAACGTCTTTCTATCCAAGAGAATTTTAATCATTTATTAAAAATAAAATTTTGTATTCTCCGTTGTATTTGGTTTATTTATTGATTACTTGTAACTATAAACAGAACCCTTGTTCAAATGGTGTGGATATGAAAGTAAAACATTCTTCATTGTCGGTGGCCATGTATGTCTTAGAAGCTTAATTTATACTTGAGAAGTTTTTTTCCCTTCCCTCAGTGCTTGATTGTTTTCTGGTTATCAAATTTCTAAGTTATTCCGGTTTCTTTATGATAATGTCAACGACGTTCATTTGTTTTCAAACGTTATCATCAGTATTTTCACCCTCGGTTCTATATTTTTATTATATATCTGCTACGACCTTGTAGGATTGCTGTTGTCCAAGATGTTCTATATTAAAAATACAAATTCCAAGCAATAATAAAATTTAAATAGAGAAAACATAGCATGCCTGTTAAATAAACCATTTGCATTTGCAAGTATATGTAGATGAATTCAAAATGGTCCAAATGGAGTAAAAATTGATTTTAGTTGAGTTAGTTTTTGGGTAGTTGTTCCACAGGAAAAAAAAACTAGTTTTAGAAAAGACTTTGATCATCAGCGAATATTCACTGACCGTTCATGCTGTTGTTGAAGATCACCCGTTTGAAATTATTAACACATTTTTTTCAGCACACGCTAGGCAGGGAAGCTATGTCACCACGTCTTCTCTTATTTAAACGGCTTGGAAACAGAAATTCTCTGACATTTCCTGCCATGCGCTATCCCTACAAGAGTTCGATCAAAGCAAATCTTGAGGTATAGCTGCCATATTTGGACCAGAGCTGTCCAGTCCTCACTTTCCAACCTCGATCATTTGCGCGGTTTTGTAGGCCAGGAAATGAGTAAACGAAACTTT
The DNA here is from genome assembly GCA_037127315.1 of Ascarosepion bandense. Classification (NCBI taxonomy): domain Eukaryota; kingdom Metazoa; phylum Mollusca; class Cephalopoda; order Sepiida; family Sepiidae; genus Ascarosepion; species Ascarosepion bandense. The sequence goes on from JBBBDQ010000514.1 coordinate 6,951,926, forward strand.
ACTGTCCTCTCGCTTCATGATAGTATAATCATGCCTCGTTGTCACCACAACTACGTCAGTACGCCGTAGGACTTACCAATTTAGTCGACTGCGCAAGATGTTGTCTATTGCTTTGGTATAAAGAGAAGTACGAGTGTAGATACCTTTCGCTATCGCACTGATATTTTTTAATACTAAAATGTCCACCGAGTAGAAAGCCCGGTACACACTCCACCCACGTCTATTAAACGGGTGAAGAGGCTCATCCCTTGTTTCCTGTTTAGGATGTGGTTTCCGGCTTTCTCTATTCCAATCTTTTCACTCTTACGTAGCCCCCTGCACATCAGTGGCGTTACCGCCTTGCTCGGGGTAATATGATTAAAAAAAAAAAAAAAAAGAAAAAGAAAGTGGCACCCTTGTTTCACTAGTTTTTGATCTTTTTTTTCCCCCAGAAGACCCCTCACGGAGGAAATAATGTATCAAGTATTTTTTCTCTCTAGTGTCACCAACGAAACCAATGCACTTGGCTCTTCAAGTCTCTTAACTTACCGTTTATGATACTATGCTGTGGTATATTTTTGAAACTGATGAAAGATCGGAAATATTAGCTGAATTTACTCTCAGAGAAATATTTGCTTCTTACCCTAACCCTAAACACCTCGTCTTATGCAGGTCTCTTATTCTCCGCTTTTCCCTCCTTTTCTCCCTTATCCCTCACAAGTGTTGACAGGTGTCTTGTTCGGTGTTTCGTTAGGTCATCAAGTTTGTATCCCCCCCCCCCGCTACGTTTATCTTTCCCGGGATTTTTATGCATTTTAATCTCAACCCCCATCATCATCATCCACCACCATCATCATCATCCACTCGTCTACTTACAAGCTACTATATACGCAACTATAGATTACCGCTTAATTTCGTGTTACTCAACCTCCTTCCCTTGATTCCGTGTTACTCAACCAAACCTTCCATTGATTCCGTGTTACTCAGCCCCCCTCCCTTTCATTCCGTGTTACTCAGCCCCCATTCCCTTGATTCCGTGTTACTCAGCCCCCTTTCCCTTGATTCCGTGTTACTCAGCCCCCTTTCCCTTGATTCCGTGTTACTCAGCCCCCTTTCCCTTGATTCCGTGTTACTCAGCCCCCTTTCCCTTGATTCCGTGTTACTCAGCCCCCTTTCCCTTGATTCCGTGTTACTCAGCCCCCTTTCTCTTGATTCCGTGTTACTCAGCCCTCTTTCCCTTGATTCCGTGTTACTCATTATTATAAACGTTATATTTAGTAGGTTTACGTGTTTGAGTAACATTTTTATTTTTGTTTCCTAACAGTGAAATTAACATCTACCGGCCTAGATATCAAGTCTTCATTTTTTAAAAAATGTCTTTCCTTAAGAAAATGGAAATAAATCCTCAAATTTCATCGCTTGAGAATGACTTACTGTCACATCCCGTTGAAACATTCGTTTCCATACGATGATCATCTTTCGAAGATAGTGACCGTTTCGGAATACCAGTTTCTGTAAGCCTCGATGTGCGGTGGGTGCAATGATAATGAAGAACCGAATTCATTTCGCGTTGAGTTCATTATAATTACTTAGGCACAAATACCTTTTGGAAAAGATTAAAATTCGCTTCTCCCTCCTCAGCTATAGGTTAGTTAATAAGACTTGTATTGCTGAATCAGTATTATCTAAAAACATCTTCTGGCTTAAAATCCTCTGGAAAGTGTTGATAAACAGTAAAAAATTATTTTTTTCAAAATCAAGTTTAAGACTGTCGTAGTTTAAAAATCTAATGATTAAAATAACAAGGAGGAATCTGAAGAGCCATGGTTACCCATATGGCTGGAAGGTATATTGCACTTAAAACAATCTTATATATATTTTCTTTAAGATCATGTATATATATATATATATACACACAGCATATTTTATACTTGGTCAATTCAAGTAATTTCTTTCTGTGTAATCAGCTTAAAGTTTGGTACAAGGTCATGGGTTTATTTCGGCGGGATAGTAAAATTTAAGCAGAAGTTGGGTAAGATATCTCAAGTTTACTAGGAGTAAATTAAGTGTTGTCTGAGAAATCAATTCATTGTTTGACTTCTGCTAAAGTTAGTGTAGCTTTGTTTGTGTGGAGAGGGTGGTGATGTGACTCAACCTTTGCTGTGTTTTCGTTCATTTCAACTGGTGTTGTGTTTTGCTGTGTTATTCTTACACGACTCTTGTATGGCGAAATAAAATCCTTGGCTAATCACACGGATCTTCCCTATCTTTGCTATATCGCAACACCCCACCCCCGCGTATATCCCCACGAAATAAAACTACTTATATCCTTGGTTCAGTTCCTCCTTCCTCTTCTATGTAAGAAGCTACCGGAGGAGGGCGGTAAACATTATCATATAAATAGCTAATATGGCAAGGAAGAATTGTAAAAATAAAACATTAGTTTTGCGTCATTAATTACACACATCTGGAATATTTAGATGTCTTCTTTCTTGAGAGAGAGTGTGTGTGTGTATATATATATATATATATATATATATATATATAAAGGGTCATATATATGTGTTAAGTGCCATACGTGATACACGCTTGGGTGATCATGTCTCGAAAGAGACATGACTGACTGGGCAGAAGATTTTCATGCAGTAGGTTGTCATTACTTTCTGCAGTAGACTGGTTCCCAACCAGGGCTATAAAACTCAATCTCTCCTGCTATTTAACCCATAGCTTGAGGGAGAGGGGATATATTTATTCCTTTTCCAAGGGTATTTGCGGGTAAGTGAAATGCAACGAATTCGACTGGAATTCGAACTCGGTTCTTCTCTTTCATATTCCAAGCCGATATCCATTGTACCACAACTCACATATATATATATATATATATACACACACACACACACACACGATGGTCGTCTTTCGTATCCGAGTATGCATGTCTAATAGGGCGGCTAATCAATCCCTGGTGCAGACGCCTGCTCAAGCACGTTTGTATTTGTACAGCACCGCCAAAGCCCACCTATGCTTTAAACCGCAACTCTGTTGTAGTTACAGTTAATGGAAGAGGGCGCATTGATCTGTAGTTATCAGTAGTCTGGTCAAAGCCAGTACACACAGACCTACGGTCACGATGGCTTGTGCCGCACGTTAGGATCGACTCCAGGTCGATAACATCAAAAAGTCACCTTCCTGGCCATGATCCGGGTCTTATGATCGGAAAGTGAACATTCAAACTACTTGAGAAGGCGCTATTCATCATTGCTTGGTCATTGACGCTCTCCGTAACCGACATGTTTAAAACACATCAGATCTAATAAGTTTCCCCGAGAGGAACGCACGTTCGAATCCTTTCGGAGAGCGCATATTTTTTATCTAATTAGATTTCTGGAATCTTCAGGCTGCCATATACTATTTAATAAATAAACGAAGCTACTTAAATACGAGTATCTACTAATAATAACGTTTTAAGTTAAAAAAAACAAAAAGTCGGATTAATAAATATAAATAAATATCCACCCTTTCCTATCTATCTATCTATCTATCTATCTATCTATCTATGTGTGTATAACATTTATTTAACAGCTGTTCATTATTTTTACACATACAAATCAACCATTCTTTTTTAGTGTTGCGAAGTTTTACACAGAAATAAAATTTCAAAAGTTTTGCGTAAAATTCCTTTTTCACTTTCAGAATCTAAAAATATTTTTACCATCAACCGACAAGGTCTGCTTCATTTTAGCAAAATACTACATTCACTTTTGTCATCTTTATTCTATCTTGAAACTGGAAGAGAAAAAAATTGTAAATATTTGAAACTTTTAAATACTTTTATTTTTATAGAACCTACAAGTAGGTCAACTCGAGCTGTGTGTGTGTGTGCACGCGCGTCTATAAATGACATCGCAATTAGAATTTTTTTTCTGTTTTAAATGTCGGTTTAGTTGAGAATATGTTTCAAACAGGAATGCTATGTTTTTGTTTTTAAAAATATTTTGGACTCTTTTTTAAAGAATCTTTTTTTTTTTTTTTTTTTCTCTCAACTTTATTTTCGCTAATTCCTCGTAAGGAAAAGAGTTTAATTCGTGGAAGTTCACACTATTAATGATTTTACCTTCTGGTCACTGATTACAACCAGAGCTGGCGAGTTGTCTCACCGAACCTGAGTGGCCCGAGCAGTGTTTTGTGACCCTCGTTCTTATTAATATATGATTTTTTTTTTTTTCATTAATTTTCACGTTATCTAGGAACATATTTTTCCGTCCAAATTCATGAATTTTGTTTTGTTCTATATAACTTCGACTTTTTTTTTATCCATAATGTTGAATGTGTTAAATTATTCAACTCCCTCAGAAAAAATTAGTCGATATTCAGAATTGCCTCAAAACATTGATTTAAGATCCAATGATTTATTGACAGGTCTCTAATTTATCTTTTGATACATTCTATTTATTTTCATTTTTTCTACTTGAATTGTCCACCTACATTGCATATAATCCATTATTCTACATAATTAGGTTATAGTCAAATTTATATTTAATATGAAATTATTAAAACTGAGGTATAATAGACTGGGGGCTCCATATTATAGATTGGTGGGAGTGACGAGACCCTTGCACCGGCTCTGATTACAAATACTGGTGATACATAATATCAGTCCTCCTATATAGCAGCGAATTCTGGATAATCTCTTCATAGTCGAAGAGACATGAGACAGCAGTGATGTGGTTATATTGAAGGATGCTGAGGATGCTATGGACCGAACATGTGTGCAAATGAGATAAAATGTAACTTACTCTTAATATCAGAATGAATTGGAATTAGTGAAGCACGTAATGAGGAAAGAGGGCTTAAAAATTTGATACTCACATGATAGATTGAAGATGGACAGAAAAAGTACGCGTAACATACTAAGTGACAAAATTTATTAAGAGTTACAAAGGACAGAAAATTGTGAAGAGTCATAATCGCCTACGGTATGAACAGAAAAAATATATATATACTAGCAGTATAGCCCGGCGTTGCTCGGGTGTAATGAAAGCTTTAAAACTAATCCATGGTCCTGGAGCTCAAACTCAGCCTAAAGAATATTTGTGTGAAGTTTGGTGAGAATCGGATAAAAATTGTGAATTTGTATAAAGGACATACAGACACACACACAAACATCTTGCCTTATATATATATATATATATATATATATATATATATATATATATATATAATCGGTTTTCTGCACTATTGTGAGAACTGCAACCTTGAAACTTCTGAATATCGTTTCTTATGTCTTTGTCTCTGAGTGTATCAAATTTGATTAAAATCGGACCACTCCTTCTATAACCCGATATTTTCGATTATCGATTTTCGATATTTATCGAAGGTACCTCGACACAAAACCTAGCTAAGAACATTCGCAGACGCTTATAGTACAACTGTAATTTTTCAAGAGCATCGGTTCAGCCGTTTCAGAGTCTATAGGTAAGGGACACACACAAAGTTCCATTTATAAATAAGTTATATATATATATATATCCCGGCGTTGCTGAAATGGTAAGGTCAAATGCATATTCAAAAAGCTTCAGTATGATATCGCCGTGACGCGTAAGCTTAAAAAAAATGCAAAGTAAGTATTGGGTTCTGTTATATTTGCAAAACGTGATTCATACTTCGTCAATTTCACCAATAAACGGAAGTGATGTATGTAAAATTGGAAGAATGGGGGCGGGCGTTATGGGTGCCTGTGATACGATGAATGTTTTGACGCAAAAGTAGAAGCTGCATTGTGCCTGCAACGTCAGACGGGTTACCACCTTGTAGAAAACCTGAAATTGTTATGCCATATGATAAGGTAGAAGTTACAAAAAAGACCCGATTTTTGTTGGAATACAAGTCAGCGTTTCAGAGAAATAAACAATCGCGAAAAGCCATATTTTCTATTAATTTTTGCTGCACCCTGTGTATTAATTGAAATTTTTGTACGCATATCAAGGCATCCGACTTTGATCTACCAGTGACTCTATTTTAGTTGAGTTTGAGTGAAGCGTCTTCGAGAAATGCATAAAATTGCGCAAAAGACCACTCGAAATTGTTTGTCGTTGAATTTTGACAAACCCTGTACAGCAAAGATTCGGACCTTGATCTACAAGTTGTCTGATTTTGGTTGAATTCGCATAAGGCGTCTCGGAGGAAAGAGTTCGTAATTTCTAAGCTTTTCGGTGATTTCTGCCGTTTCCTGTAATTCAATTCGAAAACGTTTTGAGTACATCAAAGGTTTATGTCATGATCGCCAAGTGACCCAATTTCGGTTGAAATCGGACCAGGGTTTTCGGAGGAGTATGGGTCGTTAGAATGGAGATACACACGCGCGCATAGACAAACGTGTACACACATGAACACACACACACACTATATATATATATATATATATATATATATATATATTAATCTCTCATGATTTTCTATATATTTTTAAATTCAAGTAATGATAATACCAGCCGTTTCCATATTAGGAAACATTTGGCATTTTATCGACCGAGCAGCCAGTACTGTTTTCGGTTGAAATTTATGAAAATCTTTCTCTTAAAACCCTTTTTAGAGGCGGGGACGAGTTTCTCAAGTTTAGTAGCTTTTATCGTTCTTTCCATTATTGATGGGGGATTCCTTCTGAGGTTTTAATTAGAAGTGATGTGGAATGTTAACAACTCGATCATGTGCTATCCATTTTAGTTGTTGTCGCCAAGCGATGTGGTTTCTATTATTTGGTACAGTTCTTTGCGATTCTATAGTACCAAACCACATTGATCAAAGAATGATGATCTTTACCAAGACCCTCACACTTTATTCGCTAAAAGTCTATTTTTTCTTATTTTTTCTTTATTTTTTCTTTTATACTGTTAATCTTAGGAAGCGACTCTATACAGTTGACAGTTTAGATATTCATGTACGAGTTTAGCGCCATGCTTGGCATCCATATGAATGTTTCGATCTGAAGAGGCTATTTAAGAACATAATTATTTGCATACATTATCTTTCACCGATTCTAGCTCTTCTGAAAGATTTTAGGTGCTTACGAACAGGTTCTCTTGTCGCTTGCATTTAAAAGCATCATAAGCGACAGCAAATCATCATTTAGTACAAAACTACTTACTACTTTCCTTAAAACACTTAAACACACTTTCGGGCATTATGTTGAATTTCCTACCATTTCCTGAATTCTACAAGCAGCTTTACTACGATGCAAGAGGCTGCTGGAAGTAAGAGAATGAAAAAAAAATTTAGAAGAAAACTGAACCAGAATCCTAAGCAGAAAACAACGAATAGGCCACTTCTGCTCAAATGACCAGGGATGACTCACCAGGTGCTATCTAATTCTGTTGAGAAAAAAGAAAATAGTAAATAAAACTTCAGAGTTTAGGCAGAGAAGCTTGAAGTATAGAATTGAAGTAGACTTTAGAAGGAACCGGATATTCCAATCGTAAACAGGAAACAAGGGATAAACTTCTACTCTTGTTAAAAAAAGACCAAGGTGAAGTGTGAACCGGATATGTAGAACCAAAAATATCTATAACATTAATAATTCTGAAGCATATAGATAAACTGTCACAACTGCTCTTTACAATACACTGGAGAAACTGAGAGAAATGAAAAAAAATAAATAAAAACTGTGTCTATGAACACAAAACAGTTATTAATTTTATCAAATACATTAGTCATACATAGAAAAAGAAATCAGTCACAACTTTGATCTAAAAAATTTCAATGCTTTTGAAATAATTAACTTAAATGGAAAGTTCTTGAGAGTACTCTTAGCGGATGTTACGCTCAGACTTTATTTTAAATTAGCCCTTTTGCTAAAAGAAGTGCTCTTTTCCCAAACCTACACGCATGACTATAAACGTACTTTCTTAAAATAATTCGTTTTACTGTAGTAGCATAATAATGATGTAAATGTCTACACTTCCTGTATGAGACGCAGGGCGTTTTTAAAACAATTGTTGAATCAATGTATCCTATACACCGTCATCAGTCAGTTGAGTGCCATACGTGATACACGCTTGGGCGATCATGTCTCGACAGAGACATGACTGACTGGGAAGAAGATTATCCCGCAGTAGGTTGCCATTGCTTTCTGCGGTAGACTAGTTGCCGACCAAGGCTGTAGAACCCAATCTGTCCTGTTATTTAACCCATAACTGGAAGGAATAGGCGGATTAATACCTTTCCCAAGGGTATTTGCGCGTAAGTGAATGCAATGAGTTCAGCTGGAATTCGAACTCGGCTCCCCGATTTCTCGTTCCGAGCCGATATCCACTGCACTACAACTCACATCCTGCACCACAACGTACGCTAAGTATAAAAGAAATGATGAAAGATTCTGTGAGTTTGACAAAACATATTCTTTATTATTCTATCGGATAAATATTATTTTTATAAAAAGGAACTAAAATAATGAAAATCAATAACACTCAAAAATGATTTGTTTGACAATGCTACAATCAAAATACCTGATAATATTATTACTAATAAATTTAATAGTAGTGAAAATAAAGCAATTGAAATGAAGTTGAAAGAAATCCTAGTTAAAAATCAATAATAATTGACAATGCTTTATCTGATAAAAATATGATAATTATTAATAGTTTTAGTTAAAATAAAGCAAATGAAATTGACAAATCCTAGTCAAAATTGAACATGGTTGGCAAGATTTCGTTGAATTATAAAGTTCAATACTTTATTACTACGAGTAATACTATTAGTTGGAATTAAATGTAGCATTAAGATGAAAAAAATCCTCGTAAAATAACATGTAATGCGTGACAATATTTCTTCTATTTAAAATAAAAACAAAACAAAAAAACAAAACATTAGTGGAAATAAAACAATTTAAATTATGAAAGACATTTTAGTCAAAATTAAATTCCTATATACAATGGTTCATCCAGGATAGAAAAAAATAGATATTAATGAAAATAGTAGTGGGTAAAAGTGTTTCAATATCTATAAAAGAAATTGGTATCTTAGCCCAGCCCTTAACTTTGCATCTGTATTGTCTTTTTGTTTCTATTTAGTTCGCCTTTCTTATTTCAGTAGCTATGGATTTCGTTGTCTTATTTTCTAAGCTAATTAGATTTTATAATTTATAAGTTACAATGTTTAACCTTGGGGCTCGCCGACTGTTTTACACGTTTCTAATTTAGAATTACTAATAACTATTGATAGTACCCACGTTTGCTTCTTCGTCCAAAAGACATTGGAATGCTAATGCACAGGAGAGTTCCAGAGTCTGGGGTCCCCACTTTTCTCTTTCTATCTGTTTTCAATGTTATTTGTCAGGGGTTGGGATGGTTAACTTTAAGGGTGGGGGTCCTTCTGGTTGTGTAGCACTTAGACCGACCGACCAGCCTGTCTGCTGGGTAGACAAGAGAGGGGATATTTAGCCTCGTAGCAAAGTATTTTTTTCTTTGTGTGTGTGTGTATCTGTGCCTGTAATATGTTGTAGTAAGCTAGCCTAGTGAGGGTCTAGGATATATAGAAAGCTGTCAAGTGTCACCCATAGCAATTGGCATGATATATTGCATGGGCTGTCAACCCATCTGGTGGGGAGGGTATGAAGGACGGTTGATGGGGCGTTGTTGAGCAGGGTGGAGAGATGGAGGTGAAACCCTGGGGTGGTATGGTGACCAACTCAACCTACTTATAAAAAATAAAAAAATAAAAACAATGTCCTAACAGAAAAAATAGCACCAGCTCACAATTAAGTTTTAGCTACCAACAACTACCTACATTTTTACTTATATGTGTATGGATTTTTGTTTACCAAAGGCACACTGGCAGGGCCCGGCGTCTCTGCTGACAGACACTATAGGAAACACATGGCACTGCGGCTAACAGAGATTCTGCTCTCGAAGGACGAAAATTATTACCAAAGTCACAATCAAAAACGAAACGGGAGTAAAATATTTTGGATATTTGAAGATATTTTTCTTGTTTTAAAATGCACTTGAATATTCTTCATCCGTGTGAAAAGTCGATACTAATTTTACCTGGGACTATTGGACCGGCATTAGCAATGGTAAGCTAATTTATACGTGAGTGCTTGTTTAATTAAGAACATGAAACTGTCCGTCCAACTTCCCCCTCTCTCGTACACCAACGTCTCATTGTATTTCGTTCGCAACCTCCCTAGAATAAGGAAGGAGTTTTTTTGTTTGTTTTTTTTAATATTTTTACCAACCATTTTTTTCTGTCTGTCTTTCGCATTCTCAAATGCTCATAAAACAAATACGCACACTGGGGGTGCTGAAAAGTTATCGGTCTGACCTACTTTCAATTTTTCTTTTTTTAATGATCATATATAAGAAACTTTGGGAGAAGTGAGTTGGGCTAAGAAACCTGTAGCACCCCTTTGTGTGTGTTGGGTCTCTCTCTCTCTCAACTGGAATTAATGTGCTTACGAAGACCATTTTAGCAATATCCTGCTACCACGAATGGCTCTTGAGCCTTGTATTAGGTTAACTTTAGCATAAAAACAAAACAAATATAAAACAATTAGAAAATTCTTTTATTCTACAATTCTACCTTTTTCCCCACGCTACTCTCAGGTTTTAAGTTTTTTTTTTCATGTTCTGAGAACAACAATAAACAACTTTTACGTCACTTTTATTGAATATTTTACTAAGTGTAACTGAAATCTTGAAATTTCTATCTACTCATCTAATGATATTCTCTCTGCACACACGTGTGCGGAAATTTGTATATTCGTTTTCTGACGTATGAGTGTTATATTTTAAATTCTTTAAAAAAAAATTTTTTTTTTTTAATATAAATAAAAAAAATAAACAAACACCCATTTTTAAAAATTGCTAAGCATATAACAGGCTGCAAATGGGTAACTAAATAAATGTGTTAAATAGAAGTGAGGTGATGAATCAACAGCGCGGTCTTGATTTCACTGTTTATATCTACAAACGCTATGCTCGTATTGAGCCCCTTCTTCGTAAATACAGCAAATTTTAAACGCTCATACATAAACTACTTCTCCTCGCTCACTCGTTCTATCTCTCTCACACACACACCTTTGTTCAATTGATTACCCTTCTTCCTATGATCAATGGTTGCAATTGATTTTTTTTAATGTATGTTTCAAAATCGATACGAGATTTTTTGGAGTCTGTCAATAAGTACGCACAAAAAGTTCTTGACTTCTAGGTATTTCGATAAATATATTGGTCTTTTTTTTTTTTTTAAACAAATCAGTTTGTTCCTTCATGTGATACTTTTCTCTTGTTCTTGTAAACATTATGCTAACCTCGAATACAAATGTGGGCATAACTTTTAATGATACTACTTTTTAGTGAGACACATATGCACAAGTAAAAAAGTATATAAAAATAAAGCACTGCTTAAAATATAAGAATATTTTCTTTTCTCTTTTTTTTTTACTTTCGTATATGGTTCTTTCTTACTACTTAATTGTAAAATTCTACAAAACTGACAGTAGCGAACAGAGAGATACGTGCCTGAAATATACAGGTTGCGATGGAGGAATTATCGTTTAAATTACGCATAAATAAAAACACTGATATCGCATTTTAACAAATATATTTATCAAAGTTACACAGAAACATCTTTAAATACTAAAGAATTTTTTTTTAAAAATAAAGTCGCCATTGGCTTCAACCATGACATTCAGACTATTTCGGAATCTCATGCAACTCTTCTGAACGGTTTTCTTGGTAAATGCTGCCATAATCCTTGCCTTCAGTTCATTTTTGTTGTTACAAGGAGTTTTGTTGATCTGTCTTTCAACTGCGCCTCACACACATTAATCAAGGGGATTATGGTCTGGGGAGTTAGGTTGCAAGATGTAGGGGGGATGTGGTTACAAGATGTAGGGGTGATTGTCTTTCTTTTGTCACAGACGGTGCCCAACTACCCCTACTATATTGTGTAGTCGACGAATTCATATATATAAGGGAGAGAGACTAGTTTGCTATGTAAAGTAGTGTAGTAATGTAATGTAGTAACATTCGAAAGTACTCGGGAATCGAATAATAAAAAGTAAAAATAAATATTAACTTTGGCAAATTTACCGATAAAACAATAACACCTAATTCGAAAATTTAAAAAAAAATAATTAATACTGATCGACTGAATTGGTTCATATTATTTAATCAAACTATTGCTACCGAAAAAAAAACACCTCTTTTATCTACACACACACACACACACTTCTCTCTCTCTCTCTCTCTCTTATATATATATATATATACACACACACACAGTTCACACAAAATAAATACGTGGGTCACATGTCAGGAAACTGCCATTTATCCTAAAAAATCACGGGATAGTCGTGTGTATACGCGCGCGCTCCCCTATATATATATATATATATATATATATATATATATATATATATATATATATATATAGTTTATAAAGAAGTCAGATTTTTTTATCTGTTAATCCGACAGATTTTATCACTTGAGCGTTATTTTTAGTGGATGCCCATTTTTTCAGTAGACGCTTCCTTTATTTATTAAACAGTATATTAATTTCGTCTCTTAAAGGAAAAAAAAACTAAAAATAACTTTTAAGTGATAAAACATATAGCTGCATAATGCATATCTCTTGTACTGTGATCTGAATATTGGGTGCTATTTTTAATAGTTGTTGGCTTTTTTTTTTCTAATCATGCATGGTTCCAAAAAGAACAATTTGTTTATAGATAGTAAAAACCAAAAACGCTTAATTCCAGTGTCTTGACCTAAATCGTTGGGGGTTCAATACCTGGCTATAGCAGAGGTGAACAAGAACTTAGAGAGTTTATTTAAAATAGAGATAACTGTTACTAAGAAATCCGGATGAGGCATTGCACGTGGAACTAGAACAATATACCCCGGTGGACGAAATAAAGGGTTCGGTTCAAAATTTCTATCACCTAAAGAAGGCCGGAGCGTACAACGGTCGAAACGTCTATATGACAACAAAGATGAGTACAACAGTCCAAATAATATATTTTAGAATTTGGTTACGTTTACGGTTCAGTATGTCATTTAAAAAAAGTAGAAATGTTAGTTATATAATATCACCGAAGCAAGGCAATAAAGCCACTAAAACTTAAGAGGTTACTGAGCGTGAGAGAATATATAGAAAAAGACATTATTAAGAATAAATGGACAGTAATTAAGACAGTAGATAATGATTGATATTAAATTTAAATATTTGAAGATCAAGGTTGAGGGGAACGGAAAAAGCTAGAACGGAGTTCTACAAACGAGAAGTGCGAAAGAAGAAACTGTTGGCATAGAACTTACGGTTACATCTAACCAATCCAAATGTAAAATAATGAGACCATACCACCAATCTATTACTGCGCTTAAATTCATAAATTTCAGTTACTATAGAGGAAAGTAATATTTATTTTTAATAATACCGAGGTCAAAAGGCGAGATAAGAGAGGATATTCTTCAATCTGTTTTATCTTAAATTTAGCTAGCCACGATTACTGACCCAAATATACCACAATATTCTTTACACCAAAGCAACACATTCTTACTACATTCACTATAATACCTCAGAGCCGAAGTACCAGAGCAGGTGAGGTGTAAATGTTTTAAAAGTATTTAAAAGACGTGGTTTTATATGACGTAAAGGTAACTTTTAATCTATCAGAAGCTGATTGGCGCAAACTTCTTACACGCATGTCTGAAATAGTGACCGTGTACAACTTCTCCCTTAGCGACTAGAATGTTGAAATGTAACTTGCTCGTTAAGTGAGAAGTGGTTCTATTGGAATGCTGTGATCACGCGTTTTCCTGAAGAAGTACTTAATGCGTTTTCATGATGTTACTTTTGGTCAGTGTTTGTGATGGAATATTTTTATTGAGCCGACTTACATCGCACTATTGGGAGGGGGTACTGAATCCAGACATTTCGGATAAGAAGCAACAATTTGAATAATACTTTATCTTTGAATCTAAATAAGTTAAAATTATTTGTTTTCTCATTATAATCAGGAAGCCTAATTTTGTAAATTGCTTTGCAATATATATATATATATATATTAATCAAAACACCCCAAGCAAGGCGGTAAAGCCACTGATGTGCAGGGGGCTACATAGGAGTGAAAAAATTGGAAAAAAGAAAGCCGGAAACCACATCCTAAACAGGGAACAAGGGATGAGACTCTTCACCTGTTCAATGGACGTGGGTGGATTGTGAACCGGGCGATATTAAAAAAATCATTTTTTGCTGGCCTTTACTTCATCCTTGCGCTTTTAATCAACATTCTTGATCAAAGACGTTGTCACGAATAAGAAGCGCAAATCGGATGAAAAGACGGAATCTCAAAATGCATCACAAACCATAATACTGTATATTTTTTATCTTTTGTCATTATAAGCATATTTAAATGGTATGTGTTTGAGTACATCTTTAATTGTAATTATGATATAGGGAAGTTAATATCTGCCGGCCAGTAGATTGAAAGCCTTAAAAAAAACTGTTCCCTATCAGATAGAAAATTTTCATTTAATTAAAAAAGAAAATTGTACCTCTCTGTCGGAAACTTTTTTTTCTCGTAGCTTTCGATTTTTACGCCGGTAGACATTAATTTCACTATTTCCAAAAATTATTGATTAAATATCTATAGTGTTAAAAATAAAGCTGTTGATTAAAAAATTAAAATATATATATATATTGATTAAATTTTATATGAGAACTTGGAATTTGTTTAGTCTTTTCTTACAGTATGTGCTCAATAGAATTTTGTATTACAGTTGTTTATACAACGCACACTGTAACAAAAGAAGCAGAAGAGTCAAGGCTCTTTTTAGAATTAGACAAATATTAGTAGATATTATCAAATAAGGTATTGGCAGTGCATAATTTTTCATTTTCTCATTGACATCATCATCTCTAATATCTATTTTCCGTACAATCTGAAACGATATTGTCCATTATTTATGAGGTATTGGCAGGGCGTAACGTACGTGCTAAGAAATTAAGCTAGGGAAAACCAGAATTATAGTAATATTCTTCAAGTCGAATAAGGATATTGAAGAGCTCCTGAGCCGATGCATTTTCCCAGAATTGGTATTTCACGAACAAGATGTCAGAAGACCGATTTTTGGTAAGTGAGTTGAACTCAGAACTTTTCCCTGCGGCTTTGTACTTATAAAATGAGGCATGATCGCTAATACACAGATTTATTTAGACCTCAGTCTGGCAACGAATCAGATCGTGATTCAAGACAATTCATCGATGGCAGTGAAGGCCGTAAAAAGAATTCTCAGAATTTCTTCCATGTTCTGGAATGAGAATCGATGTTTCGGACTGGTGTGTGCCCTTCTTTGGTGAATGTCAAAACATTTCAGCCGTTGAACTAAGGTTTTATGGATCGTGAATCGAACGATTGATTTTATCAATATAAACGCTTTCGTTTTCATTCCGCCGCCCACACTGTGGGTTTCGTATCGGTTAATTCTTCTTAGCGTTTCTTTTTATTTGTTCCTGCTGTAGCGAATCTGTTTTTCGCTGATATCTTCCATCATACATTCGACCTTGTGTTTTCATTAGGTTATGCAAATGAATAAATT
>JBBBDQ010000514.1:6972500-6987500 GCA_037127315.1 Ascarosepion bandense
GGTTAAATAACTGAGGTCTTCTGTTCATGCGAACTGCACCGATTGTTTGTTATCAGCAGCTCCAAAAAGTGTGGCTGGTGCTACACAAGCCTTCATTACTCTAAACAATTATTTGTGTGGCAGTCTGAGTTACACTCATACGTCGAAATCGACGGGAGAGTCCGTAATATATATATATATATATATATAAAAACTCGGACTACTTTTATCTTATTTTTTTACAGAGTAAAAAAAAAAAAAAATCATTTTTCTGTATATTTTAATTCAACTTTCCTATTTCTGTTTTACCTTCTCTCTCTCCCTTCTCTCTCCCTTCTCTTTCCCTCTCTGTTTTCCTCCTTCTGTCTCTCTCTTACTTCCCTCTCTCTATCTTCAATTTCCTTCCCTTACTCTCTATCCTACGCTCTTTTTCTCTCCCCCCCCCCCAGATTCACTCTCTTATATTCCTTTGCTTTCTCAATCACCAATTCTCTTCCTGTTTCTTAATCTTTTCTGCTTGACGCTCTTGTTGTTATTGTTTGTTCAATCAATGTCTTCATTGATTGCAAGACTAACAAAAAGTGCATCTTTGACCCCCCTCCCCCATTTTCTTTTTATTTTCATTTTTTTTTAAATGACCCCCCTCACCAACACCACCACCCTCGGCCCGTCGGTCTTTTTCGGCTTTTGTGTAACTGCGGGCTGACTCATCAAGTTATCAAGTTTACGCCAATGAATAAATACGACACAAAACAGTGAGCCTGTTCCGGAGATGCAAAAATAGGGGTGGGCGACAGGGTGCACTGTATATGTGGCAATGGGGTGGGTCCGTTGCACATTGATCTATCCTTTTCTTCATCTCTCCCACCCAAACCTATTGGGTGGGTGTGTTACTCATCAGACCATGTCAATGTCTCTTATTGATTCTATTCCCCCCTCGCCCTGATGCCTTTTGTGTATGCATGCTATTGAGTGAGGCTTACGGCATGTGAGGTGTGTCGGAGTTGGCGGGGAGGGGGGCATTTATGGATGGAGTCATTTTTTTTTTTTTTTTTTTTTTTTTTTGCTGTGTCGTTTGCTCTGATATTTCTTTCAGTATTTATTCTCAAACACTTGCAAACCAAATTCTCTTTCAATATACACACACACACACACACACACAAAATATATATATATATTTGAGTGGGTGTGCCGAAAATTTCTCAGCTTTGACCCACTTTGCAAAATCTAACCAAACAATTCCTTAAAGTGAAAAACGAAAAATTTTAAGAATTCCTTCATATGTCCCTAAATCAAAATTCTTTTCCTTCCTGTCTCTCTCTCTTTCTTCATATATATATATATAATCAGGTCAAATACTCTGTCTTTGAAAATTGTCTCTCTGAACTCGAAAAAAAACATTTTTTTTCTTCTCTTACCAACACAATTGCCTCTCTCTCGCTCTGCAAAAAAAAAAAAGAAAAAAAAATTGCGTATGTGTCTCTTTCTGTGGCATAATGGTCTCTCACTCTCTCTGCAACAAAATACTGTCTTTCTCATTCTCTGCAACAAAATACTCTCTCTCATTCTCTGCAACAAAATACTCTCTCTCTCATTCTCTGCAACAAAATACTCTCTCTCATTCTCTGCAACAAAATACTCTCTCTCTCTCATTCTCTGCAACAAAATACTCTCTCTCATTCTCTGCAACAAAATACTCTCTCTCATTCTCTGCAACAAAATACTCTCTCTCTCATTCTCTGCAACAAAATACTCTCTCTCTCTCATTCTCTGCAACAAAATACTCTCTTTCTCTCATTCTCTGCAACAAAATACTCTCTCTCTCTCATTCTCTGCAACAAAATACTCTCTCTCATTCTCTGCAACAAAATACTCTCTCTCATTCTCTGCAACAAAATACTCTCTCTCTCTCTCATTCTCTGCAACAAAATACTCTCTCTCTCTCATTGTCTGCAACAAAATACTCTCTCTCTCTCATTCTCTGCAACAAAATACCCTCTCTCATTCTCTGCAACAAAATACCCTCTCTCATTCTCTGCAACAAAATACTCTCTCTTACTCTCTCTGCAGCAAAATTCTGTCTCTTACTCTCTTTCTGCAGCAAAATTCTGTCTCTTACTCTCTTTCTGCAGCAAAATTCTGTCTCTTACTCTCTCTCTGCAGCAAAATTCTGTCTCTTACTCTCTCTCTGCAGCAAAATTCTGTCTCTTACTCTCTCTCTCTGCAGCAAAATTCTGTCTCTTACTCTCTCTCTCTGCAGCAAAATTCTGTCTCTTACTCTCTCTCTCTGCAGCAAAATTCTGTCTCTTACTCTCTCTCTCTGCAGCAAAATTCTGTCTCTTACTCTCTCTCTCTGCAGCAAAATTCTGTCTCTTACTCTCTCTCTCTGCAGCAAAATTCTGTCTCTTACTCTCTCTCTCTGCAGCAAAATTCTGTCTCTTACTCTCTCTCTCTGCAGCAAAATTCTGTCTCTTACTCTCTCTCTCTGCAGCAAAATTCTGTCTGTTACTCTCTCTCTCTGCAGCAAAATTCTGTCTGTTACTCTCTGCAGCAAAATTCTGTCTCTTACTCTCTGCAGCAAAATTCTGTCTCTTACTCTCTGCAGCAAAATTCTGTCTCTTACTCTCTGTAGCAAAATTCTGTCTCTTACTCTCTGCAGCAAAATACTGTCTGTCTCTCTCTCTCTCTCTCTCTCTCTGCAGCAAAATACTGTCTGTCTCTCTCTCTCTCTCTGCAGCAAAATACTGTCTGTCTCTCTCTCTCTCTCTCTCTCTCTCTGCAGCAAAATACTGTCTGTCTCTCTCTCTCTCTCTCTCTGCAGCAAAATACTGTCTGTCTCTCTTTCTACAGCAAAAATAGTTTATTTCGCTACAACAAAATTGTCTCTCTCTCTGCAGAAAAATTGTGTGTCTTTCTCTGCAGCAAAATTTCCACTCAGACACACACACACACACATATATATATATATATATATATATATATATATATATATACACACACAGATCCGATGGATAAATTCTCGTCTAAATTACTCAAAAATGGAAATAACACTGACATCTCATTTTTTACACATATATTTACCAAAATTAAGCAAAAGATATCTTGAACTACTAAAAAGCAAATTTATTCAAAATCGCTTCAACCACCGCCCCTTGTCGACTTCGGAATCTCTTGCATCTTTTCTGGAAGGTCTCTTGATAACCCTTGCCTTCAGTTCATCTTAGGTGTTACGAAGAATTTTGTTAGTGTCTCGCTTAACTGCGCCCCTACACAATAATCAAGGAGGTTGCAGGGTGTGGGGCGTTAGATGGCCAAATGTAAGGGGTGTTGACAGCCATAACTATGTCTTCCTGCTTGTGTAGCATAGTGCAGTGTCCTGTTGCCAGACATAAGGTCTTTCAGCAGTCATCCTCTTGACCCAGGGTAGTACTCCTTTTTCAAGGTACTTGATGTAAGCCTCCGTGTTGAATCTGACGCCATGAAGGAAGATAAATGGGGGTATAACGTCGCCATCACTGATAATCACTTCAAACACCATGATGTTGACTTGATATAGCAACCAACTGCTTCCGAACACTCTGAAATTTTCGTATTTGAGCTTCCGGTGCGAATGCCAAGAGGTACACCGTGGTGTTTCTAAAGTTTTGGTTGAGTGAATTGCGTCATGGTGCCCAACTGACCCTACTATATTTAGCGGTCGACAAAATAAAAAAAATATTCATGCGCAAAATTAAAATAAAATGTCGACAATTTACTCATCGCACCTTGTATACACAAATATACTTGGAAAAGGATATATAATATTCTTTTTCCAAGTATGTTTTCTCACTTACATCTCTTGGCGTCTCTCTCCTTATTTCCGATTCGATTATTTTTGTAGCACACACATCCGACAACAACCGAGTTCCCAATCCAGACCCTCTTGTTTATATACATTCCGAGGTTTTTTTGTTCCAAACCGCATCTCCCTCCACCCCGCGCAATCTCTCTCTCTCTCTCTCTCTCAGGTTATTTCTTTTCCTTCTTGATGCATTCATACTATGACAGGCACGTGCAATAAAACATCTCGAGTATTTGTTTCAGCGATTTTTACAGTAAAACGCTATCAATGACTCTTCCTGGCCCCCGCTCTCCACACACACATTTTAGATAAGCATTTATGTACAATTGGCCTTCGTAGTATTTCTCTAACGCCGTAAATGTTTTCTCTCTTGGGAAGCAACAAAAACTTCAGAAAAAAAAAATAACCATGCATATTTATGCTTTAGGTGAATTATTGTTATTTTTAGTTATATATTAAGACATATTGGATCATGTATTATGTATCCCTATTATGTCCTATTAAATAATTGAATTATAACATTTAGATAATCACACAGGCGTTTCCTATTTTTCCTAATATTTGACACTACGAAGTCTTTGCTTGGTTTATGCTTGGCAAGTTTAATAGGGACAGAATGAAATAACGGTCGTTTGCTCTTTAGCTAGGAAATATTTAAAACAATACAATGTCCCTTCGAAACATAGACGATCATGGCTCTCTACAGTTTTCTTTTCATTAGTATCCCTGATACTAATGAAAAGCCGTGCATTCTTGAGAAACTTATTGGTTTCCTCGTTTACTTTTCTCAATGATAATAGAATTCTGTTTTTCTTTTATTAGACTAATTGCCATCCAAGGTTTGAGAGTGTCGTCTACCTTGCTATTTAACACCTATCTGAGTGGAATATAAATATATATATATATATATATATATATATATATATATATTTGGGATGCGTGAGGTATTTTGTTCATAGATTACCTTGAGAAAGGAAGAATACTCAATAGCAAATATTATATAGCATTATTGGTATGTTTGAAGGAAGAAATCGCCAAAAGACGGCCACAAATAAAGAAGAAAAAGTGATCTTTCAGCAAGTCAACACATCGTGTCACAAGTCGATCGCAAAACTAGATGAATTGCACTTCGAATTGCTTCTGCATCTGCCTTATTCTCCAGATCTGACCCCCAGCGACTACTGGCTGTTTGCAGACCTCAAAAGAATGCTCTAGGGGAAAAGATTTGGATCTGATAAACAAGTGATTCGGAAACTGAGTATATTTTGAGGCCAAAGACAAATCCTTCTACAAAAAAGGCATCGAATTGTTAGAAAAGCGTTGAAATCAGTGTATCACCCTAGAAGGAGACTATGTTGATGAATAAAGTCTAATTTTGCCTAAAAGTTGTTTTATTAGTTAGGTTTGGGAATTTATTTAGTGATGTGTTATATACTTTTCGAAGGACATTTGTGCGAAAGTGAATGATGGCAGTTGAATTTTACTTGCCAATCTTTTTTTTTTTTTTTTTTTTAACGTGTCAATGACCGCTATGCTATATCATACTAAATCTATCGGTTAACGAGGTCGTCTGATTGACAATTGCTACTGAGTAGAGTTTAACGCCTCATACTTTGGTGCTTTGTGCTAAACCTGAGTCAATTTAAATGGCGCTCCATTGTGGTGCCATTAACGGTAGGCTGAACCTGTGTGGCTGTATTGCTATATCGATATTAATGTCTAAATTGATTCAGGTTACGTCAACGAATGATGGTCTCTCGAAGTGGGAGATGCTAGTTGAAGTTTATTGCATTTTTTCTAATGATTTTCTGGTGTTTGTTTTATTACCCGAAGAGGACCTCAACTCCTGGTGTCGTGACAAAAACAATACGATGTACTGAAACCAGAAATAAAATCGTCGATTTTGGGTGGATTTCCGGAATCGAAATAGATTTTTGAACTGCAAGATTTGGGCGTGTTTTTTGTCTTCATTCACGATAAAATTAATTTCGAACAAAAAAGAATCTTCAGTGCAATCATTAAATAGACAGTATGTTTTTTAATTAAATTTAGCAGAAATTAGAGATGACTACCAAGGTGCTAGAAACTAAAATAACATCTGTGTTCATTTTGTTGGAATTTAAAAAAATGTTAGTAAATAGAAAGATATACTTATTCATAATAGTAGCAACGTTTTGCTCTCTTATCAGAATGCAGTCTTTTCTCAATGAGAGAAAAGATTTGTGATTGCGATTATGGAGAGTAAGAACTGACGATTCCCTGCAATAAAAAGATTGCTCGATTTTCACTCAGATTGAAACTGAATCTTAATGAGTCATTAGCCAAGTAGACAGTAAAGAAACAAGAAAATGTTATTTAAATGATTGTTAAATATATCCGAGTGAGTATAGAATGAGGAGAGAAAAGAAAAAAAATTTTCCCGTCCAAAACATTAATTTAAAACAATGCTCGATATATGATGTATAGAGCTGTGAATATTTATTATAAATTATGTTTTAGAACATGTACATAATTTTTTTCTGTATATGTCCTCTTCTCTACAATCATATGGTTGTTTCATCTTCTACCGATGATGTGTTTGGGTCCAAACGCTGAAACAACCATATGATTGTAGAGAAGAGGACATATACAGAAAAAATTATGTACATGTTCTAAAACATATATATATTAAGTTTTTGTTTTATGGTATATCAACTTGAATGAATTATTTAATGCCGACAAAAATTTTGCGGTAGATTTGTATGTATAGAATATATATTATTTGTAAGAAATAAGTTTGTAGATCAGGTTTCATTGACATATTTTTATAAAGTGGGTTTTGTTGAGTCAGATGTATTGCTGCTATGTATTTTTTCCTTCAAAAATGTTTTACTTGCAATATATTTTCCATTCAAAAATGTATTCCTGAAATTTTTATAATAAATTTCCATACTTTCATAGTGGTTTGACCCCAGTTTGAGGGTTAACTCTTTGCCCATATCGGGGACCCTAACAGGTGCTACCACCCTGGGTCAGGGTGGCCCTGGGAACAATAGCAATTAAGAAAATTTTCCATGCTCCTCACAATCCTCACAATCAGAGGCTTTGCTGCCGGATGCAGTTTATCGTCGTACCCATATATATATTTAGATGTTAATAAGACAGTGCTCATTGTAGTATAAACAGAACTATTATTTATATGCATTAATAAATATACATATTATCCTACGTCGATGGCACTTAATAAATATATATATATATATATATATATATATATATATTAATACAAGGTTTCATTGAATAATATAGAAAAGTTCTGTCTATTTATGTTCACTGAACATTAAATGTTCATCCTTTGATAATGGCTTATGTAAGCCGAAAGCTCAGACCTGATAAAAAAAATCAACAATTATTGCGATTTCTTGTCGTCTTTCCATGACAAAACTATCAAGCTAATCAGATCATACGAACGGATCTTACACAAAATAAATAAACAGAACTTGTCTATATTATTCAATGAAACCTGTATTAATGAAAAAATGATGCCAAAATACACAATATATATATGATATTTGAGATGTAAATATGAGTAACTATATAGTTTAGAGAAACGAAACTAAAAAGGCATATTTTTGAGAAAAATCAGATTTATTCATCAAAATGTGAATGAAATTCGAAGATATGTGGATTACATGAACAATTTCGCAAGGGTTTCCCCCAACCCTCCAGATGCTTTTTTCTGCACAGTCAGCCTTCTTCTTTAGAACTTTTTGCGTCATGTCCAAGTGTGCATTGCAGTTGGTCCCTTTTTGAGTGAGTTCTTTCACAAATGCAAACTGTACAGTTTTCTTCGACTGTGTTCAAACATAACACACAAATCGTCTTTTCTTTTCCAGTGAATGACATTTCCACACATGCTGTTAAAATCTGCGATTTGAATGAGAATTGGTCAAACCATTAGATTACGAAATTACATAATTTTTTCTGAAATATGATACACACGCACACACATGAGTTTTTGTCCTTCAAATAATTCTGAAGAAAATAAAGGGAAGCGTTAGATTAAAGACCTGTTCTTTATTTATTCTGTCATTAAAAAAAAAAGAAAAAAAAAGAATGAAAATATCGCCGACGGAACCAACGGACAACTTTACTAAACCTGAAACTCTTATCCAGACACAGTCTCGAATAAAGACGACAATACTGAAGAAAGAAAAAGGTCTAAAAGCAAACTTACCTACTCAGTAAAGTAATATGCTCGAAGCCCAAATTGCCTAGATCGAGAAAAAAAGACACACATCCTATGAAATGATGGCCCTAGTTGAAACCCGAGTATCGCGCTTACCAGATCTTCAGATGACATGAACTGGCCGTGATATTAAAGCAGTTTGAAGATCCCATGAAACTCAGACTAGAGAATCACTATCTCTTCAAGGCACTACTGGAAATACCAGGTGCTGTAAGCTTGGATATGTGGATCTTGTAATCGATAGTGTGTTATTTCGAGAGCAGAGTTTCAGTTCCCGTTGGGTTCGTTATATTCACTTACGTGCAAATACCCTTTTAAAATGTATGAATCCATCTCTTTTCCCCAGCTATGGGTTAATTAGTTGTAGTTTTTCACTAAACTGTTATCTAAAAAGAAGAAAAACATCTTACAATCTAAAAATATTTCCTGGCTTTAAATAACCTGCAAAGATAGTATAAAAAGAATCAATGAAATACTGATCAGCTACACAGGCATGTCTTTTAGATTTATTTACATTTTCTGGAATACAAATGTACAAAAACTACCGTGGCCATAAAGTGAGAGATTAGATCACATTGATTGTAAAATGGAAATGATCCCCCACTTTATATATTTTTTTGTCAGTTGATGAGCTATAGAAAATGAATGAATGAATCAATCAATGAAATACTGATTAGCTACACAGGCAGTCTTTTAGATTTATTTACCTTATCTGGAATATAAATATATAGAAACTACCATGGCCATAAAGTGGAGGATCTGTTTATGTATTTTCTGTGATATAGAATTGATCCCCCTATTTATGTCTGTTATAATTTCTTGTTTAACGAATCCTGATTAGGTATGAATCCACCTATTCTTCCCAAATATGAGTTAAGAATTGTATCGCTAAAACATAATCTCAAAAAAATTCTTCCAATCTAAAAATAATACTTAGCTTTAAAGAACCTAAAAAGCGTGGATAAACTGTAAAAAAGAAATTAATAAATTCTACGAAGAGCTAAGATTAAACAGTCAAATATTGGTTAAATAGTTCCTTTCTTTCACAAAACTAAAGTTTTCGTACGTTTAAGAGGCCGAATTTATAATGACCGACGAAAAAATGGCTATTCTGAAACCCCTTTGTTACCTGTTTAGGATTAGGTTTCCGGTTCCTTCTAAAGTCTTTCCATTTTCTTTGACTCCTAGTAGCTTCTTGCGTCTTAGTGGCATTATTGCCTTGCTTGTGATGAAATCGTTATAAAACGAACATTCCTCGTGTCAGCATTTTCTGCTGGTCTACTCTAAACATTATCACGCTGAACAATGAAAGGAATAACTCTGTTTACGAAATTAGTTGTTCTTAAACGGGTGCTACATGGTCATAAGGGGGCTTCCTAAATTTTATGGGGACCACAGAAAAAATATTGGATTATGGGGGTCCACAATTACAATGAAAGAGATCACAATGCGACATCACTGTTTTTTTTATATTTTAGTTCTAATAAACTTAAATTATGTAATTGAAATATATTTTTCAGCTTCATTTATAAAATAAACACCAGGCCTATGCATCACATTAATGATTAAATTAATGAAAAACATTTTCCCTCTTTATACATTAACACTCTATAATCAAATAATTTTTTTAATGTCTTTTATGTTAGTGAGCATTTATGTAAAATTTACGTGCAGAACTATTTTTATTTTGCAGTACTTTTTCAATTTGTGTATCTATTTATGGGTAGAACCTTTTTTTTTTTTTTTTTTTTTTTTTTTTTTTTTTTTTGCTGAAATAAGTTCTTCATTTAATTGGTTCGATTTTTTAAAAAACAGTTTTAAATATTTGTCCCTATTTAATGCGGTATTGTAATTATTTACACTAGTTACATTGTTCGGACTGTTGTCCTCATCTTTGTTGTCATTTTCACGTTTCGTTAAACCTTCTGCGGGTGATTGGAATTTCGAACAGAATTCTTTTATTTCGTTCACCAGAGTAGATTATTCTAGTTCCACAAGTCATGCCTCATCGATATGTTTCAGTATCGGTTATCTCCCTTCAACTCACCTCATTTTTTTTTTTTTTTTTTTTTTTTGTTCACGTCGCCAATTTACGTTTCACAATTTATTTTGTGTCAAGTCACTAGATCCAACCAACGCTTTTATCCACCGGGCCATGTGAAATAAAGCGCTCTGTTCAAAATTCCAATCACCTGAAGAAGGTCGGGGCGTACAACGATCGAAACTTCGTAAATACAGTAACAATGTAAATAAGTAGATTTTAAGTATATATGGAGAAATATCACCGTCTATTTGCTTCGGAAATTTTAAAATGAGCTTTTGTTAAAGTAAACATTTAGGAAGAGAGTCATGAATGGAACAAGGTTGAGAACCACTGCTAATTAGAGCTAAGTTTGACTGTAATATAAAGGCTATGTATGAGTCTCGAACACACGACACTAGCGAAGCGGTTTGGTTTGCGAGATACGATTAACTATCGCGCCACGGCTAAGCGCACTTCCTCCATTTTTTTTATTTTTTTATTTTTTTACGGTATGCCTGCTTTCTATTATGGATTGAATGAAAAAGTTTTGTTTATTCTCTCTTTTTTTTTTTTTTACTATTAAACTTTTTTCTTCTCTTACGTTGGTCACGTTGCACCTGAAAACTTTCGTTTCGCACTTTCAGATTAATTTTAGATATCTTGAACAGTTTTCTCCACAGAGAGGCCTGCTACTCTTTTCTGTCTTAATAAAGTGTGTGTATGTGTGTATGTATCTTCTCTCCTCCCACCGCCGCCTTCATTAAAAAAAAAACAAAAAAAAATGGGGGGGGGGGGGCTTTGCCTTGTGTAAGTTTTCTTCCTCTTCTTTCAGTGGATGTTTACACCACTTTCTTTCGTAGCTCTTACCCACTCGCAACACCGCCTTTCATTCAAGACTACCAGTACTTCATAAAGGAACAACAACGTGGTTTTTGGTACGTCAATGTAGATGTGAGTCACAACATTAATGTCGAGCAAACAAGCTTGTTCTTTTCTAGTTTTAATATTCGTTACAAAAAGATCTTCCCTTTGCGTTCCGGTGTTAATATCTTTTTTTCTTTTCTTTCAACAAGTTTGACTTAAGGATATTTTTTTTAAATTTTCTACTGTATGATATTCCGATTGTGGGTTTGAATAAATTACTTAGTAAAATCACTATTGTTATTCCCATGGAAGCATACATATTAACTGATAACTCTACAATAGTGGTATAAAAAAACAAAAACACAATAGCTGTTTGTGCAGGTGTAGCGATTCTATGATTTGCGTTCTTTTTATTGGTTTTTATATTTTTCAAAATATATCTAAGTCATCTCGCCGCCATTTCTCTAAAATGTTTTCTATTTACTATTTCGTTGTGTTTCTTTCAATCCCTTCTACAGGTTCAATTCCTGTAGACCGACTTTCTTTTAATCCGGTTAATATTGGATCCGTTTTTTTTGTTTTTGTTTTTTTTTTCTTTTTCACTCTTTCGTTTCGTTACCAGTAATTTTTTTTTATAATCTTGTCGCTCCACCACCTTTCAGTCCGGTCAATATTTCGTTTGTTTTTCTATCAATCCCTTCTACCTGTAAAAGGCCGTATCACGTTAAAACATTGGTTCTCGTACGATCATCGAAGTTAAGCATTGTCGAGTTTGTGAGTGGGTGACCGCTTGAGAATACTGCAAGCTTGGATTTGCAGGTGGTGTAATGGGTTACGACTCTGAACTGGAAATCGAAGTGACGCCTACCTATTCCAGTCGGGTTCGTTATATTCACTTATGCACTAAAATACCCTTGCTTCCCCTATGTAAATAGGTGTCGCAGGTTCGAATCCTGCCCAATGGCACACATTTTCGTAATAACAATTTATCGTAAATAATCAGGCCGGTAGACATAAATATATAATACTGTTTAATTAAAAACAGAATATTTACTTAAGTACGAGTATCGATAAAAAAATAATGTTCAAACAATTCATTTCATATATATATATATATATATATATATATAGCCAATTTTAGAAATAACAGGATTACTCGGTGAAATTAAACAAGAGCGAACGTAAGGTGACGAAGTATTTTCCACCTTGCATCTCCGTCCCCACAGACAAAAAGTCTCAAGCCTCTCGCTGCTCTCATGGAAAGTCGCTTAGACGAACAATATTCTTTAGTTCCACCGGTTCTACTCATTATATCACTCTCCTTGTAGCAAGCCATTGAAACACCGGTTCCCTTATGATCACCAAAGTTAAGCACCTTCGAGCCTGGTCAATACTTAGATGGGTTACCGCTTGGGTATACTAATAGTTGAAAGCTTAAATGTGTGGGTGGTGTAATAGATAAGGGCTCTGAATTGAAAATCAAAGAATAAAGTTCCAGACCCAGCTGGGGTCGTTATATTCACTTACGCACAAATACCATTTAGAAAGGTAAGAATTCACTGATCCTATATATGGATTATTTAGTAAAACATATCAATAAAATCATTATCTCTATCTCTACAAATATTACAATAAAACATATTTTCTGGCTTTAAATAACTTGCAAAAACTCGGTAAACCGTTAAAAAAGTCAATCCGTGTATAGTGGTGTTTAGAAATTTGTATGTTTCTCTAAAAGCACAGGTAGATCCTACAGAGAAACAATAAAAATATAAAATAAACTGAACAAGCACCGATAACGTTTATTAGCGCCATGACTTTTAGTTTCATAAATTTAATTCTGCTTACTAAAATAGCAGCTGCACAGTCTTCAATTTCCAGACTTCATAGAGCCCCAAAGGGTCTCTGCGTCCTTAGGGGTAATTAATTTTTTTCCCCCTGATGGTACCCTTTTCCCACAGACGAAATGTCGCAAACCTCTCACTGTTGTATCGCTAATTTTATGGTAAGTACTTAGACGAACTACATTCTTTAATTTCGTCAGTTCTGCCTTTCACGGCTAAACCCCGTCATACTGGACACATTGGAGCGAATCATCTTTATTCCTTTCGTGTTTGATTGATGAGATATAAGTTCCACTCGATTAGCTCTTTCCCACGAACCGCTGATTTATGGAACAGATTCCCAAGAGAATGCTTTCCTGATCACTGCACTCTTAACTTGTTCAAGTTTAGGGTCAACCCTAATCTCTCGTACATATCTTCATAAAAAGTACCTTTTTACACCGTAACTCTTTACATCAAGTGGCTCTTGGTCTTTGTACAAGATGAACGCCATTGTAAACAATAAAACAGAAATGATGCTACTACATATGCGCACGACAAAAAAAGGGGGGGATGTTGAGAATTATTTTTCTAATATGCGGTTAAAATGTCCGATACAGTCTTAAGGGGTGAAACGCGTCGCATGAAAACTTTCCCATTTTGTCGTAGTTTTTTCCATATATATATATATATATATATATATATATATATATATACTGTTTACGTATACGCACTATTTTAACTTTCTCTTTACAATATAACCTTAGTCCCCTTTTCCCAGCGTTTGGTGAAGCTGTTAGGAGTGGGGACGGGCGGATAATTCCCCCGCGTCTTAAAGACGCACTCGATTCTCTCTCTCTCTCTCTCTCTCTCCCCCCGTAAAGTAATTTCAGTTTCGCTCATGTGTGTGGGACAAGTTCGTTTTAGCGTCTCTTTCCTTGTTTATCACGAAAGACTAACTGAATTATTGATGTTCCATTGCGCTTCTGCGATTCTTCAAAACGGTAAATCTTCGCTGATCAATTCTCCCCAAACAAAGAGAAGGAAAACAATTTCCAATTCTTGTAAAGTTCAATATTTCATTTTGAGGAGAGTCCTACTTTTTTTACCATTACGTTGTTTTTTGGGGTGTGTGTGTTTTTTATTTATTTATTTTTTTTTCTAGGGTTGGGAAAGGAGTTGGATTAGAATACATTGAGTAAAATCGTCTATGGTGGTTGAATCTTTTATACACGTATTTTCTGGAAAATCTTTCTAAATTATGAATGTGGTTCAAGAAATGTACATTGTTTATCAATTTGTATGAAATTAGGCTAAGTATTTGATTTTGTTGTTGTTAATATCTCTACCGAGAAACCAAAATACCTTTTCCCGCCTTTATTTTGTCAGTCGATTGCTCACGACGCGCGGAACAATTTCCCAAATACTGTATGTATTGCTTTTAAATTTTATCTCAAAATTTATGCATCTTACTTGAATATTTATTTATATAGTAAGAGGGTGTGGATAAGTTTGTTCAGATTTGTTTGTTTGTTTTTCTTTTCTTTTTTTTTTATGCTGCACATTTGAAAACGTTTTTAGTCGCAAATAGTAAACCAGTCGAAGTAATTTTAATGGATGTTATTTCACTTTACTGTCCAAGAAACCTAACTTTTTTTTTTTAATCGTATCACCCCGAGCAAGGCGGTAACGCCACTGATGTGTAGGGGGCTACGTAATAGTGAAAAGATTGGAAAAGAGAAAGCCGGAAACCACATCCTAAACAGAGAACAAGGGATGAGCCTCTATACCTGTTTAATAGACGTGGGTGGAGTGTGAACCGGGCGATAGATAGATCTATCTACTCCAATTAAACTTGTTGAATATTTGTTCCAGAACTGAATATATATGCCAGTTTACTCGTGCCGGAAATTGTTAGAAAGTTTTAAGCGTGAGATGTAATAAAGCAAAAGTCTTGAAACAATTCATTGAGATTCAATAAAGCAGATATAATTTAAAACTAAAACAGAGGGTAGTGAACCGTTTAATTAACCAGTTTCCTTCCTGATTTTTAGACGTTTAATAGTATCTATGATTGCTTTTGGTATTATTTAAATCGCTTTCTGCTAAATGTTTTTCATGCTAAAACCCTTATGTGTTTAGTGAGATGGAAATATCTCTCAGAAGAAAATGATTGGCAATAGAACGACGACTAGGCCCATTTCAAGACCAAGTTGAAGCCAGACGATCACTTGATAGACAA
>JBBBDQ010000514.1:6992500-7065000 GCA_037127315.1 Ascarosepion bandense
TGCATTACAATTTTGTACGCTTCCTCGGAGTAACATCCAACGTAGACAATGGCCGTGGAACAACTAATCGAAACCACCCCTTAATTGCTGCTGTTTGCAGGTCCACTCTGGCCCGGTGTGTTAGCACCTGCTAGGGAGGAAGACAACGGCTTAATAAAATAGTTGTCTAAATGGAATAGCGATTTACTAAGCGTAGCTTAGATGTGGCACAAGGTCGAAAGTATGGAGCACCCAATGAAGATTGGAATCACTCACCAGTTGTAATTGAGCAAACTTGTTAACCCATTACACCTCGTTGAAGTACTCTTGACTCAATGAAATAGGCTTAAATAGTTATGCAATCTCAGCACAATATTTTGGCAAGTGCACTTTTAATAATTTTCAATAGGGAGTTTCTTTTGACCCGTCCTGTAGATTCGGATATGAGACAAACATTTTTAAACCCCTTTTGGGGGAGAAAAAGAGTGTCATACATAATAACATAAATAGTATGTGACATTACAATGTTTGTCGAAGGCATCTATAAATTTCCACTGCAAATGTTTTGCGATTGTTCAACGCTCTTTAGTCCTTTCAGCGGTGTAGACACCTTAAATATATGCGGTTCTTTACGCCTCCTTTTTTTCCGGCTGATTTGCTACGCGAAACTTGAAATTATTTCGCTATTCATATATCCACCTGTCTATTCCATCTCCAGCGTCGGCTTTTATATACCTAAGGGCATGAATGAACGGAAAGAATGAAACGCTAAATTGCATTTATATAAATACCAATCCTTTTAGCACAAACTCGATTACATTATCCATCCCGTCAAAAATTGACACACTTTGTTGTCCTTGCACTTATTCCTAAGAATCTGGGGACGCCTTGCTTACACCATAAAACTTATTCCGTACAAAATTAAAAAGAAATTTAACGCGTTATTTATTTCAAATGTCACCTATTGCACTTTAGAGAGACTCAGTAATTTTGAAGTAATATCTTTCTATAATAAAACGATATGACACTTGTAAAAATTATCGAATAATAAAGTCAGGCAGTACGTATAGCGTTCAGCAGTCGGTGAAAGCCAGTTTTGCACCAAAAGCTACTGGTTGTTTTTCTCGTAAGCCAAGAAGCATTTACTTGAACTACGTAGTCGTTAAAAGATAAATTAAAGCCATGACATCCGCATGTATACTTAAATCGCGTGACTAAGTTATGTGATTTATCTTCGTTCGATCGCCTAAAACAGAACTTTCTTTTTTTCCATAAACTGCTACGAGTATACACTACAAAATAACTCTTGGAAACATTGATCTTTTTTTATTTATTTACTGACTTCAAGAACTGACCTCGGTGGTACTGGTGAGGAGAATTGCTTTGTCGCGAGTCGCGACTTTACAAAGCTTAATTTTATCTGCCAAAAGGCCGGGGTAATGGAGCACTCTACAAGGATCGAAATGACGACCCAGGTAAAAAGAAATCAGGCAACGAGCTAACCACTGTGCAATAGTAGGCGGCCGCTTGTTTCTCCTAAGAACGAGTTTGAAAAAAAAAAGAAAAAATGTCAAGCGATAAAATGTTTTAATGATTCTATAGCGAAAGAAAAGAAAAACTACGACTTTTTTTTGTACAAGGTCTGTTGTGTGTCGGTCAATGAATTTATGGGAGTATCAAGTGTTCTTTGACCCTCGACCGCTTGCAAGCACTTGGCATGTATATTGTTAATAGCTCGGCAGGGGTGTCTCGCAATGGAACAACTGTCAGAAAGCGAACCTTGCAAACCGTCTCTCTCTCTCTCTCTCTCTCTCTCTCTCTCTCTCTCTCTCTCTCTCTCTCTGTGTGGGGCGGTGGATCGAGATCGAGAAATCGGAGAGCCGAGTTCGAATTCCAGTTGAAATTGTTGCATTCACTTACGCGCAAATACCCTTGGGAAAGGTATTAATCCGTCTCTTCCCCATCCAGCTATGGGTTAAATAAGAGGACTGATTTAGTTTTATTGTCTTGGCTATACTGCAGAAAGTAATGGCAACCTACCGAGGGAAAATCTTCTGCCCAGTCAGTCTTGTTTCTTTAAAGAGATGATCGCCCGAGCGTGTATCACGTATGGAACTTAACTGACTGACATTTTAGGGCGTAGGCTATCACCCTTTCCAGATTTTTCTTCTTATTAATGTTTTGTTGAATGTGTACGAAAACCAAACAAATGATGTGAGCACGGTTAAACACTGTTAAACTGTAACAAATACGATAGCACATATACTGTTTGTTTACTAACATTTTATATTTACTAGCTTTAGTTCCCTGGACATTTCACTGTTTTCCTGTTCTGATGACTCTTAATTAAAATTTGATTGAACTTATGGTGAGTTCTATGATAATAAAATACCTGTAGAGATTCCCCTGTTGCATTGTTAAATATTTGAGCTTAACAACTAAATATTGCAATAAAAATTACAAATAAGAATGTGGGTCGTCATTTTAAGAAGTAAGGGGATACAAGTAAAAAGACTTGAAATTGACAAGTTTTCCATTTCACGGAAACAGCACTTAACTCCTTTCTTTCTTTATCATTTTCTCAGTGAAACCCACCAGTGTATGTTCTTTGTTTTTATGGTAGTCAAAACGGAATAGTCCGTTATTTATTAAATATTGGCAGAGCGTAATGGTCGTGTGAACTAACGAATGGAGAGAAAAGCACAATTATAAGGGGATTATATAAATTTATTATTGGATATACTCGATAGATTATGAATCATATAGTTGTCGGTGTGTCAATTCGAACTGTATTATAAATCTTCTACGTTAGCTTACATGTACGTTATGTCCTGATTTTTCTCCAGATAAATAATAGACCATTCCTCTTCGATTGCGAGGTTAGATGGAACAGCGTTTGTTTTCTTCTGTTGCTGCTGCTATTTTTGACTGCCTATAATATTATATGTATAATAGCTTTGTCATTTGTGCGTAAATTCCTGACCACTGACATTCCTTCTTTTTTTTTTTTTTTTTTTTTCCAATTCAGAAAAAACCAAAATGACAGACTTGGAGCAAATACTTTAAAAAAATATTTGAATAGAAAGGAAATTTCGGAATTCACTGCTTAATTTATTATTATAGTACCATTTGAAATGTTTCCGTTGTGAGTAGGAAAATGGCTGAGACCATCTGTTGAGTCAATAGGGACCAGACAAGAAGCCTAACTGTCTTTTCTTCTATATGCCGCTTCATGATGCACGCAACCATAGCTCTCCAGAACTTCTTATACCTTGTAACTCTTATTAACGTTTATCTTTTTGTCATCAATTTTCCCATTCCCGACCCTTATATCCAAGCTGGTCATATCGGTGGCTCGTTCTCTCGTATATTTTGCCTTCAAAAACCCAGTGAGTGTCAAATTCTTCAAACCCACCTTTCTCATTATGTATCAAAGAAATTCACCGCCATATTGGAGTAGTTATATTACATAGCAATCCAACACTCGTTTTTCTTTTTTCCTAACGAAATTTTCCTATTCCTTGGTACATCACTTAGCTTTTGAAAGGCATCTTTTGCGATTCCAGTACACGCTCGGATTTCGGTGTTACATTTTTCCATTCCCTGTTAAAGCAACTCCTAGATATTTACGTTTCTTGCTGGATTTTCCCATCTTCAATTCGTATATTCATTTTTTTTCTTATCATTGAAGGTTAATCGCTTTCTTTTACTATATTATCTAAGAGGTCCTGCCATTTTCCTTCTGTCACTGATATATGTTTTTGTAATACAAAAAATGTGGCACAAGGCCAAAAATAGGGAAGGCTGGTCTCTATCTGTCTTAAATTAACTTAGCTAGCCACAATCGCTGACCCAAGTAAGCTATATAATATCCCTCGCATTAAAACATCACGTTCTTATTTACTATTCTTACTACAAATACAACAATACCTCAAAGACACTTTGAAATCTTAATTAGTTCAATATGTACAACTTGTTTATGGAGAGAAGGGAATAAATTAACAGCTTAGACGTGGTACAATGCCAAAAGTACGGGGCATCTAGTGAGGATCGAATTCACTACTCAATTGTAATGATTGTAGCAAGACAAGCTTGCTAACCATCACACCATGTCGAAGTGTCCATATCATGAACAGAAACGACTTTTGCGTGTTTTTGTTTTTATTATTTATCTTTTTTAGCCGAAGCCGATTTGTGATGAAAATAGTGCACATTGTTTGAAAAGTTTAATTAGGATGTTTCCAATGGCTTTACTGAGCAAGGCTCCGTCCTAGACGTCTTTTGAGCCAACCGCCCTCTACATGTAACGCACGAAGCGTTTGAATGAAAGTAGCAGTGATTAAACTTAACGAAAAGTCACTTTTTCTCGGATGAAACCAAGAAAATTTACACTGAGATGAACTTTGTCATTCTTATTGGCTTCGAGTTGCAGTGCAGTGGATATCGGAACAAGAAATCGAAGAGTCGAGTTTGAATTTCAGTAAATTCGTTATATTCACTTAACGCGCAAAAGCATTAGGAAAGATTTTAATGTCTCTTCTCCCTCTAACTATGAATTAAATAGCAAGACAGATTGGATTCTGTAGCCTTGGTTGGCAACCAGTCTACCGCAGAAAAAATGGCAACTTACTGCGGAAAAATAATATGCCCTGTCAGTCATATCTTTTTTCAAGACATTATTGCGTGTATTACGAATATAGAATAAAGAATATACGCTATAAAAAAAAACATTGGTTACAAATTCAAGAGACTATTTGTGTCTTTGTGTGTGTATTAAATAGAATGACCAAGGAATGTTTAAAACTTTATATATATATATATATATATATATATATATATATAATAATGTGAAATATTTGTTTGAGCATTTTTTGATCGATACTCGTATTTAAGTAGATATTCTGTTTATAAAAATTTCAAATTGTCGGTTGTTTATAACCGAGTTTTGTTAATCTTCGTTATTTCCGTAAAACACTAACACACACACACACACACACACATATATATATATATAGTAATCCGCAGACAGATCTGTTTCGCTGTATCGCAGCTCATCAGTACGGTTAAACATCCGATTGCTTTTAACCCAGGATTGAAACTCGACCGAATTAGCGTTAGTCGGCGATTTTACCGATCTTGGTTATGTTTATCAAAACATACAATTTTGAGTTTTATGTAGATTAGCCAAATTACCTGTTCATCCAGCCTGGTAAGTACCTAGTTTGGGAATACCGCGTGCTGTAAGCTTCGGTGTGTGGGTAGTGCACTCCATAATAGCTTGTAATTATTAATCTGAGAACTGAGTTTCAATTCTAGTTTGGTTTATGTTATGTTCACCTACGTACAGATACCATTGGGAAAGTTATGAATCCACATAATAGATAAGTTTGCTTATCGTCCGGTTCACACTCCTCCTCGTTTTTTTCAGCAAGAGTAGAAATTTACCTCTTTTTCTTGTTTAGGACTGAGATTCCGTTTTCTTGTAGAGTTTACTTCAGCTCTATATTACTAACATCTCCTAAATTTCCAAATTTTTCATTGACTATTTATTTGTCTTTTCCCTCTCAATAAGGAGTAAATAGGTTCGCCTATCAACCGGTTCACACTCCTCCCCGGTATTTTGAACTGTGGCAGAAATTTATCCCTTATTTCTTATTTAGGATCAAGTTTTTGGTTCCTTCTTTCATTTCCGGTGGTATCTCTTAGTCTGCAATCCTCTACCTCGAATAGCCCTTCAGCCTTCTGCAGGTTGAATATCGCTGTAAATAACTAAGTTGATATACACCTGATGATGGCTGGTGGGAACAACGGTCGAAACGATGTGATAACAGTAACAACAAAGATGAAGACAATAGTCCGAATGCAACTAATGTAAAAAATATGTAACCCTAGTTTTAAAAAGATAAAAATTCCATCATATTTTTTTCAATTTGTCACCATATTTTGATTAAGATAGGCTTTCTTTAACCTGTTTTTATAGTCATGGGTTTATTATTATTATTATTATTATTATTATTATTATTGAGAAGCCATTTCAAAAAAGTTGTTCATCAAAAAATAAAAGCGAGGTATTGTCGTTTCTTTTTTAACGTTTGACACTGTCCCTGTCGTGACTTCAGAGCTTACGACGTTTGAACAAGGGTTGATAAGTTGGGTGGGAGAGGCTTTTTCTTTTTTATTTACTCACCCGTGAAAACCCGCCTAAAACCGACACCAGCTCTTGGTTCAAGGCGAGAGGTTCTTTCTTAAGAAGAAAACAGATCTTTTAGCTTTAGCAAGACTGTTTTATTAGCTGGCCTGTTTTTGGCAGAAGCTACAATTTGATGCTGGCAAAGGTGTGTCTAGTATTATTATTATTTTATTTTATTTTTTTTTTAAGCTTAAAGCTGCTTGGTCGGTTTTGATTCCCTTATGCAAACAACAAACAGCTTATATTGTTTCATCGTATGGTCTCCTTATATCTTCGTATCGCTTTGACACAGTTTGACTGAACCTTCCTTAGTTTTGACATCGTCTTTTATTTCTAATTCTTTTTTCTTCATTCTATTATTCTGTTGTCTCTTTTTCTTTCTCTATACGTCAATCTTCCTTGCTTTTTCCTATTTTATGGTATCTCCCCCTCATATTGCTCTTTTGTGGCATCTCTCCGTCATTTTGCTTTTTTGTCAGCTTTGCTCCCCACTTTGCTCTTTTGTCGGTCTTGCTCCCCCATTTTGCTCTTTTGTCGGTCTTGCTCCCCCATTTTGCTCTTTTGTCGGTCTTGCTCCCCCACTTTGCTCTTTTGTCGGTTTTACTCTCCCACTTTGCTCTTTTGTTGGTTTTGCTCCCCCACTTTGCTCTTTTGTCGGTCTTGCTCTCTGACTTTCCTCTTTTGTCGGTTTCGCTCCCCCACTTTGCTCTTTTGTCGGTTTCGCTCCCCCACTTTGCTCTTTTGTCGGTTTCGCTCCCCCACTTTGCTCTTTTGTCGGTTTCGCTCCCCACTTTGCTCTTTTGTCGGTTTCGCTCCCCCACTTTGCTCTTTTGTAGTTCTTTCTCCCCACTTTGCTCTTTTGTAGTTCTTTCTCCCCACTTTGCTCTTTTGTAGTTCTTTCTCCCCACTTTGCTCTTTTGTAGTTCTTTCTCCCCACTTTGCTCTTTTGTAGTTCTTTCTCCCCACTTTGCTCTTTTGTAGTTCTTTCTCCCCACTTTGCTCTTTTGTAGTTCTTTCTCCCCACTTTGCTCTTTTGTAGTTCTTTCTCCCCACTTTGCTCTTTTGTAGTTCTTTCTCCCCACTTTGCTCTTTTGTAGTTCTTTCTCCCCACTTTGCTCTTTTGTAGTTCTTTCTCCCCACTTTGCTCTTTTGTAGTTCTTTCTCCCCACTTTGCTCTTTTGTAGTTCTTTCTCCCCACTTTGCTCTTTTGTAGTTCTTTCTCCCCACTTTGCTCTTTTGTAGTTCTTTCTCCCCACTTTGCTCTTTTGTAGTTCTTTCTCCCCACTTTGCTCTTTTGTAGTTCTTTCTCCCCACTTTGCTCTTTTGTAGTTCTTTCTCCCCACTTTGCTCTTTTGTCGGTATTTTAACCCACCCCCACTTTCCGCTATTGACGGTCTCTCCATGCGCTATTGTTTCTCCCCCACCCCGCTTTTCCCCTCTTTCTCTCTCTCTCTGCTGTCTTTTTTCCGCTCAGTCTGTCAGCCGCTTCTACCTCCGTTTATTTTCTCGTTTCATTACATTTTCCTCTTTTATTTCTTAATATTCTTCCTCTTTCTTTGTCTCCGTTTTAGTCGCTTCTTGCCATCTGTGTTTTGTCTTTCCCAACACTCTCTTTAGTTTTCTCTCTCGCGATTTCATTCAAATATTTTACACCCCCCCGGTAAATTTTATTTCAATCTCTCACTGCCCTCTTACAATTTTCATCCTTTCCACCCCTGCTACACCTGCCCCCCTCCGCCACACATTCTTTTGTTCCCATACTTATTTACTCCATTCTTCTTTCTCTCCGTGATTATTTATCCAGATTTTAAAAAGATTACCGTTTTACCTACCACTCTCCTCTCCTATATTTCTTTTTACCTCCTTCCCAAAAATACACACGCACACACGTTCTTTGCAGAACAAGTGCACTTGGCAATTGAATGTAGAAGCGGTAGTAGTCACCGTATATCATTGCGCACTGGTCCACCTCCCCATTGGAATTTGTCAGTTTCGCGGCCTCGTCCCTCTCTTGGTGTTTTCTCGTTTTCTTTTTCTCTATGATTATTATTATTATTTCATTTTTTTTTTTTTTAAATCTAAACAAAAAAGGAAAGGTTTGAAAAAAAATCTTACAAGGAAGAAACGAAGACAAATAAGTTAGGAATTGTGAATAATGACAGCAACTTGCTTTCCGGTGATATGTGGCAAGAAAGAATTCACTACCCTTGCATGCACACACGTACTTTGCCGTTAAGTCTGTAGTAATTTAAAAAAAAAAAAAAAAATTTTTCAAGGGTTTCCCCTCACCGTTTTTGCCTCTCTTTTTTCCACAATTTTTTTCTTCTTCTCCTTCTATTCCCTTCGTTTCTTCTTCTCCTTCTTTTTCCCCCGTTTCTTCTTCTCCTTCTTTTCCCCCCGTTTCTTCTTCTTCTTTTCCCCCCGTTTCTTCTTCTTCCCTCTTTTCCCTCCGTTCTCTCTCTTTTCCCTCCGTTTCTTCTCCTTCTTTTCCCTCCGTTTCTTCTCCTTCTTCTTTTCCCTCCGTTTCTTCTCCTTCTTCTTTTCCCTCCGTTTCTTCTCCTTCTTCTTTTCCCTCCGTTTCTTCTCCTTCTTCTTTTCCCTCCGTTTCTTCTCCTTCTTCTTTTCCCTCCGTTTCTTCTCCTTCTTCTTTTCCCTCCGTTTCTTCTTTTCCTTCTTCTTTTCCCTCCGTTTCTTCTTCTCCTTCTTTTCCTCCCATTTCTTCTTCTTCTCCTTCTTTTCCCTCTGTTTCTTCTTCTTCTTTTTCCCTCCGTTTCTTCTTCTTCTCCTTCTTTTTCTTCCGTTTCTTCTTCTTCTCCTTCTTTTTCTTCCGTTTCTTCTTCTTCTCCTTCTTTTTCTTCCGTTTCTTCTTCTTCTCCTTCTTTTCCTTCCGTTTCTTCTTCTTCTCCTTCTTTTCCCTTCGTTTCTTCTTCTTCTCCTTCTTTTCCCTCCGTTTCTTCTTCTTCTCCTTCTTTTCCCTCCGTTTCTTCTTCTTCTCCTTCTTTTCCTTCGTTTCTTCTTCTCCTTCTTTTCCCTTCGTTTCTTCTTCTCCTTCTCCGCCTTTCCACCGCTTTATTCGTTATTCTTTTTTCCTCCTCGTTTTTTTTTTCTTTTCTAGATATTCGTGATTCTTGATAAGGAAGCAGCTGCGATGGCTGTGTATATCTGTTTCATTCATTCGAATGTGTTTCTAATGATCTATGCTTGCCTGTTTGCTTGAATTTTTGTCTGTGCACTAGTAGACACCAGGAGAAAGGCATGTATGACATGAGGTTATAGTTTTTGATACTTCCCAATCCTACTGAATCATTCTACGCTTGTAGTTACTTTCGATCTTGTTAGAGCAGGCGTTTTCATTTAAAAAGTTTTAACTTCGTCTGGTACAAGGTCATGGTAGGAGACCTTGCAAAATGTCGACTTTGAACGTTAACAGTAAAGTGCAATTTCAATTTGCTAACAGTCATGCTGACAATAGGCTTTCGTTAGGCAGACGTTCAGACTCGTTGGGCTTGGTTTCCCGTGAATCAACCATTGCCCCGAGGCTGTCAACTTGTATAGACTCAAGACATTTAGCGAATATATATATATAGTATTTACTGACGCATTGGACGCACCAAGATTTTGGCCTGGAATATTTAGCTGGAAAATTTACACATCACAACCAAAAAATATCAAAATTATAACCTTACCTTTATGGCACCTTCTCACTAACTCTAAAGAAACACTTATTGTATTAAACCAAAGTATACAACTGGTATTTTTTTTTCTTTTTTAATAGGTTTAATTATCAGAACATTTTTTTAGGAAAGAAACATTTTAGTACATTTCATCGTGCATTTATTGCAAATTATTTTAGTTGTTTTTTTTCAGGGAGCAACATCTGCACATATTCATAATAGCTACAAAGAAATCTGGTATCAGTGAGCACTGGGCCATATGGTTGTAGCACACCACCCCTGAAATATGGTACTTGTTGGCAAATCAAGTCCCAGACCATACGTCTAAACAAGTAAATTTCATTACCTATCAACAAACGCACAAAGCCATCAGCAATATAAATAAAAATTTCTGTCAAATCTGGTATTTCTACAAACCCACAAAATATTATTCCATAAATTTCTCAATTTCTTTTTCCTGGGTGAATTTTTAAGGGATATTTTTTTATTGATTTCATGTTTGTTCAGATTCAGGAGTTATAGTTTCGGAGCTAAGTTCTATGTATGCACTGATTTCTGGTGATTATTTCGGGGTCTTCGTGTCCCTCTCATACATCATACTGCAGTATTGGATGCATGGTAATTTTTTGGTGCATTTCAAGGAGAAAAGAAGCTGCTTCCAACAGACCGACAAATACAGTGCGTCCCTTAGAGGAAACCGTTCAATTAGTCTAACTTGTCTTAGACTGCTTGTTCACGGAGGACTTAAGAGTCAAACAAAACCCGAAATAATGTCTGTAAACACGCATTTTCCTGATTTTTTTTTTTTTTTTAATTTTTTTTTTTTTAAGAATTTTTATCTGCTCTGTTTTCGTATCCTAAAGACAATACAAAGGTTCGAATTCTGCCAGAGGACGCATATTTTTCTAACAAGATTTCTCGATTATTCAGGCCGGTAGATATAAATAAATATACTGTGTCGTTACAAAACAAAACAAAAGTTTCTACTTAAATATGAGTATCCATTAAAATAATGTTTAAACAAATAAATTATAAGTGTCATACTGGATACACGCACTGGCGATCATGTCTAGAAAGAGACATGACTGATTGGGCAGAAGATATTCCCACAGTAGGTTGCCATTAGTTTCTGCGGTAGACTGGTTACCAACCAAGGCTATAGAATCCAATCTATCCTGTTATTTGACCCATGGCTGGTGAGAAAAGACGGATTAATACCCTTCCCAAGCGTATTTGCGCGTAAGTGAATGCAACGAATTCAGCTGCAATTCGAAGTAAGCTTTCCAATTTTTCGTTCCGAGCCAATATCCACAACACCCCTACACATACACACATAAATATAAATATATATATATATATATATATATAGTCGTAAAGAACAGAGTAACGAGTGAAGTGGGCAGTGAAGTTTGTGTGTGTATAATAGTGACGTATTGGTCTGGTCATGAAATTTGCCAGGTTGTGGCAGCGGAGTCTTAGGATGTAGGGGACGGGCAGGGTTTTACGACCCTACTCAAGGGGTGTTACTTCTTTTTCCTCCTTTTGCCCCTGCCTTTTTACCTAACACTATCTTTGTGTTTCTTTCACAATCAGGCGTTGTTGTTCACCGAAGGCACACTCCCCATCTCAACCATCTTGATGGACACATGTCATACAGGAGCGGTTCACCTGCTTTACCACGTTAAGGGGAGGAGAGCAGGGTAGCAGTGCCTTCATCTTCACTGCCGCCAATTCTTCTTACCCGACCTCCACCATTTTTTTATTTCCTTTACAAAATTCATTTCCTTATTCGACTTTACAATTTTCCTTTCTCCCCAAAATGATCTTTTAAGATTAGCGAAACATTATTTTTCTCTCACTCTCATTCATTCACCCCATGCCATTTTCTTTCTGTCGTTGTCTCCATCCTATCACACTCTCGCTCTCTCT
Source organism: Ascarosepion bandense (assembly GCA_037127315.1). Classification (NCBI taxonomy): domain Eukaryota; kingdom Metazoa; phylum Mollusca; class Cephalopoda; order Sepiida; family Sepiidae; genus Ascarosepion; species Ascarosepion bandense. Next base: position 7,004,273 of record JBBBDQ010000514.1, read on the forward strand.
CTATTTCTCTTTCTTTCTCTCTCTCTATCTCTTCAGTTGGTTCCATTCGCTTTCTCTCTGTCTTTGGCCCCGCTCTCTCTCTCTCTCTCTCTCTCTCTATATATATATATATATATATATATATATATATCTGTCGTTTGCGTCTCTCTCTATACCTCTCTGTCGTTTGCGTCTCTCTCTATACTTCTCTGTCGTTTGCGTCTCTCTCTGTCGTTTGCGTCACTCTCTCTCTCTCTCCTTTGTCGTTGACGCCGCCTCTCTCTCTCTCTCTCTCTCTCTCTCTCTCTCTCTCTCTCTCTCTCACGTATTTTTTGTACTCTTTGGACCATCCGCCTTCTATATTCCTTTTTTTCATTGGCTCCACTCCCTTCCGTTCTTTCTTTCTATTTCCACTCGTCTTTGCTCTCTCTCTCTCTTTTTTGTGTGTGTGTGTGTGTGTGTGTGTGTGTGTTGGCTCCAGTCGCGCTCTCTCTTCGTATAGAGAGATTGCGTGTTTTTTTCTATCTCTATTATTTTTCTCTCAAATTATCATGAAGTAAAAATTAATTTATCAGAAACCGTCTTCTAATCACTTTTAATAGAACTTTGCGTGTGTGATGTACGCACACATGTTCATTCATATATATCGGTTAGTTGCCACATGTACTAATTTCTGTGTCTCTGTATTTATGTCATCTTTGTGTAGGTATGCATATAATATGTAGATATGATTATATCATGTGTATTTTTGGCTTATTTTGTGAGCTTTTTCGTTATCTCAGGCGATTAAGGAGTGCCCTATCGTACAATCAGTGGCGATAATTGCAATGATTTTAAACCTAGTCGTTACTTACCTACAGAACAGTCTAAGTTCTCTTAATAGCTTCTCGACAGCACAATTGGCCGACGATAGCAAAACCATAATTATAACCGCTTTACTTCTCTTGATATTTTTTTAAAAAGAAAAGAAATCTTTTCGTCAGGTTCACCTCGCTTTCTTTCACAAGTGCGCCTCTTGCGAGCAATATTAATATTGTCTCCACCTCCTTGATCAAATTAGTTAGTCCTTTCCATAATATCCATTATGATTATCCTTATAATCCAAATAAGGATTTTAAAAGCTTTGGTAAATATATAGGCGCTATGGAGTATATCAATAACATTTTTACTTATCGACTGCGTCAGGTTGGGATCATCATCTCTAAATTGCGTATCTGTTCTCGGACAAAGTGCGGCTCCGTTGTATCTGTCTGAGAACAGACATGCATCTTAGAAAAAAAATTATACTGAGAGGTACCTTGTCCCGAGGAAACAACGTCCCGAAGCAGCGCCACCCCATTGCATCAAAGCGATGGATCGATGGTCGCCACTGAGGCCAGTTGCGAGAGTTGAGCAATTTTTGACCCTTGCCCGTGCACACGCATTCGTAAAACTTCGACCTTGTGTTACATCTTGCTCTAATGGGGGAGCTGGGTAAATATAATATCAATAACATTTTTAAACTGAATCTAGTTAGATTCTCAGCGCTTTGTATTGCTTTACGCCGTGCTAGGCTGAGGATCACTTTTTTTTAATGACCTGTTTATATCAAGCTTTAATATAACTGGCTTGGACATTTTTTTGTGGCATCTTGCATAAGGTTTGACGCTTTTGGACAGATGCGCACTGTTTAAAATTGTTTTTATTTTTATTTTTGTTTTTGTTTTTTTTTATACACAAACTGCTTAAGTAGTTAGAAATGTTGGATGATGTCAGATTATTTCGAATTTGTTTTTGTGTACACTTAAGATTTTGTTAAAAATAGCTGTGTATTGTAAAAAAAAAAAACAACTTTTGGCCACGTTAAAAATCTCGAGTTTCCTTTTCGTTCCTTCTTTTTGTGTCGTAACTTTTTCGTCTCCAATTTTCTAGCCGCCCCCTCCCCCTTGTTCTTTCGTCACTTTTTTGTTCCCCCCCTTGTTCTTTCGTCACTTTTTCGTTCCCCCCCTTGTTCTTTCGTCACTTTTTCGTTCCCCCCTTGTTCTTTCGTCACTTTTTCATTCCCCCCCTTGTTCTTTCGTCACTTTTTCGTTCCCCCTTGTTCTTTCGTCACTTTTTCGTTCCCCCTTGTTCTTTCGTCACTTTTTCGTTCCCCCCCTTGTTCTTTCGTCACTTTTTCGTTCCCTCTTTGTTCTTTCGTCACTTTTTCGTTCCCCCCTTTTCTTTCGTCACTTTTTCGTTCCCCCTTGTTCTTTCGTCACTTTTTCGTTCCCCCTTTGTTCTTTCGTCACTTTTTCGTTTCCCCTTTGTTCTTTCGTCACTTTTTCGTTTCCCCTTTGTTCTTTCGTCACTTTTTCGTTCCCCTCTTGTTCTTTCGTTACTTTTTCGTTCCCCCCCCTTGTTCTTTCGTCACTTTTTCGTTCCCCCTTTGTTCTTTCGTCACTTTTTCGTTCCCTCTTTGTTCTTTCGTCACTTTTTCCTTCCCCCTTTGTTCTTTCGTCACTTTTTCGTTCCCACTTTGTTCTTTCGTCACTTTTTCGTTCCCCCTTGTTCTTTCGTCACTTTTTCGTTCCCCTCTTGTTCTTTCGTCACTTTTTCGTTCCCCCTTGTTCTTTCGTCACTTTTTCGTTCCCCTCTTGTTCTTTCGTCACTTTTTCGTTCCCCTCTTGTTCTTTCGTCACTTTTTCGTTCCCCTCTTGTTCTTTCGTTACTTTTTCGTTCCCCCCCTTGTTCTTTCGTTACTTTTTCCTTCCCCCTTTGTTCTTTCGTCACTTTTTCCTTCCCCCTTTATTCTTTCGTCACTTTTTCGTTCCCCCCCCTTTTCTTTCGTCACTTTTTCGTTCCCTCGTTGTTCTTTCGTCACTTTTTCGTCTTGATTTTTTTAAAAAATGCCTGCACTCTACTAAGAAATTGTTGGTTTAAATGTATTGCTGCTAGGAGGCTACCTGACAGACAACATATCGTTAACAATAACATTTGTTGGTAGGGAGGTTCTTTTTCTTTTTTTGTATGTGTGTCCCTTCTAAGGCAAACATACTACCGCTCCCCATATGCATTTTACTTAGTTTTATTTTCCCTTATTTGTTTTTCCTATGAATCCAATTTCTTTTTTTCGTTATCACATTGGTTGTCTTTTCTTTATAAAGGATTTCGGAATCTCTTTTTGTCACTATTCCATCTTTGCCTCTCTTTGCTCTCTTCTTTCTCCTCGTCCTTATCAAACTCTCTCTTAATATTTCTTGTCTTTTTTACCAATATCTCTTTTTTTCCTTAAATATTCTTGTCTCTCTGTAATAGTTCCGATCTTTCTTTTTTCCGTTATCATCTTTGCCACTGTCTCTATCTATTTCTCTTTCTCTCGTTTTTTTTGTTTTTTTTGCTTCACTGTCTCCGCTTTTTGTCTTTCCCGTGTCTCTCTGCCATCAACTCTCTCTTCCTTGACATCCTTACCATGTTCCTTTTGTCTCTTTATCTATATATCGTTCTTCTTACTCCCACCTTTATCCATATTTTTCCTTTCTCTATATCTGTCTCTTTCACACCTCTGTATCTCAGATATAAACTCACCCCCACCCCTAAAAATGAAATCGCTTTTCACCCACTTGCTTTTATTCCGGGGGTGGGGTTCTGTTATGGTGCCCTATCTACATTGGAATGAACTCTTCCTCCTTCATAAATACTAACCTGCGAGACTTCCTGTGAGGCAGTCGAGACGCAGTGTAGCTTGACAGTTCGGACTGACACTTCTCTCTGCTGACTAATAACACTCTTATTATATATATATATATATATATATATATATATATATATATATATATATATTATAATGTTCTGTTATTCTAATACACTGGTTCAACTTAACTTCTTCTTTTGTCTTTTTCTTCCTGGCTCTAACAGGCCCCAACAGCTTTTATATCACTCTATTTGATGATTCAGTACTATCTTCCTTTTTCTCCCCCATTATCACAATTGATGGAAGACAAGTCAGATGGCTCCACCCAAAAGACGCAGGTCGTATATTAATATGGACAGGATGTCCATTACTTATTAGAATTAAGCTTTCATGGCCACATTAAGTATATTTGGTTTATTTTCATCACTCAATTTTTTTTCCTTCTCTTATGTGAAAAGTAACCGTCAACAACGTAAAAGAATATTTCCTTTTTGCTCTAAGTCAGTCAGTCTCTCTCTCTCTCTCTCTCTCATCCACGTTCCTCTTCTTTGCCTCAGTAGTTGTACCCATCGTGTTTTTGTGTGCGATCGACACTCACCGTGTAGTACATTATCTAGAGAAAAAAAGTCCTCGGTATGACAAGCTACATCCGGCAGCAAGACCTCTAATCGGGAAACTGGAGTTTTTGAGGAGCTTGGAACCATCTCTTAATAGTTGTTATTCTCAGTGTCACCCTGACCCTTGGTGGTAGCACCTGTTAGGGTCCCAGCTATGGGTAAATAGTGAACACTTAAACAAAACACTATGAAAGTATAAAAATATATTTTTATATAAAAAAAAATTACCAGGTATACATTTTATATTGTTAAAAGCTAAAGTCATAAAATTGTGTTCAAAATATTTAGATTTCGGCATTAAATAACCCATACAGGTGTTATGTCCCGAGACGAAATCAATCAAACCAAACCACACGAAAGAAATAATTCATGGCATTAATCCATATAATATCCTACGATTCTCCAAAATATAGCTTCAACAAAACATAAAAGACACACATCTTCGCCTTTTGTAATCATGTCCATGCAAACATTTATTTGCACAAAAGCTGAGTATCATCTACCATGTATTCAATTGGGAAAACAGAATAACATATCCTTTTTTATTGCTCCCAAGAAAATTAAATTTCGACTTTAAATGACCCATTAAAGAGTTGATATGCCGTTAAACAAGCGAATCATTTATATGCTGTGCTCCTTCACAATATGAACAATCCTAGCCCACATGCCTTCCTGTCCCCTCTTTTTGTGTTTTTTTTTTTTGATTCGGATACGTTTGTTGAATTTTGCCTAAATTTTTCTTGATTTTTAGAAAACTATTGAAGAGATTCATGGAAATCTTTGCATTTTAATCTTTGTCACTCTGTATTTAACTTCATTTGCTGTACAAAACGTTTATCTTGCCAACTGAAGGTGACTATGATACTCGAACAATAGTGTGTTTGAATTTCATAGTTGTGTTGTCATATCCTGCTATGGCAACAGAAAACAATTTTGAATGAAATTCAAATTAAGAATACTGCAATTGTGAGGTCTTGAGAAAGAATGCAACGGGAAGTGAAGTAATATTAATAATGTAGTGCTAAAGGTTAGTATCCTGGGTATTGCAGATGGATTGTGTTGGCCAAAACGTTCGTTCGGTTCGTTATGTACAATTTCTATCAAATAAATGAAGGAACTTCCTGACTAAACCTTCTGGAAAATTCTTGTCACTTCTGATGTAGCATTAGTTTTTGTTTTTTTGTTTTTTTGCATTGTACTGAATTTTCCAATTCTCACATTATCAACCAAGTTAGTGAAACGACAGACTACATTATGTTGTAATTAGTAATCATGATTACAGAACGTTTACAAAGACAAATATTGTAGATTGTAATGCTCACTGGAACTGTGGTTGATTCTCTCAAACTTTTGATTCCGTCTGGGATTATTGTCAGGAAAAGGAATTGGTAACAAAAGTCCGTCGAATTGTGACGCGGAATTTTGCCACCTATTCCTGCCTCCTGACATGTGATTCCAGACAGAATCTGTAGCTACAGTCGCAGAGAAAATTGGAATCGCCAATATCTCAGCTGGTACGCACATCTCCAGAACTATCAGACAAATGTTTTGAAGGAAAAACATGTCATATAAACGAGAAGTTCTCGACCGTTTTCCCCAATGCCTCCTTTTCACCATAAGTCAGGATGTCATTGCCCAACTTTCCATGATTGTCAGATTTAAAAGGTACATTCCAAATAATATGCATATATTACTGAAAGTCTTCATTATTTTCTAATATACATTTGCATCTTTCTTCCTCTTCTTCAGTCACTCTCTTCTTTTCCCTCCTCCTTCACTTTTTTTTATTCCCTACTCACTCTCTCTTTCTCATCTAACGTTCTGTTTCCTTTTAATAGCTTTTCTCCCCCACACTTCTCAGCATTTGCCATTTCTTCTTCACTCTAGAGCCTAACCATCAAGTCTTGAATTCAATTCCCGCCACCCAACTCTCATCAGAATTCATAATCACAGCCTTGTTACTCTAAGTGCTAAAATGATGTCAGGGGACGGGACTGTAGCCAATGATGGTCGATGGTCAGAATTCTCTCTGAACCACCTACAGTGTCTTTCCTCCCCTTTTTTTCTTATTGTAATTACTCTCAACTCCATTGCGTCATCATTTTCTGTGCAAACGACACAAAACGGACTGAAAAGCACTTGACAAGTCTGCATTTCTCTCCAAACACTTTCTTTAGAATTATTCTATAATTATCTGTGCTTAATTTTTTTTTTTTTAACGTGTAACAAAAAATGGATTTCAAACCTAATATGGCCGTTGTTATTTTCTTTTCTTTTTTTTTTCACCACCCTAACTTTTTTAAAGATATTGATTGAAAAACTTGGAAGCACAAAAGTTTTTGAATTCAAGAAAATCACTCTCAGCAAGAAAAATTGGCATTTTAACAACGCATTTTCAGCTTTGTCTTTTAAATATTAGATGGCTTCGTTTTCTGTCTTTAGTAACTTAGATTGCTAAGCGCCACTTCGAACGATGCAAAGAATGATCATGTGACCTTGCTCTTTTCATTATAATTTTGCTCATGATTTCATTGCTCATGACCTAGATATTGAATTTTATTTAGATATAAGCTAAAAAGTTAAACAAAAAACAACCACTTTTGTGGGTGTGAAGGTAGGAATAGAATAAACTAAATGGATACAGGAAGATCGTGTTGCATCATTTGACCTAATTTAAGCCATTTGGAACTTTAGTGTTCACTCGTGTTCTAAAACCGACTACTGTTGCTGACGTTAAACAAGATGAAATGTGGGGGTAGGTTTTGGAAGATTGCTTAGCGCCAGTTTTCAAAGTGAAGAAAGCCTACTTTTAACACCGATTCTTTGGTGGAACTATTTTTCTGTAATTTAAAAAATAGTGTGAGGTGGTATATTTATCGGTCACAATGGCTGATCTCTCTTAGTGATGAATGAGATATTCCATTAGAGTAACAGGGCGTATGACTCGACACCAATAAGCAGGCATGCTTCATTTGGTCACGAACATGATACAAGAAGTAGAATTATTTCTCACATGCGGTAGTAGTTACTTATATGGTACCTGGCTTCTGATTGGTTGCAAAGGAAGGAATTCTAGTCAGATCATAAACTACAGTGGCGTTATTTGAATCCTAATGATGGTACCTTTATCAAAGGTAGTTGTCTCATATGGTATAGTTAATTTTGTGTAAGTCTAATTCAAAATAATAATGTTAGAAATTGTTTACACAGCCTTGTGGAGTTGACAACTTCCCACTTTACAACCTCTTTCCTCCCCACATAACATAGCAAGCCTATTGCTACTCGATCGAAAATGTTCAGCTGAACTCCATTCTGCAGTTTCAAAAGATCAGACCGAGTACTGTTGCCATATCAGGGCTAGTACTAGCCAGTTTTCACTTTCCAATCTTGGGGGAGTCCAAAGTCGCCTACATATGCCACCATTCACGTTTGATATGAAAGTGACGCAATGGACGGGCGGGGGAGACATTCTTCAAATGTTCATGATATATATGCTGGCGTGATATAGCACGTTAAAATTTCCTCCTCTCTCAGCCGTCTACCGATAGATTAGGGGTAGACTCTTCGACTGATACCAAATCGGTCAAGTTTCGATCCCGGCTGGAAGCAAGCAGATGTCTAGCAACACTGATGAGCTGTGAAAGAGGCTTGTATGTGGATGACTATATATGTATATATAGTTTATATGTTCAAGTGTGATATTTAACAGATACTCATATTTGGGTAGATGCCTCTGTTTTTATTATTAGTTGATGTAAGTATTCTACTTAATAATAAAAACAGAGCATCTGCTCAAATATGAGTATCTGTTAATTATAACTCCTGAACAAATAAATGTGTCAGATTTAATCCATTTCGCTCATTCAATAATGAATTAGAGCACTCTAGCTATTGGGCGTGCTTATATGCGCTAAAAAGCCTGCCTTCTTATACCGGACGCTCGTGGCCTAGGGGTAGAATCGCCGACTGACGCCGACTCGGTCGGGTTTCAATCCTGGGTTAGGAAGCGATCGGAGTCTAAGCCGTACTGATGAGCTGCGAAACAGATCAGTCTGCGGGTGACTATAGTATAGTGTGTGTGTGTGTGTGTGTGTGTGTGTATATATATATATATATAGTCATCCGCAGACAGATCTGTTTCGCTGTATCACAGCTCTTCAGTATGGTTAGACATCCGATTGCTTTTACCCAGGATTGAACCTCGACCGAATTGGCGTCAGCCAGCGATTCTATCTCTTACCTATGGGCGCTTGGAAGGAGGCAGACTTTTAGTGTGTGATATACCATGTATACACATGCCAGTAGTTAGTGTTCTAATTCATTACTGAATGAACGATGCGTAGATGCTAGAGTAGCTACTGTTTTTTCAAAAATATTTAAACACGGAAAGTATAAAAACAAAATGGGAGTACTACTAATAGAGAAAAAGTCAACACTCAATAATCACTGTACTATCCCAGTCTTCTGTAATAAAATTTGTATAAAAGTATATCCAAATACACACACACGCACACCCATAGGCCAGAAGTTTAAGCCACCTTCATTGTCTAATCTCTTTATTCACATAATCTTCACTTTTTACCGCCTCCTCTTTCGTTCATATCTCATCTCATTCAACATAAACATTTTAACATTAACCATCTACCTTCAGTGGTTCTTGACCCTTACATTTGGTGAACCTTCGTATTAATAAAAAATAAGTAATTAGAGTACTTGTAAATTATCTCGACATTTTTGAGTTAATGAATCATCCTTATTTTATGCCTTGTTATTCGGAAAATCTTGGTTTCAACCGTTGTAATTTCTGGCCTTCTTCAGATGTTTGTCATACTCGATAACCTTCTAAATATTTTGAAGATGCGTGGGTGTTGAAAGAAACAGCAACTCGGAATAAGAAGTCAGAGTTAAATTTGAATTCCAGTCTATTTCTTTACATTCTTTTACATGCAAATACATTTGGAAAAAAAAACAAAATCATTATCTCCAGAATAATTCTTAAAGTCTAAATATATTTTCTGGCTTTATATAATCAACAAAAAGGTTGACAAGTCGGAAAAAACTAATCAATCATGAGGCAGTTAACCCTCTAGGGCCATTCGTATCATATTTGATACAGTATGAAAACAAGCCTTGAAAGAAATATTTTCCTGAAAAATTTTTTAAGCGAAATATTTTATAAATTTCAAATGAAAGCAGTACTGACTGCTCAGTCAATGAATACCAAATGTTTCCTTATAGGGAAATACTGTATCAAATATGATACGAATGGCCCTAGAGGGTTAAACAAGGTATTTCGGGTGGATATGTTACAGTCGTGGATGTGCATTGTGGCGCAGTGGATATCGGCTCGGAACGAGAAATCGGAGAGCCGAGTTCGGATTCCATTCGAATTCGTTGTATTCACTTACACGCAAATATCCTCAGGAAAGGTATGAATCCGCTTCTTCCTTCAACAGGACAGATTTGGTACTATAGCCTTGGTTGTCTACTGCAGAAATTAATGCCAACCTACTGGAGGAGAATCATTTGCCAAGTCAGTTATGTCTCTTTCGAGACATGATCGTTCTAGCGTATATCACGTATAGCACTTAACTGATGTTACAGTTGAATAAGGTGTGTGTGAGCTTTTTGCTGATCCTGCTTTGGTAGGTAAGGGAATTAATGAAAAAGGTTTTAAGCTCTCTCTCTCTCTCACACACACATACACACACACACCCCTCACCAAAATGTTAGTTTTGTTTTTCGTTAAATTGCATTAATACCGTTAAGTTTTAATTAAGAAGCACCTTGAATCCAATGAAGAATCTGCAATGTTAATCAGTCCTTGCCTAGTACCTCGGCTTTAGCCACTTTCCAAAAGTAGATCTTCGTGATAATTTTAATCAGAAAATAGAAACAACAACGGTGGAACCTATTGTAAAATCTGCAGTCTAAATAAGATGAAATATTTTTCAGTTTTACTGTAGACGTTACAGATTTGCGAATCGTTAAATATTTCGTTTTGCAGTCATGTTCTTCAAGACTTCCAATGTGCTATCATCTTCAGGAACATTTTTTATTCATTTTTCAGTTGGTCCTGATAGATTTAATTTTGAGCCCGAGACTTCTTTTGGAATCTCGTCTGTGACTGGTGCGCATCGTTATTGAGTTAGCCTATAAAACCGAAAATATTCTCGCGTAAAATCAGTTTTTGAATAGGATTTGAACAATAGAATTATTTTTCAGGTGTCCAGATGATTTCTTTAGCCCATTGAACAATGCGATCGCTTTTATTAAATATTTTTTCCGAGGAAAAAAAAAGGCAGTATAATAAATAATAAGGAAAGAAATTTCATGTTGCAAAAAATTGTGTTGATTAAGTGTCGTAAAGTATATACGAAAGAAATGTATACACACACATAAAAAAAAAATTGATCACTTTGGGACAACGGAGTATTTAAATAACAATGACCGGCTTAAATGACAGACAAGGTATTATGGTTGTATATATATTCTCCGACAGAGTTCAAACCTTTATATATATATATATATATATATATATATAATCAATGGAATTGCTTTTTTTCTTTTTTTTTTCTTTTTTTCTTTTTTCCTTTTTCCTTTTTCTTTTTTTTCTTTTTTCTTTTTTCCTTTTTCCTTTTTTTTCTTTTTCTTTTTTCCTTTTTTCTTTTTTCCTTTTTTCTTTTTTCCTTTTTTTCTTTTTTCCTTTTTTCTTTTTTTCCTTTTTTTCTTTTTTTCTTTTTTTCCTTTTTTTCTTTTTTTCCTTTTTTCTTTTTTTCCTTTTTTCTTTTTTTCCTTTTTTCTTTTTTTCCTTTTTTCTTTTTTTCCTTTTTTCTTTTTTTCCTTTTTTCTTTTTTTCCTTTTTTCTTTTTTTCTTTTTTCTTTTTTTCTTTTTACCTCTTTTCCACCAAAGCGTGCCGTTACCAGTTTGGTTATAGAGGCCAACCTGAGCAAGGTTCGAATTACCCACAAAAAACAAAACATTGTTTATGGTAATATGAAATAATGTTAGATAGAAAGAAAATCCCTAAATATATATATATATATATATTCTCTTGTTAACGTTTGAGGTACAAAACTGAAGCTAGGAGATAAGGATTCGTAGAAGTCTCAACGAGATATATAATGTCAATAAATTACGAAAAGTTCAGTCGACTTATCCCTTGGCTGACTTCAAAGATTGATGAAACATCATCAGCGGTCTGAGGTTCGATAAATCTTAAATAAATGTTTTGTCGGACTCCCTGACCCAGATGAGCGGTATACTGCCAAACTTTGAAGTCGGTTGAGAGATAAGTTGATTGAACTTTAGTCAATAAATTAAGTATAGGTCTATATTGAGAACTTAAAAAAAACAAAATCTGTGTACGCCTTAAAATGCGTGAATTTGTAGTCATTTTACGTATTTTGATTTGTGTAGGTACACACACACACACACAAACAAACACTGATCCAAAACATTGGGACTGGGGCTATTAAACAAAAAAAAAACAAAAAACTATCACATATATCAATTCTGCATTTAATTTCCTTTAAATTAGTCCCCTCGAATTTCAGTTGAATTCGTTTAATTCACTTACGCACACTTTGAAAAGGTATTAATCCATTTCTTCTTTCACCAGCTATGGGTTGAATAGCAGGCCAGATTGGGTTCTATAGCTTTGAGTCGCAACCAGTCTATCGCAGAAGTAATGGTAACCTATTGTGGGGAAAATCTTATGCCTAGTCAGTTATGTCTATTTACTTTCAAGACATGATCGCCCAAACGTGTATCACATATGGCAATTAACTGACTGACTGAAGCTATGCGCTTTATCCAGCGTTATTTCCTCCATTGCTTTTTTTGGGTGGGGTTGGATTTCTTCAACGTTTTGAAATCTTGTTTTGTGTTAAGATATATATATATATTTGTGCGTATGCGTATTTCATCATTTTATTGTCTCCTTTTACTCCATGTTTAATCCATTTTGAAGATATAATATCATCATTTCCGGTTTCACGGACAGAATGTTCTGGGTTTTTCGTGTGACCCCTTTTGCTAATTAGAGGATTATACCTTGTTTAGGATTAGGCTTCTGGTTACTTTTTAAATTTTTTTTTTTTTTTTTTTTTAACTTTCAGTAGTCTCTTGCGTTTTACTGGGGCATTATCGCCTTGCTTCGAAAGAATTGATTTAAAAATATCCGGTGGAATAAGCCAATATAATGTGGTCCATTGTGCATCTGTGTTGCTATTACAATCTTTCATCCGTTGTACCCTCATCAGGTGTATATCGATCCGGGTAACCTATGGGTAATTTCGTCGAATTATCATTTCCTCAGTATTAATGTTCACCCCGTTTCCACTTAGTAGTTCACACTTCTCCCCGGTCTTTTGAACAGGAGTAGAGACTTATCTCTTGTTTACTGTTTAGGATTTGATTTCCGATTTCGTAAAGTCTGCTTCAGCTCTATGCTCCTACGTTTGTTCGTTCCTTCAGTAACCTTCTTCCTTGAGTGATTTTTGGGTCTTGTATTGCGTGAACATTAGTTTAAAGAGAAAAAGTACTCACAGCTTGACCCAGGGATTCACAATTCCTACGTCACCAAATTCATATTAAGCTATTGTTCCCTCGGACAATTCTGGGTAGAGAACGGGGAGTCTTAAACCTAACCTTACCTTTCCTGTGATAAGTAGTACTGCTGATACTTATGTTTGATTACAATCAGCTAAGATTATCTTTTTGTTCAGTCAGTCAGTTAAATGTCATCCGTGATTCACGCTAGGGCGATGATGTCTCGAACGAAACATAACCGACTGGGCAGAAGATTTTTCAACAGTAGTTTGCCATTACATTCTGCGGTAGACTAGGTGCCAACCAAGGCCATAGAACCCAATCTGTCCCATTATTTGACCCATTGCTGGAGGGAAGAAGCCGATTAATACCTTTTCTGAAGGTATTTGCGCGTAAGTGAATGCAATGAATTCAACTTGAATCCGAACTCGTCTCCGATTTCTCTTGCCGAGCCGATATCCACTGCACCACAACTTGTTACAATTATAAATAATGATAGCTGGGTTTTCTTTTTATAAGAGTTTCTTGGTCAGATCGAGGCTTGATAAAGGCCACAGAAGCTGTGGATAGCTACGATCTCATACATTCTGAAGAGACATGACACACAGATCTTTCTCGCCATCGTTTAGCGACAGACACCGGTTTATGTTACTATGTTATCGAAACAGCGCCAGTTGCTATGACGTGCATTGTCGAATAGTTTTAAAGATCTAGTTTGAAACAAACAGATAAAATAAAATAAATTACTTAAAAAAAGAAAAAAAAAGGAAATAGACGGAGTGATACGATTACCAGTTTGCATTATAATATAAATCCGTCCTTACTCCCTCCTCCCTCTGGGGCCCAGAGCAACATGGGCTTCGATGGTGGGGACAGGATATGTGTTTAGACGGAGACAATTCGACGACGAACAGAAATTTCTGTTGGTTTATCGCTTGATTCATTTTCGTCCCGTCGCGCCCACCCACCCTCGGTCGCCACCCCCGCTTTCCTGCCCCCACCCCGCCACCATTACTATTCACCATCAGAACCATGATTTATCGGGGTCAGTTTAGGCTCCCCTTCCTTAAATGGCCTTTAGAGCATATCTTCTCACGCGTGACTGGCTTCTTACTCAAGGTTCCTGTTGGCGAAGAATTGGCTGATCCGATAAGACTCGTCTATTCAGTAAGAGTGAAGCGTGAACATTTGATTAAGGCTGCCTGTCTATGAGCTATTTATTGAATGGTCCATCTCTCTCTTTCTCTCCATAAAGTGGACGACGGACTGTTTAGCCACAGGGGAGGGGTGCGACTATAGAGTGGCGAATTCTTTACGTTCAGGGTTTGGCCTGGGACAGGTGAGGGTTGCCTTTCATTGTGACACTGATGATGGTAGTGATTGTTGCCATTGTTATTATTATTATTATTATTATTATTATTATTATTATTATTATTGTTACGCTGTCTATTGTCATCTTTAGTGAATGGGACCTTCATCTTCATTTCATCCAACGACCTCCAGCACCTCCAAATTCTCTCTCTTTCTCTGTTATCTTGTTTCTTGTTTCATTTCTTTTTTTATCTTTATCTTTCTGTGTCGGCACCTCTGCTTATCACTTCCTTGTTTAGCCGTCGTCATCTTTCGTTTCTGTCTTTTTCTCGCTCTCCACTCTTGATTGTTATTGTCTTTCTTTCTTTTTCACCCCCACTTCGCCGGCGTCTTTCTTCTCTTTTTCCCCTTCTTCGATTCACTGTCGTCGTTTTTTTTTACTCTTCCTTCTCTCCCTCCTCGGACTGTCAATATTGTTTTTTGCTTCTTCCTCCTCCTCCTCATTTGGCCGTCGTCGTCTTTCTCCTCTACCTAGTAAGATCGTCGTCGTCTTTCTTCTTTTCCTTACCTCCTCCTCGTTCGACCCACGTTTTCTTCTTTTCTCCTCCCCCCTCCCATTTGGTCGTTGTCTTTCTCCTCCCTCTAACTCGTCCGGCTGTCGTCGTCTTTCTCCTCCCCTTCCTTCGTATTTCTTCCTTTCTTTACCCCCTCCTCGTTCGACCGTCGTCTTCTTTTTCTCCCTCTTCCTCGTTCGACCGTCGTCGTCGTTTTTCTCCCTCTTCCTCGTTCGGCCGTCGTCGTCGTCTTTTTTCTCCCTCTTCCTCGTTCGGTCGTCGTCGTCGTCTTTTTTCTCCCTCTTCCTCGTTCGGCCGTCGTCGTCGTCGTCTTTTTCTCCCTCTTCCTCGTTCAGCCGTCGTCGTCGTCGTCTTTTTTCTCCCTCTTCCTCGTTCGGTCGTCGTCGTCGTCGTCGTCTCTTTTTTCGCCCTCTTCCTCGTTCGGCCGTCGTCGTCGTCGTCTTTTTTCTCCCTCTTCCTCGTTCGGCCGTCGTCGTCGTCGTCTTTTTTCTCCCTCTTCCTCGTTCGGCCGTCGTCGTCGTCGTCTTTTTTCTCCCTCTTCCTAGTTCGGCCGTCGTCGTCGTCGTCTTTTTCTCCCTCTTCCTCGTTCGGCCGTCGTCGTCGTCGTCTTTTTTCTCCCTCTTCCTCGTTCGGCCGTCGTCGTCGTCGTCTTTTTTCTCCCTCTTCCTCGTTCGGCCGTCGTCGTCGTCTTTTTTTCTCCCTCTTCCTCGTTCGGCCGTCGTCGTCGTCTTTTTTCTCCCTCTTTCTAGTCCCCCCTCTCTCTATAATCAAGCTTTTCTCTATTCAGTGATATCAACTTCTCTTATACTTTTTTAAATGCAATTATTTTTAACAAAAATGACTAAAATCTAAGCTTTTTTCCCCCCCTGGCTTTGCAGTCAATTTTTCAAAACGTCAGGAAGCTCTCTGTAATCTTTTATATATCCTCAAAATAACAAAATCTTGCAAGGAAACATTTCATTCACCAGCCTATGTGATAAAGAATGAAAATAATAAAAAAAATATTTGTAAAATACTTATTTATCCAAACTGTCCCAAAATTTTTTAAACTCAAGATAGAATTATATTTTACATTTTAATTTTAATAATAAAAATGTAAATCCATTTAAGGCAGTCCCAACTTTTTCTGAGATATATATATATATATATATATATATATATATATATAATAATCTCAAAATACACCTGCTTAAATATTTTCTCTATCGTAATCGATTTTATTGAAAATTATGCTGGTACCTTATACATATGAGAAAGAGATTCTGGCACAACATAATAGATATGAAATGAAATAGTTTTTAATTTAAGGTTATTTTTCTGTTTGAATTTCAGGGATGGGGAGTTATCATTATTCCTTCTGAACTATTGTCTTCATCTTTGTTGTTTTCACAACTTTTCGGTCGTTATGCCCTTTAGCCTTCATCAGGTACTTGTCAAATGTTAATTTGTTCTAAGAAACTAGATTCAATGAAAATGGAGTTTGATATAGTTTCTATCCAAGATTTGTTAGGTTAGCTATTTCTTTTTGTAGAATTTTTTTTTTCTTTGGGGAAGTACTAATTAATAATTGCCAGAATGAGTCTGGCACAAGGCTCTAATTGCAGATAGGCATTGAGTATCATATTTACTAAAATGCTAATATCTTGCGAAGATGACCTTCCAAAATATGACTCCATGCTAAGGTATCTAAGTTGAGTTTGCTACGAGGCTGCAAGTATAGAGCACTCAGTGAGAATCTAACCACTTCATATTGGTTATTTACAAAGCATAATGTGCCACATAGTGCAGAGTCTTTGCCATTTAACACAGAATGTTCTTGTAACATTGCAGATTATCTTACATATTTATAAGTCTACCATTCTGCCGTTTATTGCTGCCACATCTGATTTTTGTGCTCCTTCTATACATTTAGAGATTCTTAATAAAATCCAAAAAAGAATCTGCAATGTTATTGGCTCTGACCTGGCATTGATGCTTTAGTGTCTTTTTCACTGTTGTAACATAGCTTTCCTTTGCCTTTGCTATAAATATTTTCATTTGTTTTGATGGACTTTCTGCTATGGTATCTAGACTTTATACATTTAAGCTTAGTGCTAGATTGGCAGTAAGGTCTCAACAGTTTACAGTTGAAATGGCTAGATGAACCATAAGTTCTATGCTAATAGTTTCTTCTATCAAATTTCTCACCTCTGGAACTCTTATACGGCTTTTTGCTACTTACTTTGATCTTCAAAAATTTAAATGCAATGTTAGTCGTTAGCTACTGTCTTCTTAATTTTTCTTTTTTTATTTGTTTTTTCTCCTTAACTGTTTACTATTTTTCATATTCTCATTTCAATGCTAGCAGTTTCTTCTCTTTCTTGTGGAACTCTTTCAACGTCTTGCTTCCCAGTCAAATTTGCATTTAAATGTTTTAAAATCATTGTCAGTTATTATCTTAATTCTTGTTTTCTTTATTGTTCTCTCTACTTTGTTTTTTGTTTTTTTTCATATTCTCTAACATTCAGCCCCTCACTCCCAATGTCTTAGTGGCTTTATTACCTTATCTGGAATGAAACAATTTAAAAAAATGATGTTATGGTTATGTTGCTGCTAAAAAAAAAAAAAAAAAAAAATTCATACTGAACATATCACAATGCTTTAACAATGTCGGTTATTAAAATGCCATACATGATTTGTGCTTGGGCGATCATGTCCCTTTCAATTCATGACTGACTAGCCACAGCTTTTCTTGCAGTAGACAAGTTGCCAACCAGTCTCTACAGCTCTTTAATCTATAGCTGGGGAGAGAAGAGATAGATTTGTGCCTTTCCCAAGAGCATTTGCACATAAGTGAACATAACAAATTCAATTAGAATTTGAACTTGTCTCTAATGATTCTCATTCTGTGCGGATATTCGTAACACCATGGCGTCCTTATCTTTGTGGAATTTATTAACCATTAATGTAAAGGCAATGTTTTTACAGGGTAACTGGCATGTTGTGTGGCGTCTAGAGAAAACGGCTTTTCAGCCTCTGTTGCCAAACTGAAGGCACTATCATTTTCTTAACTAGCCTGTATACGATTAAATTTGGTATTTAAAACTTGCTTTTGTTTGAGTTTCTGAGTTGAGGAATTGTCATGAGTTGAAGTAAAATTGTTGGATTGTAATTCTTTGATTTTGGTTGTTGCGTTCATGACATACACTCAAAGGACAAAGAGTCCAGAAGCCAAAATGTGACAGTAACAACGCAGATGAAGAAAATAATCTGAGCCATTTTATTTATTTTTTTTTTTTTTATCTCACAGGCCATTAAATCACTGGAAACTTTTTTTTCATTCACAAGATGTTTCTCTACCAAAAACTCCTGCAGTTTTTTCCATGAAGTGTTTTTTAATCAAAATTTCTATGACACTGTTTTCTACATTAACATTCTCATAACACAGATTACCTTACTTTAAAACTTTTTCTTTTTTTAAACACTTGTGTGTGTGTGTGTGTATGTATATAATGTATATATGTCTGTGTGTGTGTGTGTGTGTGTATATATATATATATATATATATATATATATATATACACACACCCTCCTAGATGTCATCCTTCTCCTTGTAAATAGTTGAATTTCAGCAAGCCAGGAAATGACATCTTACGTTATTTTGGTGGAGAACTGTCAATTCCCCCATCTCTGTGTAACAGATTCTTCTGATTCTGTTGTAAAGTATTATGTGTATGTCATAAAAAGTCCTTTTTCTCCATTGCCTTTACAATGAAGAATATTATCCTATTGTAATTGTGTTTGTATCTCTCTTCATTAGTTTGCATGACCATTATGTCTTGCCAACACCACATAAATAATGAACTGTTTAGTTTTGATTTCAGGGAAAAAGACACTACTTCATTTTGCTGAGATCATGCAAGAAGAGAAGATAGTAGAGGGAAAATCAGATTAAGCTGATGAGACTATACTACACTTTGATCTCAGCTAATAGGCTTAGAATCAATTGCGATTTCTTGCTGACAAGATGTGACACACAGTCAATTTAATGTGAAGAGCCCAATTGCATCCACCCAGACCAGACCATATCCCAACCTCTGCAACCATTGGTTGTGCCAGTATTGGTATTACTACTGATTCCCCTCCCCAGCACTCCTTAGTGCAATGAAGGAGGTACTGCCATGGGCAGTTCTTTCTGGAGAACAACCCTTTTTGATGATATTTTCTGTTGTGCTCTGTCTGCAGACTGACACACAATTGCAAGGTGAAATATAGAAGTAGATACTGCACTTTCATCTCAGCCAAAAGCAAAGAAACCGCAGTGACTCCAATAAAAGCACTATTTTTCAAAAACATGAAATTGAACAATGAAAACTGAGCAAGGCAAGTGCCTAAATTCCAGTTACCATGAATAAAATAATGCTGCTGAATTATTTTTTAATTATTATTAAGAGAAATATTTGCAAGATGGAGATTTGGCTAATAGAATATTAATATCTGAAATAAATTTCCCATTCCAAATAATGAATTACTTCTGTTAGGGGTCCTGGATATGATGGCAATCTGCATCCAGCAGCAAGGCCTCTGATTGGGGAGTTGTGAGGAGCATGGAACCACCTCTTTATTACTGTTGTTCTCAGGTTCACCCTGACCTGGAGTGGTAGGACCTGTTAGGGTCCCAGCTATGGGCAAATAGATAATCCCCCCTCCATACTTGGGTCAAAACACGATGAAAGTATAAAAATACACTTTTATAGAAATATATACATAAAATACACTTTTATAGAAAAATATGCATTTTTGAAGGAAAATTATTACTATAACACATTTTAGAAGGAAAAAAAATTATTGCCATAATACATTTTTGAAGGAAAAAAAAAATATTACCAGCAATACATTTTTGAATACAAAATTAGAAGACATCTTCAGTTTTCTAAAATAATAAAAAAAATTTAATCAAAATCTGACTAAACAGTATAACCAAACATTTAAAAAAAAAACAAAAAAAAACCTTAACCCCTCTCCATCTTTTTTTTGCATTAAATAACCCACAGAGGTTGATAGGCCATTAAACAAAACTTGAACTCAATTTTTTTTAAGTTTCTTTACCTTGCCTCATATTCTGCTAATTTTTTCAACATGCAAATAAATGTACAGGTGGTGTAACAAATAGCAGCTTTGAAAGAGAAGTTAAAACTAACTTTTTTCCATGGTGAATTTAAGCATGCTACTAGATTGATTTCTAGGTCCCACTCTTTTATCATTCTTTTCTTGCACTTCCTATCGATGGAACTCCATTCCATTTCCTTACTTCCCTGATAACTATAGTCTTCAAAAATTTAAAGACAACATCAATTGCCATCTTCTTTATTCTTGAATCTTGTTCATCTTTTATCCTTTCTTCAATGCCCACTGTAACCAGTCTGTTCTCTCATTGTAACACCCTGCACACTGTTGGTAATCCTGCCTTGCTTGGAGTGAAATGATGAAAGAAAAATGTTTGAGATCTGGCTGGATTCATTACTTTCACTTATGCCCCCCCTCTCACGTTTATTCCCTATGCTTTCCTCTCTCTCGCGTTTATTCCCTATGCTTTCCTCTCTCTCGCGTTTATTCCCTATGCTTTCCTCTCTCTCTCGCGTTTATTCCCTATGCTTTCCTCTCTCTCTCGCGTTTATTCCCTATGCTTTCCTCTCTCTCTCGCGTTTATTCCCTATGCTTTCCTCTCTCTCTCGCGTTTATTCCCTATGCTTTCCTCTCTCTCTCGCGTTTATTCCCTATGCTTTCCTCTCTCTCTCGCGTTTATTCCCTATGCTTTCCTCTCTCTCTCGCGTTTATTCCCTATGCTTTCCTCTCTCTCTCGCGTTTATTCCCTATGCTTTCCTCTCTCTCTCGCGTTTATTCCCTATGCTTTCCTCTCTCTCTCGCGTTTATTCAGCTATGGGTTAAATAGTACTTGCATCTGTAAAAATCATTGTTATTCTCAAAAAATATTTTTAATGCTATAATCACTCACAAAAAAAATTCATTCTTGAAAACCAAAATATGTTTTGGCTTAAAATAACCTAGAAGTGGTTGATAATTCATAAAAAAACTAAATTAATTGAAGCATTTCAAGGTTTGGTCTTAAGGCAATTTGTTTTTTGTTTTAGGTCTCTTGTTTCTGACTATTATTGTAAATAAATTATTTTGGAATTTAGATTGTATTTCAAATTTTATTATAGACTTTCTACATCTAAACCTGTCCAATAATTATTTTTTCTTTTACTTTTCATTATTTTTTGGTTTATAAATCCCAAATTTTATTTGTCACAACATTTTTTTTATACTAATGTTCACCACCAATACAAGGTCCAAGAGCTTCTCAAGGTAGAGGGGGTACTGAAGAAGTTTGTTGGATGAGAAGTGAGAGGCACAGTTTATGAGCACATGTGTAAAAGATGAGGGTTAGCCCTAGACTAAAACATGTTGCGATTGTATCAGTCATGGAAGCATCCTCTTGGGAGTTGATTCCGCACTGTAGTGGTTTTTGAGAAAAAGCAGTTTAAGTGGAACTTCTCACTAAATGTCAGAAATATAAGAGATGATTTAGTACTGGGAATATTAAACGACAAAAGCGAAATATGCAATTTTGCTGTGATTGTTTTTTTGTTTTTTCTTTTTCTTTTTTTTTAAATTTTTCTTACAAAATCTTTGCATATTAGAATTTTAAGAAGAAATATTAGTAGCAATTACTTTTATCATCAATTCAGTTATTTAAAAACTACTATCAATTGCGTTTGCTTTCGTTAGTTGTTGTGCTTGGGGGATATTTCCATTAGCATCAGGAACCGTTCTTGATCGTATACACTTCTGTTTCTGTTAAATTTTTCTGATTAGCTCGCAGATATCTGAAGTTGCAAAAGTTAAATTGCATTTGCTGATGTCAAAGGTCAGCCATATTTGTTTCTACTTGGTTTTTTTTTTTTTTTTTTTTTTTTTTTTAAATAATTTTTGACAGTGATAATGGTGGGGAAATGCATGAAATTAGTAAATACAGGCATTTAATTTTTTTTTCTTTTTTTTAACCATTAAAATAAATATTTTAAACTTTTTATTGGTTTGTGATTTCCTTTTATTTCTTCTAGTTTTCTATTTTTTGTGATTTCTTTAAAGAATTTTTTTCTCCCCCTGTCAAGCATTTAAGAAAAAAAATTGTCTGAGACTCAAGTTTCTGGTTTGAATAAAATAACAAAATTTCTCCTAACATGATTAGCTCGGTGTTTGCCTGAATTCATCTAATATGTTTTACCAATGCAACCACTTTCTCTCTTACTCACTCAGCGGCCTGAAGCAAATGTATTATCCCACAATTAATGAAATGTTCAACAACTATTAAAATTATGAAAGATGGGAGAGGCATCGTTGCAGAATTGGCAAAGAATGAGGTGAGGTGTGGTAAGAAGGTTTTTCCTCTTGAAGGAAATGCAATCTCCCTCTCTTGTAAAAGCATTCTCAAGTCTACTCTCTCTCGTCCTTTGTGTTATCTTTCTCTCCGGTCCAGTTTCTCATTTGTTTAGTGGTAGCATTGCATAATTCTGTGAGAAAAAGGAACATTAGAGACACCAGTTAATGTGAAACCTATTGTTTTTTTTTTGTTTTTTTCACTCCCCTACTGCTTGTTAGCTCTGTTTTCAACTAACACTCTTTGGACCGTTTTCTGTGTTACTCCTCATCCTCTTTCCATTCTCTCCCTCCTCTTATCTCTATTTCATTCTTTTTACAAATCCTCTTTTCTCAACTTAAAAAATTTTTGTCTTGTCATCGCCTCTATTTCAACTCTCCCTTTTAGTCAGGCTCCTTCACACCTTACTCTCCTTAATTTTCTCAGGATCCTTTGCACCTTACTCTCCTTAATTTCACTTTTCGATTTTATTTTTCATTGATTTTCTTGTACCTAATTTCTCTTTGCTCCCAACTTTCTTCTCTTTTACCCCCACCCTTATTCACTTTGTTCTCTATGCTCTGGCATTATTTTCTGTCTCCTTTCGCCTTTGTTCCCTGCCCCCCTTTCGCCTCTGTTCTCCGCTCCCCCCTTTCGCCTCTGTTCTCCGCTCCCCCCTTTCGCCTCTGTTCTCCGCTCCCCCCTTTCGCCTCTGTTCTCCGCTCCCCTCTTTCGCCTCTGTTCTCCGCTCCCCTCTTTCGCCTCTGTTCTCCGCTCCCCTCTTTCGCCTCTGTTCTCCGCTCCCACTTCGCCTTTGTTCTCTGTCCCCCTCCGTCTTTGTTCTCTGCCCCCACTTTGCCTTTGTTCTCTGCCCTCCCTCGCCTTTGTTCTCTGCTCCCCCCTTCGCTTTTGTTCTCTGCTCCCCCCTTCGCTTTTGTTCTCTGCTCCCCCCTTCGCTTTTGTTCTCTGCTCCCCCTTTCGCCTTTGTTCTCTTCTCCCCACTTCGCCTTTGTTCTTCTTCTCTTCGCCTTTCTCTCCCCACTTCGCCTTTGTTCTCTGCTCCCACTTCTCTTTTGTTCTCTGCTCCCACTTCTCTTTTGTTCTCTGCCCCCACTTCTCTTTTGTTCTCTGTCCCCCTTCGCCTTTGTTCTCTGCTCCCCACTTCGCCTTTGTTCTCTGCTCCCACTTCTCTTTTGTTCTCTGCTCCCACTTCTCTTTTGTTCTCTGCTCCCACTTCTCTTTTGTTCTCTGCCCCCACTTCTCTTTTGTTCTCTGCTCCCACTTCTCTTTTGTTCTCTGTCCCCCTCCGTCTTTGTTCTCTGCCGACACTTTGCCTTTGTTCTCTGCCCTCCCTCGCCTTTGTTCTCTGCTCCCCGCTTCGCCTTTGTTCTCCTGTTCGCCTTTGTTCTCTGCTCCCCGCTTCGCCTTTGTTCTCTGCTCCCCGCTTCGCCTTTGTTCTCTGCTCCCCCCTTCGCCTTTGTTCTCTGCTCCCCCCTTCGCCTTTGTTCTCTGCTCCCCCCTTCGCCTTTGTTCTCTGCTCCCCCCTTCGCCTTTGTTCTCTGCTCCCCCCTTCGCCTTTGTTCTCTGCTCCCCCCTTCGCCTTTGTTCTCTGCTCCCCCCTTCGCCTTTGTTCTCTGCTCCCCCCTTCGCCTTTGTTCTCTACTTTATTCTCTATGTCCCCTTTTCCTTTATTCTCTTTGCTCCTAACACTCATTTATTCCGTATGTCCCCCCTGTCG
Organism: Ascarosepion bandense; assembly: GCA_037127315.1. Lineage (NCBI taxonomy): Eukaryota > Metazoa > Mollusca > Cephalopoda > Sepiida > Sepiidae > Ascarosepion > Ascarosepion bandense. Next base: position 7,028,101 of record JBBBDQ010000514.1, read on the forward strand.
TCTATTCCGTATGTCCCCCCTGTCGTCTATTCCGTATGTCCCCCCTGTCGTCTATTCCGTATGTCCCCCCTGTCGTCTATTCCGTATGTCCCCCCTGTCATCTATTCCGTATGTCCCCCCCTGTCGTCTATTCCGTATGTCCCCCCTGTCGTCTATTCCCGATGCTCTCCCCTCTCTCTCTCTCTCTCATTCCCGATGCTCTCCCCTCTCTCTCTCTCTCTCATTCCCGATGCTCTCTCTCTCTCTCTCTCTCTCTCATTCCCGATGTTCTCCCCTCTCTCTCTCTCTCTCTCTCATTCCCGATGTTCTCCCCTCTCTCTCTCTCTCTCTCTCATTCCCGATGTTCTCCCCTCTCTCTCTCTCTCTCTCTCTCATTCCCGATGTTCTCCCCTCTCTCTCTCTCTCTCTCTCATTCCCGATGTTCTCCCCTCTCCCCTCTCTCTCTCTCTCATTCCCGATGTCTCTCTCTCTCTCTCTCTCATTCCCGATGTTCTCCCCTCTCTCTCTCTCTCTCATTCCCGATGTTCTCCCCTCTCTCTCTCTCTCTCTCGTTTATTCTCTATATTACCCCCACCCCCACATTGTAACTTCTTGATGGCTGTCTTCATTGTCTTGTTTTTATTCACTGTATTGGGAGACTCTAAAAAGTGGTTCATTATCCCAATGGCCACTGGATTCAACTTGAGGTTGATTTCCAAATGTCACAAGCTTTTACCAGAATAATTAGCAATCTAGCCATCTTGGGTGGTGCCAGAACAATTCCATCCTCCTCTTCAATGTTTTATGCCATGGGAGGCTTCAGGATATTTGCTATGTTTCCCTTCCACATCTTGCTTTCAACAATCTCTAACATTGCGCATGTATTTTCTTTCATTATGTCTCTTCATTCTCTTTCTCTCTACCTCCTCTCTTCTACTCATTTCTCTCTTCTCTTTTCTTCCCCTTTCCTTTTGCCCTCTTTCCACCTTTCTTTCTATTTCTTTTCTCTTTCTATTCTGTCCTCCCCTTCATTTTTGTTTCTTTCTTGCTTCTCCTTCTCTCCTTTTCATTTCCCCTTCTCCCCTTTCATTTTCTTCTCTTTTCTTCCTCTCTCTCCTTTCCTCTGTACTCTTACCTCCCCACTCTCAGCTGCCACAAACAATATATTTTTTTAAACAGTTAAAATTAGTGACACCCCTTACTTTTTTCTTGGTCAGTAAGAAAAAGAAACCCTGCCAATATGGCTTTAGGTACACGAAAATCACAGCAAGTCATTTATTTTGATACATGAGTCCGGTTTATTGAGAAATAAATGTGTAGATGCCACCAACAAAATCAGGCAAATATATTAAAACCATAACAATACACTCGGCTTCAATAAAGGTTTAAAAAGAAAAAAGAAAAAAACTCTATCTTTGAGAAGCTGACCCTTAAACTCTGACAAAATGGAACACATTGTTTCTCCAATGTCCTCATATTTCAACTGACTGCCAGTCGTGCAAAAAAAGAAGGAAATATAGACAGATCAGCAACAAAGAAAAACCTTACTGCCTTCCAAGAAGATGGCTAATGATTGATTTCTTTTCTTATGGAAGCTTCATTTGACAAACATTTATGTTCCAAATCATGGAAATATGCAATTTGTTTGCATTCATAGTATCCATCAAAAATGATGCAAATACTGAGGCATGGCTCAAACTTTCTTTCTTGCATTAAAGTGTTACTCCCTGGTACTTCTTGTATATAAATGTGTGTATGCCAGTTTATGTGTCAAGAGACATGTGAGTTAAATATATAGATTGTAATCCAACAAGATGAATAGAATAAATAAAGAAGAGCTGGGAAACGTATCTTTAATCTAACAAGTTTCTTCAGAGATTTTTTAATAAGACATGGATTTAAATATTTTTAAAAACAGAGACAGTATGTTGAAAATATATATATAATAACTGAAAAAAGCCACTCAAATTTCCCTGACTGATTTATGGTCATGTGTTGATGCAAAGAAAGCAAGGTTCTAAAAAGAATTAAAAAATATAATTTAATAATAAAAAAATTTATTTTATCTTTCTTCTTAATAACAAAGATTTTAATAACTTTTTTTTTCGTTTTTTTTTTTTTTTAAATTTAATTTTGGACATTTTTAGCAACTCTTTTATGGGTACATGATTTTATGTCTGGTGACACATATGATGATGTGTGTGTAAAAAAAAAAAATAAAATAAAATAAATAAATAAAAGAATTTCCAACTTATTCTACTTTCTTGTCATTGCACTTAATTCTTTAATGAATATTAATCATATAGATGCAATATACAGTGAATATTTCAGATCAAAATTCATCTGATAACTGGGTCAGCTAATGCATTTATTGATCTTTCCATGTGCGTGTGTTGTAAACATGCATATTGCATCATGTACATATGCACACACACCTCTCTCTCTCTCTATATATATATATATAGAGAGAGAGAGAGGAGGGAGGCAATAGATAAATTGTCATCTAAATTACACAAAAATATCTTGAAATACTAAAGAGAAATATTAAATTTATTCAATAAAATTGCCACTAGCTTCAACTACGGTCTCCATACTATTTTGAAATCTCCTGCAACTCTTCTGGACAGTCTCCTTGTTTAAGTTGGTTAATTCTCTCATAATTTTTGCCTTCAGTTCATCTTTGGTCTGGTCTCTCACTCAACTGCACCCACACATAATAATAAAGAGAGTTGCAGTCTGGGGAGTTAGGTGACTAGATGTGTGGGGTGATGTGATCGTAGAACTTGTCTGACAGCCATGACTGGGTTCTTCTACTTATGGTGCGAAGTCATGTTATCAGACATAGGGTCTTCCAGCAGCCTCTCTCCTGACTTAGGGTAGCACTACCTCCTCAAGGCACTTGATGTAGGCCTCTGTTTTATGTCTGAGGACTGCACAAACAAGATCAGGAATTCTTCTCTTACCAGAGCAATCAGTGGGTTTTCTGAACTGCCCATACCTTCATAATTATAATTACACGATCCAACTCTTCAGAACCCTCTGCACTGCCCTCAGATTGCCACCCAAACACTCTGTAATGTTTCTATTGGAACTCCCTACATGAATGCCAAGCAGTGCAGCATGCCATTTCCAAATTTATGTTGGAGCGAATTTTCTCCTGATACTCTTTTGCCCACAGATTGTGTGCTCAACTAACCCTACTATATTGTGTAGTTGATAAAATACAAAACAAACCATGCACATGCATGAAATTAAAAATATAAAACTGCGACAATTTACCCATCGCACCCTGTGTGTGTGTGTGTGTGTATATACACACACACACACACACACACACACACACACACACACATATATATATATCTACATGCCTTCATTTAGAATGAAGACAAAATATTGAACTTTGTTATTTTAATGCTAACAAAAATCACTTTGGATTCCCTGCAAGTGAAACAAATTCATTATTTCATTTTCTCAATATATTCATAAAACAATCTTATATTCAAGTTGCTGTCTATTCACTAAGACTCGGCTGCAAACGCTTTTGTCATATTTTGATAGCAAATGCAATCCTTTCTGTGGTTTTCTAAACAGAACTGAGAGTCCCCCACCCTTTTTTATTTTTCTTTTCAAATCATTCATTTTGCTTTTCTCTTCACTTTTTTCCTACAGAATTGGAAAAAGCATTTGTTTTTAGGCTGTTTAAAAAGTAAAGTAGAAGTTGGTCAGGAAAAAAAAACATGTCAATAACTAAGAATGATAACTCTTGGTGTTCTTGATTTCCATCAACACTTTGCAGTTACTTTTCTTTGTCCTTTTTCTTTTATTGAATCTTTCTTTTTATTGAATCTTACTGTCAATATAAGAAAGTTTTCGGCATTTTCAGTAGGGAGATATTTTTTCTATCTATTTTGAATGTCTTTTTCTTTTTCTCTTCTTTCTCTCTTTTCTCCTCTCTTCCTTTTCTCTCTCTTTCTCTCCTCAGAAATTATTAATTTTATTTGAATATTTTTGTTTCTCTTTTGATAAATAATTGAAAAAATGTAATCTAGAAAATGAAAACAATAACATTAAAATCCTTTCTTGAAGAATTCTTTTTTTTCCTAGATGAAGGTAAAATTACCAGACATTCCAGGGCTTCTAATTGCTTTCCACCTTACTTTATCTGAAGCCTAAGGTTTTTGTTGCTCTTTCTTGACCAGCATTTAATTTTCCTTGTTCATTTGACAGTAATTGAAAATAATTTTCTTTGAAAAAAAAAAAAAAAAAAAGGTCATTTGATGAATTTTTTATCTTAAAGAAAGATAAGTGTTTATTGTAATCAAGTTTCGTATTGAATTTTATTCTCTTATTTCAGTCTTATTTTATTCTCTCTCAACACTTGTTAAGAATTCTATGTGTTTCCACTCCAAAGACAAAACAGGTTATAGAGATAGAACATCTATAGATGCATTATATACTCAAACAGGAGAAACATACGTAGACACACGTTTTTATCTCACATAACAGGCAAAAACTAGGCAGATTGGACAGAAGTGTTTGTATCAAAAATATCTTAAAGCAGTAAAAAAAGTATGAAATACCTTAACTACTTGAGTATATGTTTTTGAAAGTGTCAAAAATGTTTATCAGTCAATATTGTCAAAGGAAGGCTACAAGTGTTAAGATATGGAAAACAAACACAATCACTGAAAATAATGGAAAAACATTGGCGTATTTCAACGCAGAAACTACAGGCAAAATTTAAAATTCCTAAAAAAAATAACCTTGCTTGATCTCTGACCATAAAATGGAAAAAATTGAGTAGCTAAAATATTTTATATTATAATTTTGTGTTAAGTTCTAACCAGTATAGAGCACTTCTGTTCATTTAAGGTATTTACTGATTACTAACGGAAAGTATGTTCTTACATACTTACGTATTTCAGATGCACGTGGTGGTGCAATGGATATCAGTTTAGAATGAGAAATCAGAGAGCAGAGCCTAATTGAATTTTCTGCGTTCATTTATACCCTTGGAAAAGATGGTAATCCATCTCTTCTCCCTTCAGCTATGGGCTGAATAGTAGAACAGAGTGGGTTATTTAGCCTTGGTTGGCAACCAGTTTACTGTAGAAAAAAAATGGCAACCTACTACAGGAAAATCTTCTGCCTGGTCAGTCAGATTGAAAGTGGCATGATTTCCCAAGCAGGTATCACACACACACACACACATATATATATATATATAAATAAAGTATATGATAAAATCCTTCAGGAAGTGAAAGTTATTTTTAGTATCTGAGCTAGTAAATTAGTTTTAAGAAAGACACAAAAACTTCAATTTTTAGGCAATTATTCAAAATCCGGAAGTTGGCCCTATATATATATATATATATATATATATATATATATATAAAATGGCGGCATGGTAAAGTAATGGATAGTGGCTGGGATTGAGGAATCAGAGAGCCAAGTTAAATTCCTGTCAGATTCATCACATTCACTTACATACTAATACCCTTGGGAAAGATAAAAATCTATCTCTTCTCTCTACAAGCTATGAGTAAAATAGGACAGACAGGGTTCTATGGGCCTTGGTTGGAAACCAGTCTAGGCAAAGGAAAACTTTGGATTTCAACCAGTCTGGTAAGGGTTGGGCTCTGACAGGCTGTTGTGGCCAAAGAAACTACCCTACTGCTGCAGTTGCAATACATATGGTGCTCATATGACTCTAATGAGTTACAGAATATCTGAAGATTTTATATATATATATATATATATATATATATATATATATATATATATATATTGATTGTTTAATTATTGAATTTTTGGTCATAATAAAATTAGACCAGTACACAGTTGTATTAAAGTGTTCAATACAATTATATTGTAGAACTTTTGAATATTCTTCATTTGTAAACGAGTTATTACGTGACCTAGGTTTCTACCATCTGGTGTCTTCAAGTGATTTGCAATAACTAATTTTAGTGGGCTTTTGTTTTTGTTTTTTTGTTTTGTTTTTATTTTTTTTAAGGACGCTTACATAACGGTGATTTTTAACTCTCACATACTGGGGAATATTTGAACACACAATTTTTGAAATTAGTATTTCTAATTTCAAAAATTGTGCGTTCAAAAATTTCCCATTATGTGAGTGTTCATTAAAAAAAACCAAAAAAAAACCCAGTAAAATCAGTTATTGCAAATCACCTAAAGACACCACATGGTAGAAACCTAGGTCACATAATAACTTATTTACAAATGAAGAATATATATATTGGAGTAGATAGACTAAACTATCGCCCGGTTCACACTCCACCCACGTCTATTGAACAGGTGAAGAGGCTCATCCCTTGTTTCCTGTTTAGGATGCGGTTTTCGGTTTTCTCTTTCCAAATCTTCTCACTCCTATGTAGCCCCCTGCACATCAGTAGCATTACTGCCTTGCTCGGGGTGATATGATTAAAAAATATATATATATATATATATATATATATATATAAAGAGAGAGAGAGAACAGTTGTAGGGAAAACTAGGAAAATGGAAATGTAATGTATTTTCTCTTCTAGGACATCATCAGAATAAAGTGATATTTACGTTGATCTGACTACACAAGAATGAAAAGGAGAAGGGTGGTGCTGAAAATTCTGATTTTTTAATAGATATTTTGGGTATGTAGTATAACTAATGTCATTTTGATTCTTCCCCACTCCCCCATAGTTAATAAGTATCTGACACTGTTAGAGATCTGCCAAGAAAAATGAAACTTTGTAAGAACCTGCACATTATATATTTATAATTTTATTTCAGTCCTGTAGTGCTTACGAAAAAAAAAAAAAGAAAAACTATAAATATATAACATGCAGCAAACAACTTCTGTATGCCATCGCCCAGGTCTTCGCCCTGGAGCATTCACTGCAGTATCACAATCGAAGGATTAAATTTCAACCAAACCCAAACAGAACACTACATTTATCTTGAAAGGTAAACAGGTACCTATTACTATATATATATATATATATATATATACGCACACACACACATATGTATATAAGCCCAAAGAGTTTATCACTTTCACTGTGCAAGTTCATGCCGACATCATAGTTTCATAAGGACACTGTTATGATGTTTTCACGCATCCGGGTTGGTTTGCCAGTAAGAACACCATAATGGTGTTGTCACAAAATTTCGAAGTTGACATGGACCTGCTCAGTTAAAAATAAAATCTCTTTGTGCTTATCATTGTTCTATCTCCACCTCGATATCAATCACTTTACAATAAAAAAAACCCTGCTTGCCAAAATATGTTTTATCAGTAAAACCACTGAAAAATCAATAACCTTGGTACTAAATATTATCACAACTAAAGAATATATATATTGGCAGCAGACGCTCATTTATACAAGTTGCATTAAAGGCGGCTAACAAGGTACTACAATTGAACTTTTTATTTAATTTTTCTTGTGTTTTCTTACCTGGACATAAATTGTGTAAAAATTGTTTAAAGGTTCTGCATATTCAAGCACTTTCAGCTAATCTTTTACCCATTATCGAGGATGATTTCTATTTTTAAATAATTATGGATTTTTTTTATGTAAGCAGCTAGACTTAAGGAATCTTTTATTTTCCAAATATGGTCAGCCCATTGTGGCCATGTTCATAATTGATATTATTGAGTGTTGGCTTTTTCTTTATTAAGATATTGTTTGTAATTCCATTAGTTTTAGTTCTCTTCTTTGTTTTTGTTTTTTTAAATATGTGCATGAGGATGTTTGGCTTGTGTTTTTTACAAGTATTCTGCTGATGGGTGTTAACATGTTTTTGTGTATTTTTCAATGAATCCTAATTGAGCTATGGCCAGTAAGGTATAACACATTTCTAACCACAGTTTAATTAATTTTCATTTAAATTTTTATCTTTTTTATGGTCATGTCTATTGATTTATGTAAGGTATATATCTATGTGTGCACACACATATATATCATCATCCACAGACAGTCCTGTTTCGCTGTATCACAGCTCAACAGTACGGTTAGACATCTGATTGCTTCTAGCCAGAATTGAAATTCAACCAAATTGACATCGGTCTGCAATTCTACCTCTAAGCTATAGCCACTCGGTGAAGGAAGGCGGATTTTAGCGTATTATACACACAAAAATAAAATAAATACACAGACACACACAGCTCTGTGTTGGATCAGTTTTAATATTTAATCAAATAATACTAGGATTTATTGGGTTTATTTACCAATTCTTTTCTTTGGTTTTATTGTCACTATATATATATATATATATATGTGTGTGTGTGTGCATACACACAGCCAAGTGTTGATGTTTGTGTGATTGCCTCTTAGAATTAAAATTATCAACTCCCCTTGTCTGTTTTATACATAAGTAAAGAGAGAAAGAGGGCAGGGGATTTTCTGATTGTCTGTTGAATGTTTCTTTACTGATTTTACTAACATGCTGCAATTAGTGTTCCCAAAAACACAGGAACCATTTTAGGTGAAATTTGATCTCTCCCTAAAATTGGCTTCTGGCTGTGAGTTCTTGATTACTTCCTCTCTCTTGGATAATGATGCACATGTGCGGCATCGGTGGTGCTAGCTACACATTAATGAGAACCACATGCCCCCCCCTCCCGTCTCTCTCTCTCTCTCACATGCACACAGACATGAGATCTCTTTCTCTCTCATTCATCATGTGTACACAGAGCATGTGACGATATCAAAATGTGTGTGTGTGTCTATACATACACACATACAATGCGATGGATAAATTGTCGTATAAATTATGCACAAAATGAAAATAATACTGTCATCTCATTTTATCAAATATATTTACCATAATTTCATAAAAATATCTTCAAATACTACAGAATAAATTTATTCAATAAAATTTCCACTAGCTTCAACTTCAACCTCCAGATGACTTCGGAATCTCCTGCATCTCTTCTGTACAGTCTCCTTGTTTAAGCTGGTGAATGCTACCACAATTCTTGCCTTCTGTTCATTTTTGATGTTACTAAGGAGTTTTCTTGGTCTCTCACTTAACTGCGGCCCACACATGATAACCATGGGGGTTGGAGTCTGGTGAGTTATGTGGCCAGTTGTAAGGAGTGATCTGGTTGCAGAAATTGTCTAATAGCCATGACTTTGTTCTCCTGCTTGTGTGGCATGATGTGTAGTCCTGTTTTCAGCAGCCACTTTCTTGACCCAAGAAAGCACTACCTCTTCAAGGCATTTGATGTAGATCTCCATGTTATGTCTGAGGACCTCACCAACACATTCAGGAGTATTTTTTCTTATCAGAATGATCAGAGTTTTCTGAACTGTTGTACCATTTTAATCACAATTAGACTCGTATAACTCTTTCCAAATTCTCTGCAATGTTCTCAGATTGACACTCACACTCTCTGAAATGTTCATATAGGAGCTTTTGATGTGAATACCAAGCAGTTTCCCAGTTTCTGGTAGAGTGAATTCTGTCATGGTGATCTTTTTCTCACAAATGGTGTCCAACTGACCCTAATATACCGTGCAGTCGACAAACAACACATTTGACAAATTAAAAATTGTGACAGTTTACCATCTCACATGGTGTGTTTGTGTAATATATATATTATGTTTTAGAACATGTACATAATTTTCTCTATATATAGAAAAAATTATGTACATGTTCTAAAACATAATTTATAATAAATATTCACAGCTCTATACATTATATATTGAGCATTGTTTTAAATTAATGTTATGGACGGTGGAAAAAATTCTTTCTTCGTTCTGTACTCACTCGGAGATATATATATATATATATATATATATATATATATATATATATAAATAAATAACTTCAAACATTATTTTTAGTGGATACTTGTATTTAAGTAGATTTTGTTTATTTTAAACCATATTTATTTAGTCCTACACACTCATGAAAAATGTTTTTAAAAAATTCATTAATTCTTTAGAAATTGTTTTTTTAATGATACTAAGCAGATGTGGCATTTGGGAAAATCTGAATGACTGAATGTGCTTTAAAAATGGCAAATAGAACCAGGCTTAACTGTGAAGCTCTTTGTAGCCAAGCAGTTAAAGCTTACGTGATCAGATGGTTGTTTCTCCTACAAAGTGGAAGGTAGGTTTGGCTCCTACAAGAAAGCACATTTTCTTTCATAAGTTTTAGCAGCAGATAAGCATACTCAGAAATGAGTAACCAGCTAATATATATATATATATATATATATATATAGTGTGTGTGTGTGTATAAGGTCTATGTATGTGATATATTACTTGTTGGTCAAGAATACTGTATTATTTTCATAATACATTTCCATAAATTCTTACTATATATAACATAGTTGTGTGCTATGATAAATGGATATCGGCTCAGAACGAGAGCCGAGTTCAAATTTCAGTTTAATTTGTTGCATTCACTAATGCACAAATACTCTTGTGAAAGATATTAATCCGTCTCTTCTCCTTTCAGTTATGGGTTGAATAGCAAAACATTAGATCCTATAGCCTTAGTTGGCAACCAGTCTACTGCAGAAAGTAATGGCAACCTACTGTGGGAAAATTTTCTGCCTAGTCAGTTATGTCTCAAAAGGGACATGATCGCCCAAGCTTGTCTCACATTTGACACTTAACTATGTGTAACAATATTTTCAATAATAAAATTTTCTACATTTGCAGTTGTCAGTATAGAAAATTTTTAAATTTGAAAATTTAGTTAGCGTATATGAAAAGCATTTAGTGAGACTGAAAAACTTGTTTTTCTCTGAACTTTTATTTATGCTAAGTCCCATAACTTATAACATGACTTTGTAATACCAGTCCACCAGTTTATAGCTTTGTAACCCTCGCAATAATATCAATATTTTCCTTTTTCTTTTTTCTGTCTACATTTATATATGTGTTACAAATTAAACTGAGTACAAGTGCCTATTAAGAATGAAAAAAATTGGGGGGATTTTTTTTATTAATCTGGGGATTTTTTTTTTATTTTTACTAAATTGGTGAATTTGTTTTGCTAATGCTAAATCTCAATAAAAAAAAACAAAACAAAGAAAAACGCAATATAAAATTCATTATTTTTTGATCCATAATGATGAATGTGTTAAAATTCTCCAACAAGAAAAATCTCAATTTATGTTAAAAAAATTGCTGCCAAACATTTAAGATGGAATGATTTATAATGACATGTCTCGAATTTATATTTAAATAGATTGTATTTATTTTCAATTTTTCTCATTGGGTTGTTCACCTATATTGCATATGATCCATGATTGTACATAATCAGGTTACAATAAAATTTGTATTTTATATAAATAGTACCACACCCTGTTGGCTGGGGCTTCAGAATATGCCAACTGCAGAGGTATAACCCCTTCCCCCGAAATGATGTGTTTTGGGCATGATGATAAACTACGTCTATTAGAAAGGCCTTTAATTTGAAAGTTTTGAGGATTTCTTAATTACTATTGTTCCCGGATTCATTTTGACCTGGAGTGGTAGCACCTGTTAGGGTTTTGGCTATGGGCAAATAGTTTCTATTCTATAATCGATTTTTTATTAATCCGACATTTTATTTCTTAAATGTTATTTTTAGTGGATATTTATTAAACCATATATTTATTTTTCTTCTGCCAGCCTAAATATTCCAGAAATGTAGACAAATATGCACTCTCCAGCAGTATTTGAATCTACATTCCCCCCCTTGTGAATTCAATCCATACTTGTTACATGACTTTAGTTTTATCAATTTCAGTGGCCAAAGAAAACAGATTTTCTTTGATTTTGTATTTTTTCAATTATCATAAAAATGTTCTATTAAACTGTATGACCAAAAATATTCCCAAAAATACTTACTTAGGTGTGATTTTTTTTTTCTTCTTTTTTGTGAGTGGGGGTCTCACAGACCTAATAAATGAGACTGTGTGGTAAGGATCCTAAATGATGTACCATCCAAATCTAAATAACTCCACTCATCCCGCCGTTTACCTGAAGCTGAGTGGAGAAGTGTATCCATGTCTTTCCATCAAACACAAGATGCAAAAGTGAATGTGAACTGTCTCTACTAAAGATTGAACTTGCACTCACCTTTTCCATTCACACCATCCTCAACCATCAAGCTGCTCGCACCTTCCTCAGCCAAGCCGAGCAAATACTTTCATTTAAAGAAACTAAGTGTTACCATCTTTTGGGAAAAGTAGCAGTGGCTTGTTGTTGTTTCTTACTATTCTTATTATTATTGATATTTATTTACTTTTTGTAGCAGTGAGGGTAAGACCAGTTTCATGGCTTATCGTTAGACTTTATCAAAGTGCCAAAAAAAAATCCTCCCCTCCTTTTCAGCTCCCCACCTTTTCCTTTCCATTAAATATACTCTGGAGATATCTGTTCATAAATTCACTGGTAAACTGATGAAAATCTTTCTTTTTTCCTTTCATAATTTTCTTGTTTTTAATATGTTTGCACCTTGTTCAACTGTAAAATATAGCCGGCTTCTCTTTCAGTATGTGCATTCATTTAACATTCATATAATGTATGCATGTCTATTAGACACACGCACGCACACGTGTATCTATATCTTTTATATATATATATATATACATATATATGTACATGTTATTTTTCTGTTTATATATATATATATATACAAACATATAATATGCACATATATAACATGCACACATACAGATATATACTGATAGAATATAGTGAATGTTAGACAATTTCCTTAAAAATGTAGGAAAGACTTGAAGCAACAAAAATGTGGTTCTCCAGAAGGATGCTGAGGTTACCATGGATTGAATATGTGATCAACAATGAGGTTTTGGCAATAGAAATGAAAAAGAGCATCAGGAAGAGAGAACTGAAGGCTTGGAGAATCTGATACTGATACAGAACAGGTAGAGGGAAAGAGAGACCTGGGAAACCAGCGCACAACATACTTGATGATTTTAACAAATGGATGGCAAAGCAGGGTTTGGGAGAAATAACAGGACAACATATACTAAGAGCAACAAGGAACAGAAGTGGTGGAGGCCCATGATTGCACATATTCCGAAGGGACAAGGCACATAAAAGACAATTATACTATATATCCAGGATAGTGTGTTGTGATGTAGTGGATATCCGCTCGAAACGACAACTCGGGGAGCCGAGTTCAAATTCCAGTTGAATTCATTGCATTCACCTATGCGCAAATACCCTTGGGAAAGGTATTAATCCATCTATTCCTTCCAGTTATGGGTTAAATAACAGGACAGATTAGGTTCTATAGCTTTGGTTGGCAACCAATCTACCTCAGAAAGCAATGGCAACCTACTGCGGGATAATCTTCTGCCCAGTCAGTCATGTCTCTTTTGAGACATGGTCACCCAAGTGTATATCCCGTATAGCATTTAACTGATCCAGGATAGTCGGTCAGTTAAATGCCATACGTGATATACGCTTGGGTGATCATGTCTCGAAAGAGACATGACTGACTGGGCAGAAGATTATCCTGCAGTAGGTTGCCATTGCTTTCTGTGGTAGACTGGTTGCCAGCCAAGGCTACAGAACCCAATCTCTCCTGCTTTTTAACCCATAGCTGGAGGTAGAAGATACAGGGTATTTCAATGTAAATGAATGTAACGAATTCAAATGGAACTCTAACTTGACTCTTGGATTTCTCATTCCCAGCCGATATCCATTTCACCACAACACACATTATAGCCCGGCATTGCTCGGGTGTAATGAAAGCTTTAAAACTAGTCCATGGTCCTGGAGCTCAGACTCAGCCTAAAGAATATTTGTGTGAAGTGTGGTGAGAATTGGATAAAAATTGTGGATATGTATAAAGGACATACAGACAGATAAACAGACACACACACACACACAAACATCTTGCCTTTTATATATATATATATATATATATATATATTATCTATTTTCTGCACTATTGTAAGAACTGCAATCTTGAAACTTCTGAATATCATTTCTTATGTCTTTGTCTCTGAGTGTATCAAATTTGATTAAAATCGGACCACTCTTTCTATAACCCGATTTTTTCAATTATTGATTTTCAGTATTTATTGGGGTACCTCAACACAAAACCTAGCTAAGAACACTCGCAGACTCTTATAGTACAACTGTGTAAATTTTCAAGAAAATCGATTCAGCCATTTCGGAGTCTATAGGTAACAGACACACACATACATACACACACAAAGTCCTATTTATAAATAAGGATAGTGTGAGTAAATATAATATGAAAATATATTCCAACACTGAATGATGAGTCTTCTTTTTATTCATAAAATGATATCACCATTTTGTGTTGTAACCACTGTTCACATTGCTTATATAAACAATTTTTCTTTCAAACATATTTCATCAATATGAACAAAATTTCATGAATTTTTATTTAGTTTTTCTAATATTATGAAGGCACTTGGGAGAACAGACTATACAGACAATTCCTGTTCTCCCACTAAATATAAAAATGTAAAAATGTTAGAAAAATCAACTAAAAACAAAAAATATCATCAATTGCCTGTCTGTGCATATGTCTTCGGTACATTTCATAATTGGAGTTTTTTTTTTTTTAATCATATCACCCCAAGCAAGGCGGTGACGCCACTGATACGCATGGGGCTACTTAAGAGTAAAATGATTGGAAAAGAGAAATCCGGAAACCACATCCAAACAGGGAACAAGGGATGAGCCTCTTCACCCGTTCAATAGATATGGGTGGAGTGTGAACCGGGTGATAGTTTAGTCTATCTAATCCAATTGAGAAAAAAAGAGAGAAAAAAAAAAAATGAAAGATTTGAGAGAAAAAAAAAACGGGAACCACATCCTAAACAGGAAACAAGGGATGAGCCTCTTCACCTGTTCAAAAGACGTGGGTGAAGTATGAACCAGGCGATAGTTTAGTCTATCTACTCCAATTGAGAAAAAAAAAAAAAGCCAGGGAACCACATGGTGAAGGTATTAAAAATATTAGCTTCTCATATCCCTGTGGAGACTAATTCATGTGTTTACATTTTTAATTCACAACCCCCTCAGCACCCTCCTCAACAGAACATGGAACTAATGTCTTTTTCTAAAAAGAAAAGAAAAAATTTTTTCTTCCCTCCCCCATTAGAAGTATTATTGATAAAATCAAAATGTGTGTTTGTTTTGCTGAGAATTTGTATTTGTTGATGTGGTTAATTTGACAAGCTGTTGACTAAGGCAGCACTTGGCCAAGAGACCCCACACAAGACATCTTGTTCCCACTTGCAAAAATAATCTGAAGGGATTAAAACCTTGAAGCCTTTGAGTTGTGACATTGATATTTAAATTGATATAAGTCAGTCTTGTTGTAAAGTTCATGGGCATATAAATCTGTCTGTTAATATTTCAACTGTTTCCAACTGTGGAAGATAAATGACTCCTCTTCCCGCCAACCTATGCTCTTGTGAGAGTTGAAGTCAGTCGAAATCACATTCAGTTGTCTGATTTGTAATTTTACATTATTTTTATTTTTTATTTTTTTAAAAATCATTTCACCCCAAGCAAGGCAGGATTGCCACTAGTGCACAGGGAGTTACAGAGGTAAAAAAAAAAAACATGGTATAGGGGATGCCAAAGAAAGGATGGGAGATGGATGGGATTTAGGGAGGTAGATGGCAATTGATGTTGAATTTAAACTTTTATAGATTTTAGTTATCAAGGAAGCAAATACATGGAAGGGAGTTCCACAGACGGGAAGTGCGAAAAAGCAACCATGGATTAGTTTTAAAGCTTTCATTACACCTGAGCAACGCCAAGCTATACTGCTAGTATATATATATATATATATATATATATATATATATAATGACAACCAAAATTTTATTTAATTAATATAAATACCTTGTTCAAATGTAAAATATAGCTGACTTCTCTTTCAGTTTGGGCATTCATTTAACATTCATATGTATGTATAATGTATGCATGTCCATTAGACACACTCACACATGTATCCATATCTTTCATGTGCATGTTATGTTTTCATTTGTTATATAACACACACATGCCCACACACTGTTAAAATGTAGTGAATGCTTGAGAAGTTCCTCAAAAATGTAGGAAAGACTTGAAGCAACAAAAATGCAGTTTTACAGAAGGATGCTGATGATACCATGGATCAAATATTTGATCAACAGTGAGGTTTTAGCAAGAAGAGAAATGAAAAGGAAACTTATACTTAACATCAGGAAGAGACAGCTGAAGTTTCTGGGATATGAGACACACACACACAAAGTAAGTAAGTAAGTAAGTCAGTCTTGGGGGTCATTACTACTCAAGGGTGTTGTCATCTCCTCCATTGTAGAGCTTATAGTTAAATCATAGTGAAAACCCCATTTCACATTCTATCACTGAAGTTAAGCAGTGTTGAGCCTAGTCGGTACTTTAATGAGAGACAAATTGGGAATACTGTAAGCAGTCTTGTTTTCATTGCTTTTTTTTTTATTTACAGTTAGTTCATGTGTCACTGAGTGAGATTTTTGTAAGGAAGGAGGAGGGATCAAGTGCATATTATGTAGACATGTAGGATAGTTGACTCTGAACCTAAAGAGACCAGCATTATAATTATCAGGGAAGCATTCTCTTGGGAGTCTGTTCCACAAAGCAGTAGTTCTGAGTAAGAAGCTATCAGTCTTATCAAAGCAACATGTCAGAAGTAGAGACAGTTTTCCACCATGAACATCACCTAATCGGTCTCAATTGTAAAGGTGGGGGACTAAAGAACCTAACTTTTCTGACTGTCTGACATAGTCAATATGATTGAGTAGTGTGAGATAAGGTATGTCTCATCTGTGAGGTATGGGTTGCTGTAGGGAGAATAGTTGATTTTCTAAGGGCCGCTTAGATGTGGTACAAGGCCAAAGTATAGGGTACTCAAAATTGAACTCACTACTCAGTTGTAATAGGTTTTAGCGAGATAAACTTGTTAACCATTACATCACATCAAGGTGCCTTTACAAGACTGTTACTGTCTTTGAAATGTTGAGGCTGGACAATGAAGATTAGGTAGCACCAGCCCAGATACAGCCATAATACTTCAACCTTCATCTTATCTATGATTTGAAACATGATTCATCTTCAAGTAACCTACAAAGGGTTGATAACCTGTAAAAAGCAAATCAGTGAAAACCCCATTGTTGGGTTTATTTTTTGGCACAAGAATCATCATTCCTTTGAGTTAGGATTAAGGAAAAATATGTTTTCCCCTTTGACATTTTTCTATCTTTAAGCAGATTAGTCATATAATGAGATGACTAGACCTGTGGATTCTAACTCTGGGAACACCGCCTTCATTACAATAAAGAGTGAGTGTTAGTGTATACCAGCCAGGATGTCAAACATTTTTTAACAATTAACCAAATACATTGGAGATTAGATATATCTATATAGAATATATTGATGTCATCTCACATTGAAACACCAGTTTCTCTGTCCTATTACCAAAATGAAACAACATTGAGCCTGGTCAGTACTGAGATGGTTGACCACTTTCGAATACCAAGTCCTTGAATACACAATGGGTATAATTGATAATGGCTTTGGATTGTTGATTGGTTAGCCTTGTTTCAATTCCAGTCTTGCTTGTCATATTCTTCTTTTGTGTACCGGGTCGCTTTAAGACATAGGCGATCATGGCCCTCCACTTCTTAATATATGTTGTCCTGTTATTTCTCCCAAACTCTGCTCTGCCATCCATTTGTTTAAGCCCATCAAGTATGTCACACACTGTTTTCCCCAGTCTCTCTTTCTCTCAATACACCCTCTGAGTATCAGATTTTTCTGATCCATCCTTCTTCATTACGTACCCCAGAAACATCATCATTGTTCACGTGTTCGGTCCTTGGTAGCAAAAAATACTCACAGCTATGGACTTGTATCACTAAAACATTATATGCAAATAAAGAAAACACGTTTTTTACCATTTAAAAATATTTTCTGGCTTTAAATAACTTGCCAAAGGATTGATGATTTTTAGCAAACGAAGCAATCAATCAAATACTGATTAGCTACTTAGGCATATTTTTTAGATCTATTGACATTATCTAATTTTACAGAAATTAATGTAGTTTTGTAGCCACAAAAATTGAGGGATTGATTTATAAATTGATCGTAAAATGAATGAATCTCTCTCGATTTATGTCTATTATAATTTATTTCTTTTATCTAATTTTATAATTATAATTTATATATTAATTCATCTGTTCTCCTTCCCCAGATATGGTTTGAAAACATTATCTCCAAAGCAAAAAAATAACTTTCTTTTGCAATCTAGAAATATTTTCTGGCTTTTTAAAACTTTAAATAATTAATTGGCAAAGGTTTGAAGCCGTAGAAAACTATACAAGTACTGTCGTGTTTGTCTCTATTATAAAGTTTATATTTGCAGTATTTTAAAATGTTAAAAGTTGATGTGGTAAAACCGAAATTACCTGTCACGAATTTTAAAATTCGAGTTATTTTGATCCCGTCAACGTATTTTTTTTTTTTTAGTTTGTTTATTTTTTCCCTTTCTCGTCGGTGTTGTAAGGGAGATAACTCTTTCTTAAAATTTATTTTCTTTTTTCTATTCTTTCTTTTAATGGCAGACTTTTTACAACTGAGGATAATGAATATAGGAGATTAAATCAACAGAATTGCTATAATTAATATTTGATTAAGTGAGATTAATGTAATAATGACGATAATTAATAATTTTTCTTTTTATAATGTTTGGATATAAATCACTGCAAGGGACGTTTTTTTTCTTTCCATGTTGAATATTCACAGAAACTGACAAAAAAATAATATACTAAAATTAATTCTTTCTGTTATATTTGATAATAAAATAAAGAAAAGTGTATTCATAGAACCCTCATAAATGCCCACATTGATTTTCCACCATGGTATCCTTCCTTGTTAATGCACTTAATCCAGTGGTGAATGTTAATCATATTGATTAAG
Organism: Ascarosepion bandense; assembly: GCA_037127315.1. Taxonomy (NCBI): domain Eukaryota; kingdom Metazoa; phylum Mollusca; class Cephalopoda; order Sepiida; family Sepiidae; genus Ascarosepion; species Ascarosepion bandense. Next base: position 7,047,048 of record JBBBDQ010000514.1, read on the forward strand.
CATTGTCATATTAAAAATTAAAATGTTACTTTCAGCATAAAGTGAGAATGAAAAATCTGCCTATAGAACTGGATTTGAGATGCTGAATGTAACATCAATCAGCAAAGTGACAACCTTTTACTCATATTAATAGTGGTTTCCCCTGTGCTGTTAGGAGTTGCCAAGTTTTGTAACAAAATTTATTGTAAATAATCATAGAAATAAATATATAACTATACTGCTTGATTACAAAAAAACAGAATATCAACTCAAATACGAGTATCAATTAAAAATAATGTTGATTATCAAAATCATTTCGTTAATCTTCGGGACTTTCCATAATATATATATATATAAATTAAATTTTCAAAATTAAAAAATGTTGAATGAACAAAACTTTTGAATTCTCTCTTAGGGATTTCATGTTGAAATGTTCATTTGAATTTTAAAAATTTATTTTAATTTATATTGGCTCTGTAATTTTAAGTACACTGAGCTTTCATCCTGTATCATTTTTTAATATTAAAATTTTTAATATTAATTAGGATCAGGTTCTTGGAATTTACCTTCCTACTTTTCCGTTTCGGATTAAAGTAAAATAAAAATATATATATATATATATATATATCTGTCAATTATGAGTTTAAAAAATTTAAATGCTGCATCAGTCATCATCTTCCCTCCTCTTTGAATCCTATCCATTTTCCTTTGAAAAAAAAGTTTCCTTCACTCTCAACATCTTAGTGGCTTTATATTCTTGCTTTGGATAAAATGAAAATATATAATATTTCACATTGAGTGCTGGTGTTAATAAAATATTGTTCAATGCAATATGGCAGATAATAACTCTGTAAACTCTGCACCTAAAGATTGTGTTGTGCATGAATGTCCCAGTTGTGCTATCGGTGAGAAAAAAATATTAACTGCTCTTTGGTATCTATAAGTTCCATTATAGATTGTTAATTCTTATTTAATCTTTTCTCAAAGAAAACAAGTTGATTTTTTTGTCTTGATAGACTGTGATTAAAAACAATGATAAGGATATTAGTTTCTCATAATTCCAAATGTTAATCAATGCAATTCGAATTTTTTCTGTCAGAAAGACATGATACTATTGTCAGAATGAAGTTTGATGAGGATATTTCTTCAAACACTTTTTTCACTTAAAAAATTTATTGTCACTTAATTAGAGCAAGGAACATTTTATTTTGGTTTTTGTTTACTTTCATTTTTTTTTTTTTTGTGTGTGTGTGTGTGTGTGTGTGTGTGTGTGTGTAAGGATTTTTTTTTTTTTTGTGTGTGTGTTTAGATATTTTTTTTTTGGTTTATTTTTGGTTTTGTGATTAGGTTTTTTAGTTTAGGGCTTAGCTTTTTACTTTCATATTTAGATATTTGCACTTGTCATTTTTTTATTTTTACTGCGGGTAGGGTATTTTTTTTTTTTTTTTTTTTTTTGTGTTTTGATTTTTGTTTATTCATTTATTATTGCTTTGAGTTGTGTTTCTTTGTGTTTGCAAATTCCAAATGATAAATTATTTCTGAAACTCTAAACCATAAATTGTAACATTTTTTTTTTCTTTTTTTTTTTTTTAGTAACTTATTTCCACAATTTTAGATAAAAAAAATAAATTCAAAGTGCAGCATGATAACATTGATGAGGAGATTAGTTCAATGTCCCTTTTGGACGACTATTGATTAATTTTGCAAATTTAATAGATTTAATCTTTCTCCACCTTAACTTGATTTGCTTAACGGATTAATTCAGCTTTTATTTGTTCATGAATCCACTTCGTTAAGATCTAATTACATACATGAATATATTGTGTAGGTACGGCTGTAATTAGACGCTACTTGATTGACTGTTTAGATAAGGAATTAGAATTTATAAATATATACACAATGGTGTGTAGCTTAATTTATTCTATGTACTTATAATTCATTACATATATTTCCAATGACACTCGCACATCATAGTCATCTCTATAATTAGTCTACTTAATTGCAACAATCATATACATATAATTATATATAGTAAATATTACGTTTTTCTGAATCTTCATGAAAAATTACTGAGTTCATGCATAATTAAAACTACCACTTTAATAAGTTTCAGAAAAACGTAATATTTATACTATATGTGGCTCTAAGGATACAAAGCTCTGTATAAAAAAACAAAATTAGCATTAGGTTGTATATGGCTAAATTGTGGCAGTTTATTATATATTCTCCCTATTATAATAAAAACATTTTTCTGTGTATATATATTTCCCTTCTGTCACACTCATAGAGAGAGGCAATAGCAAGGCAGTGTTGACTCAGTTCATTCTCTTTACTACCAGTTATTAAACTTTACTACCAACTCTTGCAACATGTATGCTCTTTAACAATGCCTTAATATTTAGTTTTTGCAACAATTATTTTGAGAAATGCAGAATTTATCCTCTTTATTATAATAAAGTTTGTTGTGTATTTTTGTGTGTGTGTGTGTGTGTATATATATATATATATATACTCTCAAATATTTTGTTATTTTTGATGGCAGGGGTACACTCGTGTGTGTGTGTGTGTGTGTGTGTATGCATGTATGTATGTAATTATATATAACGCAGTCAACAAGTGACACTGATGTCAACCCAGCCGCACATGACATGTGACAGCTCTAAACACTCACTCTTCCACTAGTATGTTCATACAGTAAATACTGCTATGTAGCATAACACATGGATAATAAATATACGTAATATAACACCCAAAAGAATTGCTAAAACACTGGCCAAAAAAAAAAAGGCAATAAAACTATGTATTATTTTTGTATTTGTTAATTCTGAAAAATGTTAGAATGCTGGGAAAACTCAATAAAAGATTGATTCATTCATCCTTGTTGGCCATATTTAATGAAAAATGTTTAAAAGAATGGTTGCTGCTTATATATATATATATATATATATATATATATATATATATATAGGCAGCATGTCTTAATTCAAACATGATTCATGGAATAATGCAAAAATAGTGTCTACTTATTTTTGTACTGATCCTTTTTAGTTGCCTAATCAGTTTCTTGATTTTCAAATGAAATTCATTCAAGGAAGGTGCTGTAGTTTTTTTAACCCAAGTACTTTCAACGTTTTGCAGAAAGTAATAAGAACCTACTGCGGGTTAATCTTCTGACCAGTCAGTCATGTCTCTTTTGAGACATGATCGCCCAGATGTGTATCACGTATGGCGCTTAACTGACTTTCAACCTTTACTATGATCATCTTCAGATGTAAATTTCAAAGATAGACATGCTATTGTAACTGCAATAAAATCTACATTCTGTGGTGGTGGATTTTGTTTAGCGGCAATCAACTTCTACGGGTTATTTAATGCTGAAATCTAAATATTTTGTACATAATTTCATACTTTCAGGCTAAAGGTATATTTACAAATATCTAAAATACATTTTACAAGCTACAAATTATGTAGTTTGTAGATTGTGCAGTGGATAATGACTTGGAATAGGAATTCAGAGAATTGAATTCTAATTTCAGTCAGGTTATATTCACCTCTTCTCTCTGCAGGTATGGGTTAATTTGTAAAACTTGTCACTGAAACATTATCTCAAAAAAAATAAAAATAAAAAAAATTTTAGAATTAAAAATTATTTACTGGCATTAAACAACCCGCAAAAAGTTTATGAACCATAAAAAACAGATCAATCAATTTAGATAATATTTTCACAAAAAAAATATTTGCATATCTGTAAGATTCATTTCTTCCTGACCTCTTCACAATACAAACCTAAAAATCATAGTTTCATTTCTTAAATTGAACACCACAATTACTTATTTTGAATCGCAGCACCGAACATGCCCCTGATATACTGAATCCGGCTTTTATGCCTTCAGCCAACGTTTTTAATCTTAGCATCTTTTTCTCCCTGTTTACATTTGCAACACCAGCTTCTTCAGTGATTTTTCTTCCTGGACAATCAACTTCTCTTACTTGATTTTTGCCAAAATCTCTTTTATAGCATTTCATAAAGCCAGTTTTTTTCTTTTTACTTTGCCAACTTTTTTTTTTTTTGCATTCTCTGATCTTTGTCCAATATTCCCACAATTTCCAAATTTGTTCTCCCATGACTCAATAATTTTACAATATATCTTGTTTTTTGTTTCTCTTTTGAAGTTTATTTATTTCTTATGGGCCATGGCTTTCTTTTATTTATTTTTATTTATACACACACACACACACATATATATATATATATATATATATATATATGTGTGTGTGTGTGTGTGGTGTATGCACATGCCAGCCACAGGGAGAACTCAATTCATTACTAAAGAGTAATGCATAAATTGCAGAAATAATGGTTTTTAAAATTTTCCTCTCTAGAGAGCTCAATCATAATGAGAGCATAATTTATTAGTCATCCACACAACACACACACACACACACACACACACACATATATTTGTGTGTTGAGTTGCGATAATGTTTAGCTCCAAGATTATTGTTTTATTAGCAGTTTTACTGATAAAAATGTTTTTTGGCAAGTAGGTTTCTAATTGTAAAGTGCTTGATATCAGGGTAAAGATAGAGCGTTAATAGGATTAATGCAGAGGAATTTATCACTTAACTGAGCAGGTTCATGCCGACTTCAGTGTTTCTTGAGGACACCATTATGATGTTTTAGATCAAAAACTTTGCCCTGACAAGTGACGACATCATAATGATGCCCTCTTCAAACTCTGAAGTCAGCATGACCCTGCTGATTTAAGTGACAAACTTCTCTGGATTAATCCTGTTAATAAATATATGTATTATCCTTCACCAGTAGCATGACTTAGGATTTCATGCACAATGCCATCTTCAGGTGCTGAATATTAACTGACCATTTAATTTAAATTTTAATAAAAATATTTGGTTACCGTGATGTTGCCACAGCCAAACATTATACAGGAATTGCAATTTATTTAAAAAAAAAAAAAAGTGTGTGTGTATAAAAAAAGACATTTACTTTAGAGCTGTGAATATTAATTTTTTTTTTATATTAAGCATAAAGGGTGATTATTGTTTCTTTAAAAAAATAGAATTTACATGAAAAATTAATCTGCATCAACATATTTAAGCAGATATTTATTTTTATGCCTACATAAATTCATTTATGTAGGCATGAAAATTAAATAACTCAATTCATTTATTTTGTTTAATAATCTAGGGTTATTTAGGTTATTTAAAATAACTAATTTTTCAACAAGTCCCAAATTATATCTATCACCTTTCCCATTGTAAGATTTGGCCTTGGCTACAATATCCATATAATTATGGGTGTATTATCACCATTCTTCAATTGCCAGAAATGTTTTGCAAGAGCAATGCTGTTCATGTATTTTACATTTCCTAAAGTCATTTGATGATTGTAGAAACAAAATTTCCAAGGATTTACAATGGAACCAAATATGTATATATGTATGTATATATATATACACACAAACACACACACAACTATTTGTATATTTATCTTTATATAATGTTGAGTTGTGATAATGTTTAGTGCTAAGAATAAAAAATAACAATCTATTGCTTCAATACATGTGATACATATGACTAATAAGAATCAACCTTAAATTGCAACATACTGGTAAACTCTTTCTTTCTTTCTGTTTATTTTTTTTTTGTTTTTTTCATTTCTTCTCTCAGTATCTAAATAGGCTTTAATAAAAAGTGAAATTAAGATACATTTTCTATTTTGTTCTTTTACTTTATCATACCCATATATATATATATATATATATATATATATATAAATAAATAAATATATATATATATATATATATATATATATAAATAAATATGATATATATATATATATATATATATAAAAAATATATATATATATATATATATATATATATATAAATAAATATATATAATATATATATATATATAAATATATAAATATATGATAATATATATATATATATATAAATAAATATGATAATATATATATATATATATAAATAAATATGATATAATATATATATATATATAAATAAATATGAATATATATATATATATAAATAAATATATAATATAAATAAATATGATAATAAATAAATATATATATATATAAATATTATAATAAATATATATATATTATAATATATATTATATAATATATTATTAATTAATAATAATATATATATATATATATATATATATATATATATATATATATATATAATGTGTGTGTATGTTTTTGGTCATAATTAAATTAGGCCAGTGCAGTTTTATTAAAAGTGTTCAATACAATTGTAGAATTTTCAAATATTTTTCATTTGGATACAAATTATTTTGCAACCTCAGTTTCTACTTTTTGGTATCATCAGGCGATTTACAATAATTGTAAATCACCTGAAGACACCAAAAGGTAGAAACCTCGGTCGTGAAATAACTTGTTTCCAAATTGTGTGTGTGTGTGTGTGTGTGTGTGTATATATATATATATATATTTTGGGGTGTTAATAAAACAGTGCTCAATATAACAGCTATTAAGTATATATTAATAAATATACACATCATCCTACATTTATAGCATGGCTCAGAGTTTCATCTTCTATGCAATCATAAGATGCAATTATGAACTGACCATCTGGGGATTTAAATTTTTGGTTCTTGCATTGTTTGTGGTAATTATATATTATAGTGATGGGATGGTATTTTTAACTTTTATTATGTAATTTAATTTGAACTAAAAGTTACACATGAAATTGAAAATTAAAAAATCTCAAAAGTTGAATTAATAGTTAGAATATTTTTAAGGCAGAGGCTATGTGTTTTGTACCTCTGGATCAAGCTGGATGATTTGTTGTTTTTAGTTGAGGGAAAAACAAATGAAATTAATCGATATAACAGTATGATGTAACTACCTTAATCCAGTAGCAAGAAAACACTAGACAGCTGAAAATCTCTGTCTGCCCTACTGCTTAATCCATAGCTGTTGGGGAAGGAAATGGATTCATACCTTGGACAAAAGTAAATGTAACTTACTCAATTGAAATCTGGACTCATTTTGCAGATTCAAAGGCTGTTATCCATTGTACCATCAGTGCATTCACATATATGTCAGTCATATTCAATGAAAGTGATTATAAATCATGATTTATTTTCACAGGCATAGACATCCATTTCCTCAGATCATGAAATATCAAATTTAATTCAGAATATTTAAAAACAAAAAATGTGGTTAGCTCAGAAAAGAATTTACTTTTAATGATATCAGATTAGGTGAAGGGTTGAGAATTATACAGCTTGGTATTAAAATGTAGAGATCTTACTGGAAATGTCACAAAAATTAAAAAGACACATATACCAACATATGGAGCACACACACACACACACACACACACACACACACACACACACACACACACACACACACACATATTATCCTATGTCTAAAGTATGACTAAGTTTCATGCACTATGCAATCATCAGGTGCATATTATGAACTGACCGTTTTTAGATTTGAATTTTTTTTCTTTTCTTTTTTGAATACTAGCTTGTTTAAGGTCGTTATAAATAAATCTAAAATGTCAATTTTTTCATATATTAAATGTTTAATTTTAATTTGGTTTATACCAGAATCTAAAAATGAAAGTAAAATCGTAGGAGTTTTAAAAAGAAAAAAAGTGAATATTAGATATTTTGTGGGGCCATATTTAACGACTGTTATAAGGGGGGTTATTTTTCTTTATTGAATTTATTTTTATTTTTTGTTGACAAAAACATGAAAAAAAACAAAAAAAAATATAAATGGATATATATGTGTATATAAAATAATAAATTAGAAAATGAAAGAAAGATAAATAACTAAAAAGAAAAAAAGTTGTCCGGTTAGTCAGGGTTTAAATTAAGCAGACATTTATTTTTATGTTTGCATGTGGTCATTAATTCAATTCTTTTGTTTAATATATTAAGGTTATTCAGGTTTTTTAAGATAAATTTTTCTAAAAAGCATAAGTTACATCTATTTCCTATTACATACACATACACATACACACACACACACACACACACACACATATATATATATATATATATATATATATATAAAACGTAGAATATTTGGTATTTTTGTCATGTAAATTCCAATAGAGACAAACTCAAAAGAACTCAATGTTAAATTTTCTTTTTTTTTATTTTTAAACATTATGGTTTTGGGTCTGAAGAGCAGCTGCTTAGCTTATCTGCGAAATATTTATTACCCATGGATTTGTAGAATATCCAAATATTGTTTCTAGAGTGTGTGTGTGTGTGTGTGTGTATATATATATATATATATATATATAGGAGTAGATAGGTTTCTGCATTTCCAGTTCTTTCTAAGGTCTTTTCATTCTCTTTCACTCACAGCAGTCTCTTGTGTCTTAGTGGCATTATTGCCTTGCTTGGGGTGAAATGATTGTAATATATATATAAAATAGCCTCTGAGTGTCAGCATCATAAAAACCATACCACAAGTCAGATATTTTTAATAAAGAAATATATGTAAGCTGAAATTCCCATGGTGCATTTCCTGACAATTTAATGAACACTTGTTGGTTGATGACAATTTTATTGTTGACTTATGTCACATAATTTGACGATTTCTCATCATTCACAGGTAATGTGACCAGGTTGCTAGTAATTTCCCAACAGCAGGCAGGTTTAATTGTTCCAAACTGAGAAACTGTCATCATCTCCAGCAAAAACATATGGTTTATTAATTTATTAGTTTTTTATTTTAATTTAGCCTCTACTTATGACCGGAATGCTAATTAAACATTTTAACATGAGACTACGTAACTACTATTAATAAAATATAAGTATGTCGTCTTGAAACAGCTCATCTCTGTGTGTCTTTTATTGCATCTCACACACACACACACACACACACACACACACACTTGATGTCCATGCCAAATGCGTACTGTTTAAAATAATGTTTTCATTTGACGACAAAAACATTTTTGAAAATGAACTCTTCCAGACGTAAGAAAAAGTTTTTTCTTTCTTTTTTTAGGATTTCTGTAAGGATGGCAAAATATGAGCATCTACAGATTTGTAAATAAAATCAAATGTTAAATGGACTTTTGCAAAATAAGATGTAGAAATTGGTAAAGTGAGGAATTCTTGAAAGATCTTCACATTTCTGTTTTGATAAGATTGTTGATCCCACTTTTGGCATCAGCTTTTCTTTTTCTTTGTTTTCTCTTTTCTACTCTTTTCTTCTCTTTTTCTGGGTGTTGAACAAACAAATATTCCTAAACAGGTATCTACAATAAGGAATAGACGTTCTGCCAGACAGCAATGTATGTGTGTATAAAGTTGTACTTACACTACCGACCATAATTATCTGGCAACCCCAGTTTTTTAAAAGAAATTATGTATTTCATACTATTTTTAAGTGGATAACTCTAAATGAAAATAGAATGGTTCTTTTGTTATTATTACTTTGCAAAATTTTACAAGGCAACAAAGCAAAGATGAACTCGTACGAATCACCATAAAGTTTCTTCATTCTTTTGTTGATAAAACTGCAATATAGGTAATTATTATTAATTTACAAATTAATTTGATGCACATGTTATTGTGCAATATTAACAAAAGAATCAATCTATTTTCATTTACAATTATTCATTTGGCCAAAACTACTAGAAAATAGTATGAAATGCATCATTTTTTTTAAACACTGGGGTTGCCTAATAATTATGGCCAGTAGTGTAGTTTTATTAAATTCAACTGACATGGTCCATCTATTTTCCCAGTGGGAAAGTGACTGAAGTTGAGATGCCAAATCCAGACCAATAATATTGCTGATTCTTCTTTGGATTTTATCAAGGATTTCTAGAGCACCACACCATATCTGGAAGCAATATTCTAAGCCTAAATAAATGATAAACATGAAATTATATATATATATATATATATATATATAAGGTGAATGTGGCCCCTTGCAATTAAATCAAATAACTTGCAGTTCTTAAAACCTTGACCTACCTTTGTTATAAACAGCAAAATACCTGTTATTACTTCCTGTCTTGTCACAATTACAAATAAATGAACTCCTGACAAAAGATATCAAGTTGTTTTACAGTTAATTAAATCTCATGTTTGTCATATCAACACTTGACTTTGCTGAAAATCTCCAAGGCATTCAGAGACGATTGTTCGGCCATCTTCCCAGGTGTTTAATGACTTTCCATTTTGAATGATTCACTTTTAACCCTTCTTGCTTTTTTAAGTATTTCTTTGCAATGGAGGTTTTCATTATTTCATACTTTTTTTTTATTATTATAGACATTTATTATCTTGGTTGTTTTTAACATCACACCATATTTAAGTAGACTTATTCTTGGGCCTTCCTATATTATCAGAAATTTGGAGATTAAATATTTCATTCAAATATAGAATAGAATTGAAAAAGATATATATATATATATATATATATATATATATATATGTGTGTGTGTGTGTGAAATGATTTGTTTGAGCATTATTTTTGAGTAGTACTCGTATTTTAGATATTCTGTTTATAATCAAACAGGATTATATATTTATTTCTACCGGCCTGATTATTTATGATAAATTTTTATTACGAGAAATCTATTGTAAATAATCAGGCCGGTAGAAATAAATATATAATCCTGTTTGATTATAAACAGAATATCTCCTTAAATACGAGTATCGATCAAAAATAATGTTCAAACAAATCATTTCAAATTGTCGGTTGTTTATAACCAAGTTTCATTAATCTTCATTAATTTCCATAATATATATATATATATATATATATATATATATATATATATATAACCTAGGTAGGTTTGTTAGCTCTTTAGGTTATCTATTTTGTCTGCTCTGTTTACATGTTGAGTTTTTTTTTTGTTATAGTTTACTCGTTTTGGGTTTTTTTCTTTAGGCTAGATACTTTGACTGATGTTCACATGCTTAGCTCTTTCTTTTTTTACATCCATTTTTTCCTTCCACATATATACTCGGAGGGCTTTTCGAAACAGTAGCTACCCCAGCATATACGTATCGCTCATTCGATAATGAATTGGAGCACTCTAGCTATTGGGTGTGTTTATACGCGCAAAAAAGCCTGCCTTCTTCTGCCGGACGCTCGTGGCCTAGGGGTAGAATCGCCGACTGATGCCAATTTGGTTGGGTTTCAATCCTGGGTTAGGATGCGAACGGAGTCTAAGCTGTACTGATGAGCTGTAATACAGCGAAACAGATCTGTCTGCAGATGACTATATATAGTTTAATTACTTAGTTTTTGGTCATAATAAAATTAGACCACTACACATTTGTTTTAAAAAGTGTTCAATACAATTATATTGTAGAACTTTTGAATATTCTTCATTTGTAAATGAGTTATTTTGCGACCTATATTTCTACCATGTGTTGTCTTCAGGCAATTTGCAATAACTGATTTTACCGCTTGCCATTTTTTTTTAAGAAAATGTTATAATTTCTTGTAATTTTAAAAATTCCATGTTCAAAAAATATTTCCTGTCATGTGAGCATTCTTAAAAAAAATAACAGTAAATGGTTAAAAATCATTTATTGCAAATTGCCTAAAGACACCATATGGTAGCAACCTAGGCTGCGTAATAACTCGTTTACAAATGGAGAAAATATATACATATATATATATTAATCATTTCACCTCAAGCAAGGCTTTAGATCCACTAAGATGCAAGGGGGTTACTGAATAGGAGAACATATGTGAAAAAGATGAGAGAGAACAATAAAACAAATACAAATTAAGAAGACAGAAGATAATGATTTGCATTGCATTTAAATTTTTGAAGATAAAATTTCACTGAAAAGCAAGAAGCCGGAAGAGTGTTCAGTCAGTGAGAAGCACAATAGAAGCATAGAACTTAGGGTTACATCTACTCATTTCAAGTTAAAAATGATGACTCCATGCCGTCAAGCAGTAAAGTGTCATACATGATACTCATTTGGTTAATCATGTCTCGTTTGATTAATGACTGATTAGGCAAAAGACTTTCCTGCAGTAGGTTGCCATTTCTTTCTGTGGTAGACTGGTTGCCAACCAAGGCTATACTCAGTCTGTTCTGCTATTTAACCCATAGGTGGGGGAAAAGAGATAGGTCATGCCTTTCCCAAGGGAATTTGTGTAACTAAATGTGACGAATCTGAATGGAATTTGAACTCTGCTCTCCAATTTCTCATTTTGAGCTGACATCTATTACACCACTCATTCACTCACGTTCATAAAGTTTAAGCCTCAAAGAAGAGACCTCCTCCAAATAAGTATCATGAAAATACTTACAGAAAGGACATGTGGGAGTTATGTTACAGCAGTGAGCCATCGATTGAAACCGAGATGCCGGGTCATGACCAGTAACATTGCATAAACATGTGTATGCATGTTTGTTTCTATATAGTCAGCTGATGACAGTCCTATTTCGCTGTATCACAGTTCATCAGTGTGGTTAGACATCCGATTGCTTCTAGCCAGGACTGAGACCTGACCGAATTGACGTCAGTCAGTGATTCTACTTCTAAGCTATGGGTGCTTGGTGAAGGAACGTAGATTTTAGCATTGTTGTATATACAATGTAAACACATCAGTAGCTGAGTGTTCAAATTCATTACTGAATATATATATATATATATATATATATATATATATATAAACTACCACCCATAATTATTAGGCCACCCCAGTTTTTTAAATGAAATGATGTATTTCATACTATTTTTAGTATTTGACAAGTGGATAATTGTAAATGAAAATAGAATGGTTCTTTTGTTATTATTACTTTGCAAAATTTTACAAGGCAAGGAAGCAAAGATGAACTCATTCGAATCACCCTAAATTTTCTTTATTCTTTCATTGATGAAACAGCAATATAGGTAGTTATTAAATATTTGTAAATTAATTTGATGTATATGCTATTGTGAAGTATTAACTAAAGAACCATTCTATTTTCATTTACAATTATTCACTTACCAATAAATACTGAAAAATAGTATGAAATACATCATTTTTTTAAAACACTGGGGTGGCCTAAGAATTATGGCCAGTAGTGTATGTGTATGTATGTGTGTGTGTGTGTGTGTGTGTGTGTGTGTATATGTATATATATATATATATATATATATATAAAGGTATGCTATATTTATGGGCTAAAGAGCCCAATATCAGGGGCAGAGCATATATATAAATATAAAAGTGGACATTGAAGTTAAAACCCAGAGGTGACAGACGCATATGGAAGAGCTGAAAGCAAAATTTAATTAACAAGCAAAAAAAAAACCTTGCATAAATTAAATATCATCTTGCATGACTCACAAAAAAATCTAAAGTACATTCGGGCGCTGTCATCTTATCAGAGAGTGCAAGAAATCCTGGGGGTGAGGTTAGTGTCAAATCAAAAGAAATAAATCAACTTGTTTATAGAATTTATTCAAACAATCATAATAGCGTACACGGAAAAACTTGAAACAACTTTTATAATTACAGTTTCCTGCTAAATCACTGATGAAAAGTGAAATTAATAAACAGTGTGGTTTTTATAAGCTTGGGTGGGAGTCAGAAAATTTGCTGTAACTAAATAAACAAGCATTCTGCACTTCTCTTAAGAACCTAAGAGCATGTCATCCCGAGTTTCATGATAAAGTACGTCTGGCAGCAACAGTTTAGAGGAGTGTGGAACCACCTTTTTACTGCTGTTATTTCCAGTCCATCCTGACCCAAGGTGGTAGCACCTGTTAGGGTCTCAGCTATGGACAAATAGTGAACCCAAAAACAAAACAAAAAAAGTATAAAGATATATATTTATAGTAAAATTAACAACAATACATTTTTATATGAAAAGAAGTACATATTTTATAGAACGACCAACAAGATATGTTATGAAACAAAATAAACCAAACAATCAACATGAAAGAGTTCTTTCAGGACTTTCATCTATATAATATTCTACAAATTCTTTAATTGAACTATATTCCAAAGTATAACTTCAACATAAAACACATTTCACCATCACCTGTTAATTATATTCACACAGACATGTACTGGGTGAATAAAAAGTAACTCCCTAATTTATTTATCAGTGGCAAGCCAAGAGTCTTGACTTAACACCTGTGAATTTTTTTCCTTTGGATTTTATTAAAGAAACACTTCCACTACACCAAACCCAAATTTTAGAACAATTTGAAGAGCGAATACAAGACGTTAACTCTTTCATTCCATAAGAGTTCCTGGTGAAATCAGTTCAAGCGATTCCTGGGTGCCTCAAAAAGCTCATAGTAATGATTATATATACTTTTATAATATTAGCATACACCTACTAATTATGCACATATCTATTTATCTATTTTGAAATAGGGAATTACTCTTGACTCGAAAATCTGGTAGTAAAATTTCATATTCATTTCTTGTAAAAATTAAGTTAATTAATAAATTATAAGTATTTTAAAATGGGTTATTTTTCAATCACCCTGCATATGTACAAAAGCTGAGTATAATCTACCATGTATTCAATTGTGAAATCAGAATAACATCATACTTTTATTGTTTGAAAGCTCCCAAGAAAATTAAATTTGACATTAAATGACCCATAAGGAGTTGATATTCTGTTTAACAAACCAAACCTAAGAGTACAACAATAAATTTGTATTTATTGTTTTTTTTTTTCTTTTCAGTAAATATCATTTGTTTAAATTCTAATGAAGACCTCAAATATTCATCTGGGGTTGTAGGGAATTCCTGTTAATTTCTCAGACTCCCTCTCCTACCAAAGAAAAAAAATGTTTTAATTTATCACTACCGTCCATGTCTGTCACTAATTCTTCCTTTGAAATTTTTTAGAAGAAATAGTTTCTCAGAAAATAGTACCAATCTTCTTTATATGTCATGCCCCTCAGGATGTAGATAAATTGGCCCTTCTAATCCCTTGCACCCCTGAAAACCTAAACCTCAGCACTCCCAGTGGAGCATAGTCTATCATCGAGGGGGTCATCAATGCTTTTGTAACTTGTCTTTTTTTGCAGGTAGGGTGTTGACCCCTACACAAACCCTTTTATTCTCAGGGTAAGGTAGTCTGGTTAACAACAAAAGATGTAGAATCCAAACTGTCCTATTTAATCCATAGCTGCAGGGAGAAGAGATGGATAAATATGTTTTCCAAGGATATTTGTTCATAAGTGAATGCAACAAATTCAAACTCGGCTGTCCAATTTCTCATTCTGAGCCAATATCCATTACATCACAACGTGCATCCACCATTCCTTTTTAGCTCTTAATAAATTTTGTCTTTTCGTTATCTCTCTTAAACCTTGTTCTCCCATCCATTTACAGAAACTCATTATTCTATCTGCCGTGTCTCTTCAGGGCATAGACGATTATGGCTTTCCACAATTTCCTGTCGTTTGTATCTTTTAATAAATTTTGTCTTTAATATGCCTAAAATCTGTTCTGTCCTCCATTTACTCAAGCTCAGTAATTATGTCATGCATTGCTTTCCTCTGTCTCTCTTGCATTCAATCTGTCTTGTGAGTATTGAATTTTCCAAGCCCACTTTCCTCATTAAGCAACCAAGAAATTTGAGCCTAGAAAGTTCAGTGTTGCTTAACTTTGGTGATCGAATGAGAACCGGTGTTTCAGTGTAATGTGTGCGTAAGCCATAATTTGTCTACGTTTAATCATTTAGTAATGTAAGAAAGCTATATTTTAATGTGTTTTTACTGGAGATAAATGGAAATATAACTTTATAACCATTATTAGCTTTGTGTCTGTCTGTCTGTCTAAAATGAACAGAATACTTTTTAATACACCTTAATATAAAATTGAAAAGAAACGATAATTTAATACACCCAAATAATAAACAAAAAATAAAAAAATAATATATATATAGTTCGCACAGAAGTCTATTTATCTTGAGTAAAAAGCTTTCAATTTTCTAATAGTTCTTTTTTCTCTTTTCTACAATGAAGAAATAAATATTAAAAATTTTCTTTTTCTCCTGTCATTTGTTAACTTATTTCATAACCCAAGACAATAGATAGGTTATAATATAATCTAGTTCATGTTACATCCTGGTCTTTTGAACAGGGATAGAGGTTTATCTCCTTGTTCACTGTTTAGGAACAGATTCCTAGTTATTTTTAAAGTCTTTTTCATCCTCTTTCATTCCTGTAGCCATTTGCATCTTAGTTGCATTATCATTTTGCTTGGGGTGAATTGATTTTTAAGAAAAATCTTTAATAAATTTTTACTGCTTAAGTTGTTACATCAATTTCGACGGCTAAAGTTGTTATATCAGTTCTTAACAGTAAAACCAACATGAAAAATGTGAAATGGGGTACCATTACATGGATTATTGATAGTAGACTTCTTGTTTCCAAACTGCCTAGTTTTTGTGGAGTTTTCTCTGGAAATAGATCCATCAGGGAAAAATATTTAATCTCCAGTGTTGATTTCTCCACATTATACTGACTTCTGCGAGAGTCATGATGTTTGGGTGGGGGATAGCAGTATCTGCGATTGCAATGTTATTACTACCCTTGGTTTTACTGCCGTTCTTTGCAACTCTTGCAGATCAATGGCATCAAAGATTCTTTTGAGGCTCCAGTTCTTTGATCTGTGGCTTTTTTTTTCTTTTCTCTGTGGAAACAATCTATTATTTTTCCTTTGCTATGTACCACATAGATAAGTACTGTTTATTTAAAAATTTAACTCTATCAATAGACTTTTTTTAAGATGAAAGAATTTATGCCGTATTCTGTTTGACTGTCAAGAGGGACTGAATGCTTTTATTTATTTTATTCTATTTCGAAAGCAAGTGTCTAAAAAGTATATTGGTAATTTTGTTATATTTCTGATCTCAAATACGAAGTATTTTTTTTTTTCATCTGTTAGTGTAAATGTTTCTATTTAAATTAACACCATTAAGCACATTTACAAACACTGAAAAACAAATATGAATGTGTTACATAAGTTATTGACTACATTATTTTAGGTGCCAAGATCCCCCCCCCCCCCCCCCCGTCCTCGTAATTTTTTTAATGATCAATTTGATCATAATTAATGGTTAAAATACCATGTTTTGCTGTGGCCCAAACATAACAAATATTTGTTCAGAGGATCTTTTTTAATTGAGTTATTAACTCATATTTCTAAGCATACATTGTTAAATATAACAGACAATGAATGTCTATTACATTTAATCATGATTTTTATATATATATATATATATATATATATATATATATGTGTGTGTGTGTGTGTGTGTATATAAATAATCCAGAATAATATTGAGAAAAAAATGTATGATCAATGCATTGTCAAAACAGTTTCATCATAGTGAATATTGCAATCTACAATAAATTTGCACCTGGGTTTGTAGAACATTTCATCATTCTGGCAGAAATTCTGTTATTCCAGTTTGGGATATCTTCTAATAAATCTAGAATTAAATTGGATAGATTAAAAAAAGAGGAATTTAAAATTCCCAGCATCCTTAGTTCATCACACCAACAGAAAAAATTTAGTCTTAAATCATGAAGAAAACTTTTCCACTATTAGAAGTTGATGCGGAACCTATAATCTTCTAAACTATCTGTGTTTAGACCTTTCTCCTTCAATTTCCAAAATTTGCTCTGAAATTAAATACATTAAGCTCTTCTTGTGAATCATTTTTAATATTTTATAATTTTTGATATTATATTACAAAGATCGATTTGGATTATTTAGCTAAGTTTATTTTTTTCATCATGGATTTATTACCATTACTATATATATATATATGTATATCTCCAAATGAATAAAAAAGAAAAAATAATTTCAATGTTCAAAACATTAATTTATATCAGTGCTCAATATAAAAATAGAGAAATGAATATTTGTTATTAATTATTACGTTAGAGCATGTGCAAACTACAAACTAATTTGTAGTTT